>CM049588.1:2419808-2834808 GCA_027123335.1 Amphiprion clarkii
GCCATTTGCCGCTACATGAAGAGGGACGATTGGGTGGTCGGGTGCATAATTGTGTTTTGTTTTCGTCGGTCCCTCCATAAACATTTGGATTTATTGTTTTCCTGTCATGCAAGTTTGCGTGGTGTTGGTCGGATGTGAACGGGTGTTGAGGGAGGGGGGGTGTTTGTTGGGGGGGGCGTTTTTTTTTTTTCTTTTTTTTTTTTTTTTGTGGTCTTTTTTTTTTCTTTTAAATTATTTATTTTTTTTTTATGATATTTATTTTTTTTTTTTTAATTATATTTTGGTTTTAATTTTTTTTTTATTTTTTTTTTTTTTTAAAAGTTAGAGGTGAGGCCAATGGATGTGAGAAGGTGGCAAACGAATGACCCCGGGCTAGAAAGGCCGGGACGGGGGCCGAAGCGGGGACGGGGAAGAGTAGCAAGAGAAAGCTTGAGTGGGGTATGGGCGTGCTAATGAATGCTCCTGGCTTCTCGAGCAGACCATCCATCCGTGTTGCTTGTATGAGAGTCTGGTCGCCACACGTGGCTTGTGGGTTGTTGCTCAAAAACACTCCAGAAAGGTTTTCTTTGAAAAAAAATATCATCATGAATTTTGGCGCAAAAAAAACGCCTTACTATACTATGTCGAAAACAAAATGCGATTTTTCAAACATGTTGTAAAAACGTGCCATATGATGAAATAATGTAAAGGAGGGCTGTGAAAAACACTCCAGAAAGGTTTTCTTTGAAAAAAAAATCATCATGAATTTTGGCGCAAAAAAAACGCCTTACTATACTATGTCGAAAAAAAATGCGATTTTTCAAACATGTTGTAAAAACGTGCCATATGATGAAATAATGTAAAGGACGGCGTGAAAAACACTCCAGAAAGGTTTTCTTTGAAAAAAAAATCATCATGAATTTTGGCGCAAAAAAAACGCCTTACTATACTATGTCGAAAAAAAATGCGATTTTTCAAACATGTTGTAAAAACGTGCCATATGATGAAATATTGTAAAGGACGGCGTGAAAAACACTCCAGAAAGGTTTTCTTTGAAAAAAAATCATCATGAATTTTGGCGCAAAAAAAACGCCTTACTATACTATGTCGAAAAAAAATGCGATTTTTCAAACATGTTGTAAAAACGTGCCATATGATGAAATAATGTAAAGGACGGCGTGAAAAACACTCCAGAAAGGTTTTCTTTGAAAAAAAAATTCATCATGAATTTTGGCGCAAAAAAAACGCCTTACTATACTATGTCGAAAAAAAATGCGATTTTTCAAACATGTTGTAAAAACGTGCCATATGATGAAATAATGTAAAGGACGGCGTGAAAAACACTCCAGAAAGGTTTTCTTTGAAAAAAAAATCATCATGAATTTTGGCGCAAAAAAAACGCCTTACTATACTATGTCGAAAAAAAATGCGATTTTTCAAACATGTTGTAAAAACGTGCCATATGATGAAATAATGTAAAGGACGGCGTGAAAACACTCCAGAAAGGTTTTCTTTGAAAAAAAAATTCATCATGAATTTTGGCGCAAAAAAAAACGCCTTACTATACTATGTCGAAAAAAAATGCGATTTTTCAAACATGTTGTAAAAACGTGCCATATGATGAAATAATGTAAAGGACGGCGTGAAAAAACACTCCAGAAAGGTTTTCTTTGAAAAAAAAATCATCATGAATTTTGGCGCAAAAAAAACGCCTTACTATACTATGTCGAAAAAAAAGTGCGATTTTTCAAACATGTTGTAAAAACGTGCCATATGATGAAATAATGTAAAGGACGGCGTGAAAAACACTCCAGAAAGGTTTTCTTTGAAAAAAAATCATCATGAATTTTGGCGCAAAAAAAAACGCCTTACTATACTATGTCGAAAAAAATGCGATTTTTCAAACATGTTGTAAAAACGTGCCATATGATGAAATAATGTAAAGGACGGCGTGAAAAACACTCCAGAAAGGTTTTCTTTGAAAAAAAATCATCATGAATTTTGGCGCAAAAAAAACGCCTTACTATACTATGTCGAAAAAAAATGCAATTTTTCAAACATGTTGTAAAAACGTGCCATATGATGAAATAATGTAAAGGACGGCGTGAAAAACACTCCAGAAAGGTTTTCTTTGAAAAAAAAATCATCATGAATTTTGGCGCAAAAAAAAACGCCTTACTATACTATGTCGAAAAAAAATGCAATTTTTCAAACATGTTGTAAAAACGTGCCATATGATGAAATAATGTAAAGGACGGCGTGAAAAACACTCCAGAAAGGTTTTCTTTGAAAAAAAATCATCATGAATTTTGGCGCAAAAAAAACGCCTTACTATACTATGTCGAAAAAAAATGCCATTTTTCAAACATGTTGTAAAAACGTGCCATATGATGAAATAATGTAAAGGACGGCGTGAAAAACACTCCAGAAAGGTTTTCTTTGAAAAAAAAATCATCATGAATTTTGGCGCAAAAAAAACGCCTTACTATACTATGTCGAAAAAAAATGTCGATTTTTCAAACATGTTGTAAAAACGTGCCATA
Organism: Amphiprion clarkii; assembly: GCA_027123335.1. NCBI lineage: Eukaryota > Metazoa > Chordata > Actinopteri > Pomacentridae > Amphiprion > Amphiprion clarkii. Next base: position 2,422,331 of record CM049588.1, read on the forward strand.
TGATGAAATAATGTAAAGGACGGCGTGAAAAACACTCCAGAAAGGTTTTCTTTGAAAAAAAAATCATCATGAATTTTGGCGCAAAAAAAACGCCTTACTATACTATGTCGAAAAAAATGCCATTTTTCAAACATGTTGTAAAAACGTGCCATATGATGAAATAATGTAAAGGACGGCGTGAAAAACACTCCAGAAAGGTTTTCTTTGAAAAAAAAATCATCATGAATTTTGGCGCAAAAAAAAACGCCTTACTATACTATGTCGAAAAAAAATGCATTTTTCAAACATGTTGTAAAAACGTGCCATATGATGAAATAATGTAAAGGACGGCGTGAAAAACACTCCAGAAAGGTTTTCTTTGAAAAAAAAATCATCATGAATTTTGGCGCAAAAAAAACGCCTTACTATACTATGTCGAAAAAAAATGCGATTTTTCAAACATGTTGTAAAAACGTGCCATATGATGAAATAATGTAAAGGACGGCGTGAAAAACACTCCAGAAAGGTTTTCTTTGAAAAAAAAATCATCATGAATTTTGGCGCAAAAAAAACGCCTTACTATACTATGTCGAAAAAAAATGCGATTTTTCAAACATGTTGTAAAAACGTGCCATATGATGAAATAATGTAAAGGACGGCGTGAAAAACACTCCAGAAAGGTTTTCTTTGAAAAAAAATCATCATGAATTTTGGCGCAAAAAAAACGCCTTACTATACTATGTCGAAAAAAAATGCGATTTTTCAAACATGTTGTAAAAACGTGCCATATGATGAAATAATGTAAAGGACGGCGTGAAAAACACTCCAGAAAGGTTTTCTTTGAAAAAAAAATCATCATGAATTTTGGCGCAAAAAAAAACGCCTTACTATACTATGTCGAAAAAAAATGCCATTTTTCAAACATGTTGTAAAAACGTGCCATATGATGAAATATTGTAAAGGACGCCGTGAAAAACACTCCAGAAATGTTTTCTTTGAAAAAAAAATCATCATGAATTTTGGCGCAAAAAAAACGCCTTACTATACTATGTCGAAAAAAAATGCCATTTTTCAAACATGTTGTAAAAACGTGCCATATGATGAAATATTGTAAAGGACGCCGTGAAAAACACTCCAGAAAGGTTTTCTTTGAACAAAAAATCATCTTGAATTTTGGCGGGAAAAAAAACGCCTTACTATACTATGTCGAAAAAAAATGCCATTTTTCAAACATGTTGTAAAAACGTGCCATATGATGAAATATTGTAAAGGACGCCGTGAAAAACACTCCAGAAAGGTTTTCTTTGAAAAAAAAATCATCATGAATTTTGGCGCAAAAAAAACGCCTTACTATACTATGTCGACAAAAAATGCCATTTTTCAAACATGTTGTAAAAACGTGCCATATGATGAAATATTGTAAAGGACGCCGTGAAAAACACTCCAGAAAGGTTTTCTTTGAAAAAAAAATCATCATGAATTTTGGCGCAAAAAAAACGCCTTACTATACTATGTCGAAAAAAAATGCCATTTTTCAAACATGTTGTAAAAACGTGCCATATGATGAAATATTGTAAAGGACACCGTGAAAAACACTCCAGAAAGGTTTTCTTTGAAAAAAAATGATCATGACTTTTGGCGCAAAAAAAACGCCTTACTATACTATGTCGAAAAAAAATGCCATTTTTCAAACATGTTGTAAAAACGTGCCATATGATGAAATATTGTAAAGGACGCCGTGAAAAACACTCCAGAAAGGTTTTCTTTGAAAAAAAAATCATCATGAATTTTGGCGCGAAAAAAAACGCCTTACTATACTATGTCGAAAAAAAATGCCATTTTTCAAACATGTTGTAAAAACGTGCCATATGATGAAATATTGTAAAGGACGCCGTGAAAAACACTCCAGAAAGGTTTTCTTTGAAAAATAAATCATCATGAATTTTGGCGGGAAAAAAAACGCCTTACTATACTATGTCGAAAAAAAATGCCATTTTTCAAACATGTTGTAAAAACATGCCATATGATGAAATATTGTAAAGGACGCCGTGAAAAACACTCCAGAAAGGTTTTCTTTGAAAAAAAAATCATCATGAATTTTGGCGCAAAAAAAACGCCTTACTATACTATGTCGAAAAAAAATGCCATTTTTCAAACATGTTGTAAAAACGTGCCATATGATGAAATATTGTAAAGGACGCCGTGAAAAACACTCCAGAAAGGTTTTCTTTGAAAAAAAAATGATCATGACTTTTGGCGCAAAAAAAACGCCTTACTATACTATGTCGAAAAAAAATGCCATTTTTCAAACATGTTGTAAAAACGTGCCATATGATGAAATATTGTAAAGGACGGCGTGAAAAACACTCCAGAAATGTTTTCTTTGAAAAAAAAATCATCTTGAATTTTGGCGCAAAAAAAACGCCTTACTATACTATGTCGAAAAAAATGCCATTTTTCAAACATGTTGTAAAAACGTGCCATATGATGAAATATTGTAAAGGACGCCGTGAAAAACACTCCAGAAAGGTTTTCTTTGAACAAAAAATCATCTTGAATTTTGGCGGGAAAAAAAATGCCTTACTATACTATGTCGAAAACAAATGCCATTTTTCAAACATGTTGTAAAAACGTGCCACATGATGAAATATTGTAAAGGACGCCGTGAAAAACACTCCAGAAAGGTTTTCTTTGAAAAAAAAATCATCATGAATTTTGGCGGAAAAAAAACGCCTTACTATACTATGTCGAAAAAAAATGCCATTTTTCAAACATGTTGTAAAAACGTGCCATATGATGAAATATTGTAAAGGACGCTGTGAAAAACACTCCAGAAAGGTTTTCTTTGAAAAAAAAATCATCATGAATTTTGGCGCAACAAAAACGCCTTACTATACTATGTCGAAAAAAAATGCCATTTTTCAAACATGTTGTAAAAACGTGCCATATGATGAAATATTGTAAAGGACGCCATGAAAAACACTCCAGAAAGGTTTTCTTTGAACAAAAAATCATCATGAATTTTGGCGGGAAAAAAAACGCCTTACTATACTATGTCGAAAAAAAATGCCATTTTTCAAACATGTTGTAAAAACGTGCCATATGATGAAATATTGTAAAGGACGCCGTGAAAAACACTCCAGAAAGGTTTTCTTTGAAAAAAAAATCATCATGAATTTTGGCGGAAAAAAAACGCCTTACTATACTATGTCGAAAAAAAATGCCATTTTTCAAACATGTTGTAAAAACGTGCCATATGATGAAATATTGTAAAGGACACCGTGAAAAACACTCCAGAAAGGTTTTCTTTGAAAAAAAAATCATCTTGAATTTTGGCGCAAAAAAAACGCCTTACTATACTATGTCGAAAAAAAAAGCCATTTTTCAAACATGTTGTAAAAACGTGCCATATGATGAAATATTGTCAAGGACGCCGTGAAAAACACTCCAGAAAGGTTTTCTTTGAAAAAAAAATCATCATGAAGTTTGGCGCAAAAAAAAACGCCTTACTATACTATGTCGAATAAAAATTCCATTTTTCAAACATGTTGTAAAAACGTGCCATATGATGAAATATTGTAAAGGACGCCGTGAAAAACACTCCAGAAAGGTTTTCTTTGAAAAAAAAATCATCTTGAATTTTGGCGCAAAAAAAAACGCCTTACTATACTATGTCGAAAAAAAATGCCATTTTTCAAACATGTTGTAAAAACGTGCCATATGATGAAATATTGTAAAGGACGCCGTGAAAAACACTCCAGAAAGGTTGTCTTTGAAAAAAAATCATCATGAATTTTGGCGCAAAAAAAACGCCTTACTATACTATGTCGAAAAAAAATGCCATTTTTCAAACATGTTGTAAAAACGTGCCATATGATGAAATATTGTAAAGGACGCCGTGAAAAACACTCCAGAAAGGTTTTCTTTGAAAAAAAAATCATCATGAATTTTGGCGCAAAAAAAACGCCTTACTACACTATGTCGAAAAAAAATGCCATTTTTCAAACATGTTGTAAAAACGTGCCATATGATGAAATATTGTAAAGGACGCCGTGAAAAACACTCCAGAAAGGTTTTCTTTGAAAAAAAAATCATCATGAATTTTGGCGGAAAAAAAACGCCTTACTATACTATGTCGAAAAAAAATGCCATTTTTCAAACATGTTGTAAAAACGTGCCATATGATGAAGTATTGTAAAGGATGCCATGAAAAACACTCCAGAAAGGTTTTCTTTGAAAAAAAAATCATCATGACTTTTGGCGCAAAAAAACCCCTTACTATACTATGTTGAAAAAAAATGCCATTTTTCAAACATGTTGTAAAAACGTGCCATATGATGAAATATTGTAAAGGACGCCGTGAAAAACACTCCAGAAAGGTTTTCTTTGAAAAAAAAATCATCATGAATTTTGGCGGGAAAAAAAACGCCTTACTATACTATGTCGAAAAAAAATGCCATTTTTCAAACATGTTGTAAAAACGTGCCATATGATGAAATATTGTAAAGGACGCCGTGAAAACCACTCCAGAAAGGTTTTCTTTGAAAAAAAAATCATCATGAATTTTGGCGGAAAAAAAACGCCTTACTATACTATGTCGAAAAAAAAATGCCATTTTTCAAACATGTTGTAAAAACGTGCCATATGATGAAATATTGTAAAGGACGCCGTGAAAAACACTCCAGAAATGTTTTCTTTGAAAAAAAAATCATCATGAATTTTGGCGCAAAAAAAACGCCTTACTATACTATGTCGAAAAAAAGTGCCATTTTTCAAACATGTTGTAAAAACGTGCCATATGATGAAATATTGTAAAGGACGCCGTGAAAAACACTCCAGAAAGGTTTTCTTTGAAAAAAAAAATCATCATGAATTTTGGCGCAAAAAAAACGCCTTACTATACTATGTCGAAAAAAAATGCCATTTTTCAAACATGTAAAAACGTGCCATATGATGAAATATTGTAAAGGACGCCGTGAAAAACACTCCAGAAAGGTTTTCTTTGAAAAAAAAATCATCATGAATTTTGGCGCAAAAAAAACGCCTTACTATACTATGTCGAAAAAAAATGCCATTTTTCAAACATGTTGTAAAAACGTGCCATATGATGAAATATTGTAAAGGACGCCGTGAAAAACACTCCAGAAAGGTTTTCTTTGAAAAAAAAATCATCTTGAATTTTGGCGCAAAAAAAACGCCTTACTATACTATGTCGAAAAAAAATGCCATTTTTCAAACATGTTGTAAAAACGTGCCATATGATGAAATATTGTAAAGGACGCCGTGAAAATCACTCCAGAAAGGTTTTCTTTGAAAAAAAAATCATCTTGAATTTTGGCGCAAAAAAACGCCTTACTATACTATGTCGAAAAAAAATGCCATTTTTCAAACATGTTGTAAAAACGTGCCATATGATGAAATATTGTAAAGGACGCCGTGAAAAACACTCCAGAAAGGTTTTCTTTGAAAAAAAAATCATCATGAATTTTGGCGGAAAAAAAAACGCCTTACTATACTATGTCGAAAAAAATGCCATTTTTCAAACATGTTGTAAAAACGTGCCATATGATGAAATATTGTAAAGGACGCCGTGAAAAACACTCCAGAAAGGTTTTCTTTGAAAAAAAAATCATCATGAATCTTGGCGGAAAAAAAAAACGCCTTACTATACTATGTCGAAAAAAAATGCGATTTTTCAAACATGTAAAAACGTGCCTTATGATGAAATAATGTAAAGGAAGGCATGAACCAAATAATAAATTGGATTAGTCAAAGTAAACAGATTCAGCACAATTCAGCCATATATGTTCGTAAATACATTTTCTTTGTTAATTAGTCTTTTGATTGTTTTCTCCAGTAATTAATTACTTGTTCTGGTCCATAAAATATAAAATAGTGGAAAATGTTGAACAGTGTCCACAACCCAAAGATATTCAGTTTATTATCATATAAGAGGAAAAAAAACTAAAATTATGTACATTCATTTAGCAGAAATCAGACAAGTTTCACTTTTTATCTTAATTTAGTCAGAAAATAGTTGAGAATATAATAATTATCGCAGCTTGTGAGTCATAGGTTTTAATCTTTGGGGCCGAGTGTCAAAAAACATTTACAAACCAACATCAACAAAACAGCTGATAAAGTTTTGAACATCATAAAAGGAAAATTCAACTTTTGCATGACAATCCCTAATAAAAGGACATTTATTGCCAACATAAATGTGTGATATTCAACTCTTGAGCTTTCTCTTTACATCGCCTTCTACCTGGACTGGTTTGGCATGTGCAACAAACATTTGAAAAACTGCACTTTAACATCAATAAATGACACTGAATTTGAATCAATAAATAAAAGACTGAGTCTGTATGTGCTGCTCTTTCACCAACTAGTAAGTTATTTCAGAATACCTCTGAATGTCTAAAATGTTAACATGTCCTAGCCCACATGTGCTGTTGTTCGACTAATGCTAAGCTAATGAGGGAAAGTTAAAACAAATGAGGATAAAGTTAAGCTAAGACTTGAGAATGAGCTTATTTTGAACAAACATCTCAGACTTTCTGAGCTTCAGCACCTCTAGCAAGACATTTTAACAACAAGCAACTCAAGAGATCCAGAAGTTGGAGAGAGTTAGCTTTAGCTGAGCCAAAGAACATGTGGGACGCTAACCTAGCAAACATTTCAGACTTTTCTCTGTCAATTCTGAGAAATAATTTCCTATTTAATGACAGAGCTGCACATCTTAACTCAGTCTCATTAAAACAGACTCTAATTCAGTGTCATCCATCCATATTAAAGTGCAGTTACCCAAAATGTTTGTTGCATGAACTCCAACAAAACCTGTCCAGGTAGAAGGACACTGACAAACAGGAAGTGGACGATTCCAAGCAGATTTATAGAAGGGGGAACCGGACTGTACTAAGTGTGGTTGAGTATAGAGGGGTGTTTTGTGGGTTTTTAAGGCTGATAATGATTATTAGTGAGACATTTGGAGCAGATATTCATTTGCAGTAAATGAAAGTATTTAGAATCTTGGAGTTAAACTTAGAAGAACACAAGCTCTAACAGAAAACTTTGTTGATACGTTTTTGTTTTGTTTACAGATGTTAAGTTAACCCTTTAACATCCTCACCAAGAAAACGGCAATGAAAAAATTATTTCTTTATATTTCTTATCTGTTTGGGGCACTAATAACAACAATCAATGGTTTCTTCATGAAGAGACCCAGCGATTTTTAAAATATTGACCTCTACCAAATGGTTGAGAAAAATTATTTTACCCTTTTAAATTTTTTTTTTTTTTTTTTACATTTCAAATGACACATTTGTGTTAAGCAACCCCTTAGGCACCATAATATGTCAAAAGTATTACTGTACCTTTGAAAATCACAGCAAACAGAGGCCTCATGTGAGGAGTGATTTTGCTCGTGCTAACTTCCTGTGAGCAGACTAACTTGCTCTGCATGCTATTTCAAAACACAGTGACATCTACTGGACTTTTTTTTGTATAATTTACCTTAGAGTGGTACCTAATGAGGGGTAGAGATGGCTGAAACAGGTGGACTTAAGTAAAACTTTTCAATAAGATTTAGTGTTGAAAAATGATATTTTTCGACATAGTATAGTACGGCGTTTTTTTGTGCCAAAATTCATGATGATTCTTTTTTTTCAAAGGGAACCTTACCATCGTGTTTTTCACGGCCTCCTTTACATTATTTCATCATATGGCACGTTTTTACGGGTGTTTTCCTTACCACTGTCGCCTTTTGGCTTGCTCTTGGGTTCAGGCATATGGGTTCTGTAAAGCGTCTGGAGACAATTTGACTGTAATTAGCGCTATATAAATAATATTGAATTGCATTGAAATTTTACAACATGTTGAAAAATCGCTTTTTTTTCGACAGTATACTATGGCTTTTTTTTGGGCCAAAATTCATGATGATTTTTTTTTCAAAGAAAACCTTTCTGGAGTGTTTTTCACGGCGTCCTTTACATTATTTCATCATATAGCACGTTTTTACAACATGTTAAAAAAAAAAAATCGCATTTTTTTTCGACACAGTATAGTAAGGCGTTTTCTTTGCGCCAAAATTCATGATGATTTTTTTTTCAAAGAAAACCTTTCTGGAGTGTTTTTCCACGGCCTCCTTTACATTATTTCATCATATGGCACGTTTTTACATGTTAAAAAAAAAAATCGTATTTTTTTTTCGACAGTATACTATGGGGGTTTTCTGGGTCAAAATGCATGTTCATTTCTTTTGTTTAAAAAAAAAAACCTTTCTGGAGTGTTTTTCACAGCCTCCTTTACATTATTTCATCATATGGCACGTTTTTACAACATGTTTGAAAAATCCATTTTTTTTCCACATAGTATAGTAAGGCGTTTTTTTTTTGCGCCAAAATTCATGATGATTTTTTTTTTCAACAAAAACCTAAATGACAGACTAAATGACAGAAATTTTAACCATTTTTATACTTTTTAATTTAGATTTTTTAATTACTTAAAGTGCATAAAGTGACTTTTACAGTGCAATACATAAATAAATATAAATAAAGTGCAAATTTCAAACCCACCATTACAAACAGAATGAATTAACTGTTTTTTTTAACCTTAGCTGAAACCCTCTAATTAGCATTATCTGCCTGTAATCTTATTTTCAACTGAACGATTACAAACATATGACAATCATAGACATACGACAGTTAACAGCAAGCCGCTCGTGGCTGATGCTGATCTCCGTGGATAATGCTAATGCTAACATGAATTGCTGCAGCACACATCGGCAGGTTAAACAGTCTCTTAGCTTCTTCAGAGTTCTGCTCTTACCGGCTGCTACCCAGATCCTGAAGCTGAAAGCAGTCCTGCACAGTTTGCCGCAGATCTTCACGTATCTTCCAACAGCAGCTCACGGCCACTTTATTTGAGCGTGGTCATTTCTTCCCAGTTCCTCCTCAATGCTGTGTGTGTCCCTCTTTGTGTTGCAGGTGGCAAACCTGCAGCTGCAGATTGGTTTCGCCTCAGCTGACTGTAGCACCTGTGTGTGAATACTTGCTCCCCTTCTTTCTTTTAGGTTTCAGGTTCACCAGTTTGACTTGACACCTCCCACTCAATCTTTCAGTGGTCACAATTGGAAGATCGCAGCTTTAAAGGTTATCTTGAAGGTCTCCGTTTGAACCATGCACAACCTATGACAATCTAACCTGGATCCTTCATCTGCTCCTCAACAGGTAACAAGACAAACAGCCGCCTGACATCTCGGTGAAGGATCGTTGCTTGGAATTTCTCCTTGTTTGCATCAGATGATGGTTCTTGGCTTTACTACATTTTTAATAGGTTTTATCACAAGAACACAATAGCTGGAAACAACACTGACGTTGACGTCCCTCACGACACCTTTGCTGTCTGGGTTGGTGCTGACAAACGTGAACTGACAATGTCTCCAACAGCGATGTTTCTGTGTGTGGTGTGCCACTTGCTCCTTACAAACAAGTTGGGACCAGCGAGTTGGCTCCAGTACCTCCAGAACTTGTTTACCTCTGACTGCATTGCTCTCAAACTTTTGTAGGGGTAGGTTTTAAAGTCGAATGTTTTGCAGTCTCCACTTTGAGAAGCTGGGCCAAGCAGAAGGCTATTCAGTGTTACATACTAGATACACTCCTCCCAGCTCTGTACTATGGCTTCCATTGGTCACTCATTCACCAGATTGGCTGCCATGTAAAGAGTTGCCTGGAACTCACTGTAACTCAGAGAAAGTTCCCCTCCGAGACTGTACAGGGCTTTTATTTACAAGGCGTACAGCAGCTTTTGCAGCTCCATTCCTATGTGGGGAATCAGCTGGATGGATTTTCCACATCCACTCCATTCCATTCCACTTCTGGCAGCCATCTCCTCGAGGGCTGCTTTGTTCTGGCTATCAAAGAATCTGTACATCTCCTCCAGAACTGGTTTTGCTCCAACAAAATTGGTCCCTGGATCTGACCAGATTTTCCTTCGATTTCCACGAATCGCAGTAAACCTTTGGTAGGCCATCAGGAAGCTTTCGGTCGATGTAGTATATTGACTGACTCTGTATGGACGGGTCTGCTAGTCATGCAGCTAAAGATGACACTCCAAATCTCGATTGTTACTCTTTTCTTGACATCATCTTTCACATGAAATGGTCCAAAGAGGTCAACTGCTGTAAACTGAAAAGGGGCAGCAAGTTCTGTTCTTTCAGATGGCAGATCACCCATTACTTGCTGGCAACGCCTTGCTTTAGCTTTCCTGCAGCTTACGCAGCAATCAACCACCTTTTGAGCAATCCCCCATCCTTTTACAACCCACAGCTTCCTCTGCATTTTGAGTACAGTTCCAGCCACTCCATCATGACTCTCATTGTGAGCCTCTCGAACTAGCAACATTGACACCCAGGCATCATAGGGAAGGATGGGAACACCAACTTCATCCTCTTCAAAGCTCTGCACTCCACCGCCACATAACAACAGCCCAGAGTTTTGATCTTTAAATACCACTAGCCTGTCCGTTAAGGTGCTTAGGAAGGTTACGCCCAATTGTTCAGCAAGAAAAACATCCCTCAGGGCATCTTCTCTCTCTCTCAATGTGATAACCCCTGACAGAATGTCTGCCTCCCACTTTGGATTCTTCAGATCTTATGCATTCAGGTTATTTTGATACAAATTCTGATGTTCGTCCTAAGTATGGCATGTTCACTAGACCAGTGAGATTGAAGATAGAAATGAGGTGGCTCCACAGAAGTGTTCTGCTTTCATATTTGATGGTGTGGTAGCATTGGGGGGTAGTAATGCGGCTGTTCCCATTCAAATCTTAAAAGACACCGGAGCTCTACAGTCTTTCAATCTGGAGTCTGTGTTGCAATTTTCTTGTGCCATTAATACTGGCATGTGTGTAATTCTCCTTAGCATGGCTCTGATCCACTTCTCTGTTCTTTATCACCAAATGACCTTATCATGTGGGTTGTGGATGATGTGGCCATTTAAGCTCAGCCTCAGCTTCCAGCAGAGGGGTGCAGATGGTACTGGGTAATGATTTAGCAGGGGACAAAGTGTGGGTGGATGGTAGTGGTACTTCGATAAAGCAGCACACACTGCTTCCTGTGGGGAACTCCCTGGTGAAAGTTTCAGATTCTAATGGGGAGACTTTAAGTGATATTTACCCATCCTGTGCCATTACTCACAGTGCCTGCTATGATGCACAAGTTGTGGTTGTTTCCAAAAACACTGTCGGTAGACCATCTAGCTGTTTCTATGACTGAGTTGGTGGCAGCACAGAAAGAAGATTCTAACATGTCAGTTGTTTGACAGAGCTGTGCCAACAGCAACAGTGAGGAACACTGCTCTGTGCTATTTCCTTCTGGATGGGATCTTGGTTTGAAAGTGGTTGCCACATAGTGACCAATTTGTGGGACAGCCAGTTTTCCAAGTGGTGGTTCCTCCAGCTCTGCATGGGATAGTGCTCCAGACATTCCATGGTGGTGTGGCAGGTGGGTGTCCATAAGACATATGATGGTATATTACAACATCTTCTTTGGCCATGCTTAAAACTACACATAGCTCCTTCTCATTAAAATGTGCCACATATAGCAGCTTACAAGGCAAAATATGGCGGCCCTTCCACTGTGGTGCATTAAGTGTCTGAATTATATCAATTAATTGAAACTCACGGCCATAGAAAATCAACAAATGTCATTCCATTTTCTTCCATTTTCAAATATGAGAGCGATTTCCAATGGTGAGAAGGAACCAAAAAAAAAAAAAAAAAAACTCTTGCCATATTGTGCCCAGCCAGTCAGCATTTTAAATGAAATATTCAACCAATAGTCAATGTCAATCTATCACTTTCCACTCTGTAGTCCAGGGCTGTAGCTCAACCCTGACTGAGATAGTGGATAATCAATGTCTAGTAAAATTGTGAAAATTTAAATTCCACGTATGTGTATATAAACACATCTTCATGCATGGCACAGTTACCTTCTCAGAACTGCAGTTTATAAACACTGTTACATGCCAGCATTCATCAGATGTAATAAAAAAAATTTGTATTTCCCTCTTACTTTTGTCAGGCACAAAGTCACTAAACAAAACACAGTCCTGGAAGTGGGCATAGGAAGGCAAAACTCCAACAGAACAAGTGGTGCTTTGTCCAGCAAGGTTAGAGAAACAAAGACTAGACAGAAATGCACTGCAAGTGAGGATAAGTTTCCCTGAATGCTGTTCCCACAACTCACTCTTATGGTGTCGTAACGAGGTTACCATTATTGACAACACAGCAAGTTGGGACCAATTTGTCGTATGAAAGGACAAACCAACAAACTCAAGGTCATCTCAGTCAGCCTGTGATATAAAGACAGAAGAACAGTATATCTATACTTCTTCTCTGTGTCCCTGCTACAGCACTGCAGTTAAGGCATTTTTCTCTGGGGGAAAAGCTTTGTGTTAGTGCAGTCCAGGTAATGGGGCCTCCTGACTCGGGAGATTCCGATTTAGGAAAAAAAAAATAAAGCAAAACAAAACGTGATGATTGTATTATATTACCTGGAAGTAAACGCAGTGGGCGATGCTGTTTACTAGAATCAACAACAATAAATAAAAATCAATTTACAATTTATAAATGTTACTGTAGTGCTTGGGAGAAGCATGACAGTACAACAGTCCATGTTCTTTTTAAAATTTTTACTCCAACAAGGAACATGGCAGAGTTATATGATGATCAATGTACATTTGTCTGTGCACAACATTACTCAAAAACGGACTAATGAATTTGGATGAAATTTTCAGGGAAGGTCAGAAATGACACAAGGATCACCTGATTAGATTTTGGTAGTAACATGTTGTAGTCTGGATCCATGGATTTGTTCAGGATCTCTGTATCATTGCGAGATAGCAGCATGGCGTCACTGTAACCATGACAAGTGAACACTACATCAGCTGCCTGGTGATGATCACATGATTGTGATCCTACTACAAATCCACCGCTGAGGACTTATTGGAATTTATCCTTTGGAAATGATACAAGAAACAGTTCATTAAATTGTGGGGGCGTTTGAGTCCCATCAATTCCAACCACCTGCTTCATATTTAGGTCACGTGATTCAGTATCTGTACATAACGTACAGATTTATAACACACACCTGTGCTCATTTCAGGTCATTTTGTTTGTGGGTACATCTATATTAAATGACCACATTCGATGTTGCCGGTTTTTTCATACTTTTTCTCAAAGACTGCTTTTTGCAGTACATTTTTCAAACTTACTGAATTATGGGTCTTAATTGCTAGTGAACTGTCATGTAGTAGATCACTTCAATGGGTATTAAATTGCATTAATGTGGCATCAATATTAGTCACTTCAATTTTCAAAGATTTTCCTTGCTCATAATCAGTCTGCCACTACTACAGTAGTGTACCCTCGAGATGAGCGCATCTTTGATTGCAATAAAGAGAATTACAGATTATGCCAATAAAACACATTTTGCATTATGCGCCAGTACACTAAATGTTGCAGTGTGCTTTATGTTCAGAGCGACAGATGACCCAAATGCAGACGGATGAAGCAGGCACAAACAATTCTGTGATTATTATTTTTTTCAATGTCTTCTATTTTTGCATATTTCTCACACTTAAATGTTCCAGATCATCAGTCTGTCATGCCCTCCATCTCCTCTGCTCAGCTGGCAGTTCCCCTCCTCTTCCCTTCCCCTGTGGGCTAAATGTGGTTTGTGTGTGCTTTTCTCCTCATAGGTGATTGGATAATCAGCTGAGTGAGGCTCACCTGTTCAGCATTCACAACCAAATAAACCAAATAAATATTCATGACTTTGTTTCTCATCTGTTCTTGAATCTCTTTAGAATGCGGCATCATGTGCTGCTTTTTGAGACCCTTTAGTTACTTTACAATGCCAGGCAGGTTCTATTTAAATGATATTTAGATTTAACAAGCCCAGCAGTAATCATGTGTGAGTGTGGCTGGTGAAACTGAACCCGATTGCTAAATGAATTTGGTCATTTGGTTGACTGATCGCAATTACTTTTTCACATAGAGCTAGGTGGGCTGGACAGAATTTGTACTTCAAAAAATAAAATCATAATCTAAAAACTAAACTAAAAACATTTTGTGTTTTTTTGGATTATCTTTGTATGACATTAAAATTAGTTTGATGATCTGAAACATTTTCATGTGAAAACTATGCAAAAATAGAAGATATCTGTTGCTGTGTCACTGTGTATTCAGAAAAAAAATACAAGAGTGAACTGAACATGTCAACAAACAACAAACTGCTCCCCAAAGTCTGGCACTATGATGCCCTTTTAAAAACTGTCCTTTGTTATAAATGCTGCAACAAATGACTGTGGAGGTAAGTAAGTATATTGTTTAGAGTTGCTTTCACAAAGCTTCTAAATTGTAGGAATAATTTTTAAAAAAAAAGTATTTTCTGTTCAGATTAAATTTATGCTTCAAGAGACATCACAGTGTCAGAATTTGATAGATGCAGGTCTCGGATCTTTTTGAGCCCTTTAGAAGCCCAGATTTTAAATGTAGCATCGTCTCTTCATGGTGTGAAAAACGGATCACCCCATATTGAACTGTATTGTGACAAGAAGTCTGGATCTGTTAGATATTTTCTTACATCATACCAGATTTTAATCATATGTCTAACTACTGGGTTGCTGGTCTGTCTTTGTAGATGTTTCACTTTGTCTGAATACAGGTACATGGGAGAAGGAAGTCTTAGACTCAGAGTTTCTATTTCTACCAACAAGTATCTTTTGTTGAGAAGTAGAACATGATGGACCTCATGCAGTCCAGTAATACAATAACTTTGGACATTTTAACCATCCACAATCAAATGGATGCTTTATTTGCCATTCCAGTAGTTTTGCTTTATCACCTTATTCAGAAAATATTTGAGTCTTAAGACTTGTGGTTGCTCTGGAGGCTGTTAGTTTGTTATACTCCACTCTCACAATTACTAGTTCTTTTCTGTATTTGGCTCATTCTTCTGGTAAGCGTTTTCTTGGAGGATTCCAGTTTTATCCTTCAAATGCGGCCTTTTTTAGCTGTGCTTCTTTAAATTTAGAGCCAGTGTAGCTTATTATATGTCCCCTAATAAAAGCTTACAAAAGCTTGTCGACCAAGTACTGAGACTGAAATAATAGAGAGGAATGTTGTACAATCCATGTACTATTATCTTGTCTACCCCTGAACCACAGAAAACATTCTTATAAATGAATCATCACATTTTCTGCAACATCTCATCCTCCAAACACTGATGACCTGGCCTGCTCCTTCTATTTGTGGCATCATGTGAGCGCTGCGTCCCACGCACTGAGCCTCGGAGCAAATAGAGATTCAGACTTACAGAGTGTGACATAACAGGACTTAATGACATAACAGGACTTAATGACTGCGGTTCACTTTGACACTGGACAGGCATCCCCTATCACCATGCTATCTTCTTGTTTCAATTTAATCAGCCATCTCTGACCATGTTTATAATGAATACTGTTCATGTGTCAGTATATTTTGCTGTGTGAAGTCTGTCCCTCGTCTAACTGAAAACTAGCAATGTCCCCGGCTGTAACTGTGAAGGTATTCAGAGGAACTCCCATGTCCATTTTGTACTTTGTGTCTGTTAAGGGTCAGTGATGACCAAGCAGCTTTATCAAACATGTCCAAAAAAAATTAAAAATAATCACTTTATGATCCACTATTGGTTTCTTTAAAAGAGGTTTTCTAGAAACAGTCTTCAAACAGCTTTCAACATTTGATGTGAATAATATATATACATAATACATAAAATAGATTTTCGTATATATATTTTTTGTATGCCTGATTACTGCTGTGATTGAGTCACAACTGTTTAGTTGATCAATGATCTTCCTCTAGCTTTTTTCTGTGTTTGAAGTCTCACAATATGATTTCACTTCCTCTGGTAGATCTGTTCCACATAGAACCATGATGCAGATAAATATAACCTGTTGGTTCAAATTTGGGAAGGTTCTGGTATTCACAAGTCACTTTATCATAATACAAAGTGTTTCAGTGATCGGAGGTTTATTTATTGAATTGAGTTTCTATTATGTGGCATGTATTTTCAATATAGTCTTTCATGAGCTCTGTTTAGTTAATCTTGTTTCTAATTGTTCATAAGTGGAAACACAACTTGTCAAATCAGAAATAGTGCAACATTTGAAAGGTGATGCAACTTGGAATTGTCACAAGAGAGACTGAAGCACAGATGAAAACACAGCAGACGAACCTGAATCAGATTGCAGCTGGAAAGGCAGGAGCTGAGGCTTCAGCAGGAGGCAGGTGAACCATGCAGGGAGAGAGAGTCAGAGGCCTGAAGCAGAGGAAAACATGGTTAGCAACGGCTCACACAGCAAAATGAGAGCAGAATAGGGGCCTGGGTTAACTAACTGGAGTTGTTCAGTGGTCCAGTATTGTGTAGCGGTGTCAGCCTGGCTTTTATGGTGACGGTAGATGAGTTTCAGGTGGACCACTCCCTGCTGCAGGTGTTCTCACTCAGGTAATCATCCAGTGGTCTGCACCTGCACACATTCCACTCACACTCACACCTCACTCATGCTCACAAGAGGAAAAAGAGAAAGGAGGGAGAAGGAGGGGAAAGGGAAGGTTGTGTTGAATGCATGGCTCTGTTGTGAGAGAGAGAGAGAGAGAGAGAGAGAGAGAGAGAGAGAGAGAGAGAGAGAGAGAGACAGAGAGAGAGAGAGAGAGAGAGAGAGAGAGAGAGAGAGACAGAGAGAGAGAGAGAGCAGTGTAATAAACAAATAAAGTGATTTTAATGAAATATCACCATTTTAAGGTTATATATGGTGAATTTTCCAGATGAAACTGCATTATGCATGAATAATCCAGTCACAGTTGGAAATTCAGTGATTTTTTTCTGTTTTGACAGTTTCTGGCTCTGGCTTCTTGAACAAACAGGTAAATTTTCAAACACTGCACAACTCACAGATTTACTAAACTCTCCTAGGAATGTTGTTTGTTTGTTCTGTTGTTTACTACATTGAAATTAATTTAACATCAATGAACAATTCAGCATTTAAATCAATCGAGGCAAGTGTTTTCAGATAATGCCATTGAGTGTACTGTCAACACTAGCTGGAAGAGGGGGCTTTGATGAGAACACTTCATTCTATGTGTTGCACCACAATATTTCATCATATTCATCTAAACACAGCTAAGCAACACTTGCCTCATTAAAAGTGTTCCAACAGGGCTGACTGTCAGTTATCTCCATCTGTTAGACTCAGCCTAAGCCCTGAAGATTATGCTTGCAGTGTAACTGACAGTGCATTGAATGCAGTTTTTAAGTAATGAGAATACACACTTCTACACCCAAATTCCCTATTTCTGTATCTCCCTGCCAACTCACCCACTAACCTCTGCGTCACCGTCTCATTCCATTCTCCTTATTCTCTGGGAAGAAACAGGGATGGAGGTGGCAAACCTGGCAGGAGCTCGAAAGTCTCAGGAGGTAGATGACTGAGATTGCAGTCAGTAATCAGCCTCCTATTCAGCTTGGTGGCCTTTCATTCATGCACACTGTGGCAGGACTGTGAGAAGTCTGCCTCAACTCTGTGGAAGGAAACGACACAAAGGCTGCTGAATGGAAGGTGAAAAAACACAAAAGCAAGGGATGTAAATACTATTTCACCCCTTACCTTGATATAGAAGTTCTGATAGCCAAATGCAAACGGATGTGATGCAAGTACTGTGGCGCATGCTTGGCTACACGGACATGCCTTGTTTCTTCACAACTGTTTTAAATTATAAGTAATAATAGGGATTTCTTTTGTGTGCAATGAATATGTTTGAATTAATTTTAATATATTTTAACTGGCACTTGATCATTTGGATTATTTTGTTATTACTAACAACCAGAGGTGGGTAGTAATGAGGTACATTTACTCCGTTACATTTACTTAAGTAAATTTTTTGAAAAAAAATGTACTTCTGAGAGTAGTTTTACTCTGCCATACTTTTTTACTTTTACTTGAGTAGATCTGTGAAGAAGAACCGCTGCTCTTACTCCGTTACACTGGGCTACACTCGACTCGTTACTTTTTTATTTACCACATTAGATCTGCTTTATTTATCAGAGAGATGCCCCCAGTGGATCTACCACATGACTGCGTTTCACCAATCAGACGAAGCAACAATAATCACGTGACTCCGTTTCGCCAGACGTCGCCCTGCGGTCACATGACCACAGATGAACTGTGGCGGCACAAACTCTACACACATAGCAGACAGGAAATGAAGAAAACGGGGGCAATTTCGAGACATTTGATCTTGCTTCAGAGTCTGACAACATTAGCATAGCATTAGCATGGATATCGTCAGCTTTTGTCTTCTGTTTACTGACACGGGTGAAGTGAAGCGTGACGTCAGGCTTGGTAGATCCGTGTGATACAGCGGTAGGTTGGGGGGCGCAAGACACAGTGCATCTGTCACTGGAAGTAGTTTACACTGTTCAAACATACAAACATTACCTCACTACAGGTACAGGTAGCTTCACTTAAAACTATTTAAAGTGAATATGTGCTATGTTCAATTCAATAATGCAGTTCTTAATTCAGGTGAGTGTGGTTCCACTGTTGCCGATGGTGTTACAGTAATTCATCCATGAAACAAGTCCATGAACAAATCCTAACAAGGTGAAACAATCTAAACAAGTCCTACCACATCACTGGGGAAGGGATGAAGCTGTGAGGCTTGAGGCCTGCCAATGAGTGGGGGGTGAAGGGGTGAATCTTTTCAGACTTTTCCAGTTCTTTCCAGGGTAGGTCACCATCAATTCAAATCATCCATAGGAGCCTCACCTGTTCAGCAGACAGGCTTCATCTTCATCATCATCATCATGATATTTTTCATTAGTTGCTCACCAATGTTCAGCAAAATGTTGGGTTTATGTTGGTGGCATCTAGAAGTCCAAGAGCATGTTTGTAGAGTTGAAGGCCTGTTAGCATTAGCATGAGTATTAGCATGATACCAAACAGCTTCAGCTTGCGTCACATGAATTTTAACTCACTTTCTTTGATGCTGTGATCTCCAAGATTCCAGGCTTGTGAATAGGTTTCCAGAGATGTGTGAATGTGGGGTGATCCTGCTGCTCAAGTGACTGAGTGAATCTGAATGTGCTTCAAACAAAGGAACGGGGTGGATTCCAGGTGGGAGAGAGACTGCCGGTGATTGGCTCAGGTGTAGTGAGTGACAGTGAATGGGTCCAATACTGTGGAAGTGACTCATTGTGACTGATTGCAGTTGTCTGTTCATGTTGGGATTCTTGATGGCCAACATTGAACTACTGCAGAGTGAACTATTGCAGCGTGAGTGTTACACTATCTCAATGGGAAATCCTTAACAAAGCCATGGATCCAGACTATGAGCTGCATCACGGCCAAAATCTAATCACTTGGTCCTTGTGTCATTTCTGAACTTCCCTGAAAATTTCATCCAAATTCATCAGTCCAGTTTTGAGAATTGCTGCCAACTGACAAACAGACATAGCAACTTAGATCTAAAATATTTCCAAAACAGAACCACATTATTTACATTATTTACATTTTTAGGCCGAGACACTCCAGGGAGAAGGCTGATGGCACAATCATAGGGTCAGTGTGGAGGTAGTGAGAGGGCATGGCCTTCACTGAAGACTTGGGTTAGGGTTATGGTAATCTCGAGGTACATGCGTTGTTGCGAGTTAAGGGAATAAAGAAGGGAAACTGTAGAATAATGGAAACACTACACTATACAACATACAAGGGTGACAACTGGCAAGAAGACAGGGGAATTACACTGGGAAGGATAAGGCTATGACATTGCAGATAAGATTTTTTATTTATTTTTGTCCTTTCCTTCTTTTCTCTTGCACAAGAGTGCAGTTATTGAGGTACAACTGGTGAGATTAGTTATGTGCCACTTTCATTACTCAGTTTATCATCAGGTGATTCATTCAGTCATTCAAACCTCATGCCTTTGTTTACACACAGCTGCACCTGGATGCTCCCAGTGGTAAGACTGGAGATCCCTGAGGACATAAGGAGAAGGAAGAGGAAGAGGGGATGCAGATCTGGTGTCATGGGGTATTCAGAGACCCAGGCGCAGACAGAGAGAACACCATATATTAAAAAAAAGAAGTTTAACTGTTTATTTACACCATATTAAGTATGAGAGAGATGCAGTTACTGAAGGGGAGAACTGGGGGAGATTAACACAGGGGAACTGGAATGGAGTGCAATAGCAGTGACAATGGGAATACCAGAGAATTGTGCTATTGAAAACACAAGAACACGAAAGAACTACAGAAGCCCAGAAGGGATAATACATTAGCAATGTGAAATTATGAAAGTAGTACAGACTTAATTTTATGAAAGGGAAGTCCCAGAGAAGACACATGCACACACAGTGAAACACTGGAAACTAGACTACGAGGCAGAATATGCAAGTAGGAACTGCAGAATACAGAAAGACTGCAGTGCAATGACAACACTACACTACACTACTTACAAATGTGGGAATGCAAACATGTTTTCACATAAGAACCCCACACCCCTAAACAAGCTATCCAACGACAGGAGAATCAACACAATGAATACAACACACTACAAGGCTATCTACTTACCTTGCATAGGGTTAGAAGGGTCTTAGAAGGGTCAGGGGAATGCAGGGCAGCATGGCTGGAGGGATTCTGGAGAATGGGTCATCAGGTTGCAGATCAACAGAGTGTGAATAAGGATGAACCAGAATCACTGGGGTATGAATAATTTTGGACAAGGTGACTTTTTGTCAAAGGTGCTTCACATAACATAACTGTTCATGGTTCCAGACGTGCCCGCATGTCCTGTTTATGTCAAATCTGAGGTGAAATACTGATGTGTAACTGAAAAAAAGAGGGAAATTCCTTGTATTTGACAGGGGAATGAATTATTTTGGGCTTAGATAAATAGAGCAGTATCATGAGGCCAGGCAGTCAGATTAAAATGGCTGATAACTGTTGTGTTCAACAGGATGTGGTCTTTGTGGGATTTCTGTTCTCCTCCTCTCTTACACTCAGACCAGTGAACTGTCTCACCATGTTTCTCTGTTAGATAACAAACAGGAGAGGAGACCCATCTCCTCTCCATCAAAGACTGGTCTGTCAACATCAGTACAGAATGTGCTTTAACCTAGACTCTGATCGATGGGTGTATTCAGCTTCTTGTCTCAGACTCTACCTGAGCTGTTAGATGGAAAACGGGTACTTCACTAACAGTTAGGCAGATATTTGTTTTTTAAAGTCATGTATTTTGTTGTGGACTAGGTAGGTATTCAGATGTGACTATTGGAAGTCCTGAAAGAGATGAACCTTTTAGATTCTTTTATGCAATACAGTCTGCAGTCCATCTATATTCATTTTTCCATTTGTCTTACTGCAATGCATTTAACAGCAGCTAAAGATCACCGGGGTTTTACTTTTGTATGTAAATGAAGAGGGCAACAACATAGGCAATGGCAGATGAAAAGCTTGTACAAAGCACTGTACATGTACTGAACTCTGAGTTCAACCCTAAAGGACCTACACATCCCTCATGAGCAAATTAAATGTGTCACCCCTAAACAAGTGCAGGCACATTAAATACTGGTTCCATATACTCAAGAAAAATAAATAAATGATAATGAAGGTGCTGTAGGTGAACACTTTAACGAATACCTGGATACTGTAATGGCTTACTAATCAAAGTAGAAGTAGGGCATGGATGGGTAAATAAATGAATAGTATGTGTGTGTGTGTAGAGAGAGTGAATTATATGCCTGAAGGGCCTCAGGAGGCTGCTGCATTTCTTGGACTGACTCCACCTCACTGACTATGTCATACAGTACCATAGCTGGCTTCAGTTCATGACTGCTAATAGAACATCTTTTCTGCCAGGGCAACACTGTAACCATAATTTGTCTCAGTTGGTAAATTATGAATGCTTTCTCCACTTTAGGGACAGGGTTAGTTGAAGACTCCAAGAAATGAGTAAAGAGAGGATGATCGTAACCCTATGAGTTGTAGAAGGACCAGCATTTTAATAGAAAATATACATTATTCAGCTGCTTGTCCAGTGAGGGAAGTTCCTACAGAGTGCAGATATGTGAGCTACAGAAAGATGCTGTGATCAAGCAAAAGTCTGAGTAATTAATTTCTGCACTTCTGTTATTTTATGTACAATATGCAATGTTTAACTGCCTTGGAAAATAGCTATCCCTGACTCAAGGGTGAGGTTTTGGATAAACTCAACAAACAAATACTGGTGCTACTCAGGAGAATCCGGACTTAAGGCTGGTCTAAAAGCTTAATTTTAGTCTGATTAGCCTTTTATTTTCTTTACTGTTTTTGATGTGTGCTTTGGGCCATTGTCTTGGAACACCCAGCTGTGTTTAAGATCTAACCTTCTGGCTGATGATTTCAGGTTTTCCTGAAGAATGTGAAGGTAAACCTCCTTCTTCATTATTTCATTTACTTTGTGTGAAGCAGCAGTTGTGCTAGCATGAACACAGTGCAGAAACACCATATGTCAGGGGAGCTTTGGTGTTCTTGCAGTAAAAGGCTTCACCTTCTCTCCTCCAAATATATTTCTGCTCATTGTAGCCAAATAGATTAATTTCTGTTTCATTTGACCACATAAATTTGTTCTTTGTTTATTTTTGTGGAAGTCTTGTGAGGGAGAATTGATGAAACATATTTTGTGTTTTTGGTGTAGCAGGCATTTATTTATACCATCATGTGACTTTGAACAGCTGATTTTGTGCTGATCAGGGATGGTATAAATTATGGCTCAGTAATTCATTAAAACAGCTGATCACTGTAGCTTATGAAACATTTGTGCATTTGTTGGGGGCAATTTTCAAAATCATTTGGATTTTGAAATTCAGATGAATGTGGACTTTGATACACATACACACAGTACTTGTTGCTTGAGTCATTTCATGACTGGTGGACGTCGTCAAAAAATATCCTCATTTTTTGTTAGCATAAAAAAGCACATTTAATATATGTGGAATTCACATGTTCTCTTTCCTCTCTCTCCATTTTCTTTTCTCTTGTTATTCTCTGAATAAGCGCTTGTGAACTGCTTTATTTAAAGAACCCTTGTTAATATTTAATGTGATTATGTGTGTATGATAACGTACTTAGTCGCAGCATGTACATATGCAAAGACCTCACCATGCAGGGAGAAAAGAAACATTATTTAAAGGTTTTGTAGACAACATACTTCACATGTAACCATTTTTTCCAGAATGACATGCATTTGTATTTGGCAGTGACTCTGCTCAAGCTTTGCTCTGGAACAATCCAAGCAAGCGTGACACTGACAGCAACAAGCCCCAGCATCTCCTCCACCTCTCTGCCATGTATGGAACAAAGCAGATGCAGAGAGGTGTGCTTGCAGTCCTCTGCACTAACTTGTTAAGAGGTATGATATGGACCCCTTACAGGAGAGGGGGGATGATTTGCAGATCTGTAGAGGCTGATGTAGCAGCGATGTGGTGAGTGTGGAGTGGGCAAAGTGAATAAATGCTGCCTTAGTTATTAGTCAATTCAATTTAAAAGAAACCTTTGCCCCCTGGGGGCAATTCACAGGCCAAGTGGGTGGACTGTACTGGAGTAGTTAATGACGGGAAAGAAAACATGACATGTGACTAGATGACTGTGTGCCTGCCTGAACTAACACAGACAGACAGACAGACAGATATAGACAGACAGACAGACAGACAGACAGACAGACAGACAGACAGACAGACAGATATAGACAGACAGACAGACAGACAGACAGACAGACAGACAGATGTAGACAGACAGACGGACAGACAGACAGACAGACAGACAGACAGACAGACAGATATAGACAGACAGACGGACAGACAGACAGACAGACAGACAGACAGACAGATGTAGACAGACAGACGGACAGACAGACAGACAGACAGATATAGACAGACAGACGGACAGACAGACAGACAGACAGACAGACAGACAGATATAGACAGACAGACAGACAGACAGACAGACAGACAGACAGATAGACAGACAGACAGACAGACAGATATAGACAGAGAGACAGACAGACAGATATAGACAGAGAGACAGACAGATATAGACAGAGAGACAGACAGACAGATATAGACAGAGAGACAGACAGATATAGACAGAGAGACAGACAGACAGACAGACAGACAGATATAGACAGACAGACAGACAGACAGACAGACAGATATAGACAGAGAGACAGACAGACAGACAGACAGACAGATATAGACAGAGAGACAGACAGACAGATATAGACAGACAGACAGACTATAGACAGACAGACAGACAGACAGACAGACAGACAGACAGACAGACAGATATAGACAGAGAGACAGACAGACAGATAGACAGACAGACAGACAGACAGATATAGACAGAGAGACAGACAGACAGATCGACAGACAGACAGACAGACAGACAGATATAGACAGAGAGACAGACAGATAGACAGACAGACAGACAGACAGACACATAGATAGATAGATAGATTTTAATGTCTTTTAATGACAGGAAATTTCATGAAATTAGCCTGTTTCCAAGACACAAAGGAAATATACTATATCAGATGTGAGACAATGTCACATTTTCTTGGAATTCATGCCAGCGTGCATGACCAAGGAGGTACTTGCTGAATTCAAGCAGATAAACCTCTGGCAAGATGTGCATCAAAATAAAGTTCAAGTAATCTGACTTCTCTTAAATATTGGACAGGTACTATTAGTCTAAACCTAACAAATTGCTCTTTGAGGAAAACCACAAATCTTTAAATTGACACAAAATCACATTTTTTTTTTTAATGCCAGCAGTGTTTACTAAACTTTTAAACTTTATTCAGATTAAAAATTATTTTGAAAAGTTTAAAAAGTGGACTGGCTGGAAGTGTAAGGAAATAAAAGCAGAGAAGTTTATTGTAGTAGTTGTAGAAAAGCACTGAGTACAAACACATCCTTGAACTGGTGAACCTCCTCCATGTCTACCAGCTGAATGATAAAGCCTTTGTTTGTGAAGGACAACCCCAGTAGACGCAAATGTTTCAACAGCTTAAACTTCTTTTTTTATTTTTTATAAATGACTTTTTTTGGTTTGGTTTTAAGAAAAACAGAGCCTGTCAGTTCAGTTCTGGAGCAATAATCTCTCCATGCACTGTGAAACAATGCTCTTAAAAGATGTTAATTTTTCCAGAAAGTACGCGTCACTTTGAGTCTCAGTACCTGAAAGACCAACAACCTTGCTTTTCACATGCTTTCTGTTGTCTTGAATGGGTTTCTATAAAACAAATCAGTGCGGTTCATAGTGTCAGATCAATCTTTATTATCATGTCTCCAATTTGAAAACATTTTTTCTTACATATTACATACAATGACAAGACAGAGAAAGAAAAAAAGATTTTATGAGTATAAAAGGATTATTTAGGCGTTCAGCTAGAAATACATTACCAGCGGATCATCTTCTTTAGACATGTAAACTTCAAATCTCTATCATCAGAAGCAACAGAACATTGAGTGAATTTCATAAAACATCCAGGGGTTCTCCATGGAGGATTAATGGTAGATCAGTAGAACTGTGTGTTACTCATCCTGATCTCACATATTAGCCTGATATCAACACTAGATGCATGTAAATGTGATGTGATCATGTAATGTTTGATGCATTTCGGCAGTCATTTTGTCATGAAATGTTACAGGTTTACTTTTTGGCATACTGTTGACATAAATCTGCCCCCTCCACTTACTTAGTTTAAACATGCATTATAGAAACAACTTCATTTCAGTCAAAAGCAACTGTATGGAATTAAAAGTTCACACTTTACCAAAACTGAGATGGTCACTGTGTTAGATTATAAATTGTGACTCAGATGAATGACATACAGACTGAATGACAGCCTGTTAGCAGACATGCATCTGCCTGCATCTGTGCATGGATCTACAGTATAAACAGAACCCTAGCACTCTGTAACACCAAAACTAAAACTAAAGCTTGTGTGTGTTTAGCAGGGTTTTATGAATGACACTGAACCTGGAAACATTCATGGTGCAGAGGGTGACGTGGCAGCAACAGATGGCATTCATTTGGTATATTCTGTTGTTTTGTCAGGAAAGCAGCTTTTAACAACAACAGTAAAATAAAATCTTCTGCCTTGAGCTGATTTTTGACTTTTCAGCTACATCGTAAAATTATTTTCTTGATACACTGACGAGTCTCCTGGATCCATGTCATGAACTGAGCTCCATGAAAGCAGGTAAGTTGGGATTTTTTGGGAAAATACCTGTCAATATGGTTAGGAGCTGAGAAAGACAATGGACAGTGACATAGATCTATCACACTGATGCTGCTGATACACTGCACAGGCACAGGGATGCCTCTATGAAGTCTGCTTATCAGAATGAATACATGACGACTGACAAATTTCCAAACAACTTCAAAACAAAAACAAATGAAAGCTCATGTGATTTGTACTGTTCAATTAGAACTCAACTCACATAGCCTAATCGGAGACTAGACATTCTGTTTATTCCCTCTACTGTATCACTGACTGGCAATGTACTGTGTCAAATAATTTCAGATTTGGTTTTATGATCAAGAAATTAAGCAAAATGTTTCAATGTGTCATTATGTTGCCGACACAGAGTGCAGATGCTATGTATAGAAAAACAAATAGTGGACCACAAAACAGCAAAGTGAAGCCAGAAGAACCTTAACCTTTGGCAATACACATGAATCTGTGTAAACATTAATATTTCGATATTTGGGTCACAGTGCTGGTTTTAGTGATGTCATCACTGGAATGGTGAGACTGGAATTAATCTCTTTGGCCAGAGAGAAAATTAAAAGGAGGAAAGATAGAGAGTGTGCTTGTTTCATACATTAAGCACTTTTACTGAAGTGGACAGTGGTTCAAGTCTTTAATTGGAGGTTCTGCGAGAAACACCACAGTGCTTCATGCTGTTTAGGAAGCTGAGGCAATCTCCACATTTTGATAATCTCCATATATTAAGATGCGTCTTCCACTTGTTCCTGGCTGAATTCTTCTCTCTGAGACAGGAGGAAGGACTCCCACACAGCCAGACACTGAAAGAAAGAAGGCCAAAGTCGTCACTCAAACATTATGTCCACCAGTGTCTAAAATGATGCTGGTCCTCTGCCAGAACTGCTCTGACCTGCTGAGGCCTGGACTCTGCAAGACTTCCGAAGCTGTGCTATCAGGGACCAGGATGCTAGCAACAGATCGTCTAGGTCTTGTGAGTTTGTGAGTTGGATCTGCCATGAATCAAACATGTTCCACCAAATTCCCACCAGTTCATGGTTTGTTGGTGGTTATTCATTGCTGCTAACTGTACAGCTGCATGCAAAATTATTCAACCACCCTGACATTTTAGACATTCTGGAAAAATGAGCAACATTACAACTGCAGGTGATTCCTAAATCATACAAGAGGTGAACAGTTAGTTTATTGAAGTATAATACCAAATCAAAAATCAAGATTTAATTCAAAATCCATCAGAAATGTCAACTTTTTTACAAAAAGCAGGTTGCAAAAGGATTCAAGGCTGGGGTCTTTCTGTGTAGACTCGCATGTTCTCGTGAGTTTTCATCGAGACCTACTGAATAACGTGGTGTATAGAATATGGATGGATGACTAGATGATCACTGAATAGCAGCAGCTGGGCTGTCAGCTGGTACTGCTTTATTCAGTGCTGACTACCAGTTTGCAAAGACAAGAATGGAGATCTTCTACCCACTACGTATATCCTGCCAGTAGAAAGTGAAAATCTGAACTCTCAATAATTGCATTATTTTTAATTTGACATGTAAAGTACTTCCTCACATGAACATTCAACAAATACTTTAGGACGTCTATAATATAAATACAGGCCTAAAAGTGGAAACCTATTGCAACAACAGTGCATAAACCTGTGATGATTCACAATAAAGGGAGTACACCTGTGATTTCCAGTTAGCCTGGTTGCGTAAACATGGCTAGAAAATGACTTCGATGACCAGGTCTTTCTCAGTTTTGGACTTGTGGACTGCGTCTATGTTCATGTCTGCATCGTGGTTCTATAGGGAGAATTGTTACAGGAGATTTTCAATCTCTTGTTACTGCCAATGAGGTATCCAGCAGCAACTCACAGGCTCATAACAACCAAATATACTGTATGGTTGACATCACAAACACTTGCATTTCTCTTTATACCTTCTGTGATGAAATTAAACTTGATGAAATTGAAAGCAATTATACTGATAATACTTTAACCCTTTGATGCACAACATGGGTCAAAAGTGACTCAAATTCAATGGAAAATGAGTATCTTTTGACTCACATTGTGCATCAAAGGGTTAAGAAAACATGTATAGCACATAGTAACGACCACTGCTATCAAAAAGTTCCCAGCCTCAATAGAAAATGTACCAGAAGAAACTGTTCCTGCATCAACAGTCTGTCCTTTAACTTTGATGCACTTGGTGAACTGATGTCCAAGCTTCGCTTTCCCTTTGTGGAAAGGGTCACATCTTGAGCCTCCATATGCTCCTTAGCAACACGGATGACTTCCTCATCACACTGAAACTGGTTTGGGAAACAAATACAACTCAGAGGGTGCAGGTCAGTACAGTATTGTGCTAGTTCAAAGCCACATTTTGTGGCTTCTGCCGCCTGTGCTGTGGATGAAGGCATTGTCCTGAAACAACAGCACAGAAGCAGAAGCTTTCCTCCTAATGCTTCAAACATTTGAGTTTTTGAGGACAGTGACATAAGGCTTTGTAGTATACAGTTATGTCCCAAAATGGGGGTTACGGCTCTTTTTTTTCGAGTGAGGCAGAGAACTTTTTGAATGGCCCTTGTATTTACATTATAACTTCTGAACCATCACTCTGCTCATCAGCACAATCATTTCTCAGTTTTCTCTCAGTGTCTGAAGAGCTTTCCTCAATGTCTATCCCAGCACTTTTCCACCTTTCTCTTTTGATCACAGTCTTCGTTCTCTCTCCAACTCCCATGCCATCTAATCAGTGAAAGCACTTCATTGCAACGACAGAGGCACCAGAGTCCCAGTGTGTGTGTGTGTGTGTGTGTGTGTGTGTGTGTGTGTGTGTGTGTGTGTGTGTGTGTGTGTGTGTGTGTGTGTGTGTGTGTGTGTGTGTGTGTGTGTGTGTGTGTGTGTGTGTGTGTGTGTGTGTGTGTGTGTGTGTGTGTGTGTGTGTGTGTGTGTGTGTGTGTGTGTGTGTGTGTGTGTGTGTGTGTGTGTGTGAGGACTTGACAAAGCGAATCACACTTTTATGTCATAAAAGCAGTTATCCAGATAGCAGAGGAGGCAGGAAGCCATGGGACCAGAAAGTGATAATGACAAGCAAAAACACGTTTAAAAGCCAAACTGTGAGCTTGAGTTCCACTCTATCAGTGCAGTCACTAGTTCAAAGCCAGAGCCTCGGCTTACCAATTCTCCATTTAACAATCAGTTTCTCTCAGTGGTACCCAAGACACCCTCATAGCGCTGTCACAGTGCAGGGTAGACTTTCAGTCACATAAAGTGAACTTTAATGGGAGGAGCCAGAAAGTGAATCCGAGACCATATATATATTTGATTATCTCACATGTAAATATTTCTCTTATGAGTTGAGCTTCTGACCTGTCTAGGGTGTCCCCGCCTTCGCCCGAGTCAGCTGGGATAGGCTCCAGCCCCCCCCCCCCGCGACCCTAATGAGGATTAAGCGGTGGATAGATAATGGATGGATGGATGGATGGATGGATGGATGGATGGATGGATGGATGGATGGATGAGTTGAGCTTCTGTACTTTACAGTAAATCACACCACTGTAGACTGATGCTGAGATACAAGAGCCTCCAACTTACAGAATGATAGGCATCAGGTGAACTGAAGTCGACATTATGGGTTAACATCACCACAGAACAGCTCTCACTGACCACTCTCAGCTTTACCAGACAAAGCCAGTGCTTTTCTATATAGATATCCTTCTTGTCGTCATCAGATTTTATAAAAACACCCAAATCAACAATGAACTGAGTGGCCCCACACTAACGGAACTCATCTGTCCGTGCTATAGAGCTGTGAATCCGCTTCATCCTTCAGCATAGAGTTCATTTGAAATACATTTACACTTCAACACTTACCATATTGTTTAACTGTTTGAACCTGTTCATCTATAATTTAATGTGATTACAGTTAGTGCTATTTATTTTCATAGTAGCATCACCTTACATTTCAAGAATCCGTACTTTTGGGTCCAGAGGCAGAAATAACACATGGGATGTTTCCAACAAAGCAGATTCACATGTTCCAGCTGAGCACTAAATCTGGCCAGGATTTAACAGGCTGTCAACTCAGCACATCCTTCTTTAAGGAGTACTACAGAGAAAGCCAAGAGACAAGGACACTGTCGCACATTAATCTGACAACAATAGATGTGCTGCTAGAAAAGGAAACAGGATTGTTTCTGTTCCACTTTACAGACCAGAAGAAGAATTAGTGTTGTACTGTAGCTGCTGACTGGATGGGGTCTGGATTTCTTTTATTTTTCTAAATAATCAAGTGGTTTCTAAAGACCAGAAAACAAAAATATGTATGTTTTGCCCTGCAATTCAGTATCTGTGTGTGGAATATTTTATCACTCTGTATATATCAATTATGGTTAAACACCTTTGAGTAATTTTAATATCTAACCATGTCATGGATCCAATCAAATGTTGGGAAAACCAGCTAGTCCTCCCATGATATAATAAGATCATTGGTTGGTTGTGTGGATGAATGGTAAAAGATGTAAACTCATATCATGCATTTCTACATGAGTGATACTAAAAGCGTTTTACTCACACACCACACATGTTGATTAGATGTGTCAGGAGTAACTCTGGGTTCAGTTTCTCGTCCTCTTTAGCTGTGAAGGGGTGAAGGTATCTCAGCGTTTTTGTAGCTACACTTCACTTGTGTGGATGTGAAGGGTCTGAAGGTATTTAAGGTCAGGAGTGTAGTATCTGCATGCTAATTTGAAATGGCATTTGCACACGTCCCTGGGGTGTCCATGCAGACTTTACACAACTCACTATGTTCCCTTCATACTATTCTCTTATGAATCCTTGGTTATGCTTTTGCCTCTGCTGAATCAGGGTATCTTTATGCAAAAATACACACCCTTCACAGCAGTGTGTGTAAGGAGCAGGCCAGAAATAGATGTCTCTTACAATGTTATTTAGACATTACAGCAAAAATATGGAAAGAGCTACCTGGTTAAGCTACATTTAGCAGCGGCAGAGAGAGGTGGTACACTGCAAACTATTTCTTTAAATTATGATCATTATTATGTTTTACCTTGATCTAAAATAAAAGGAGAAACATTTCAGTAACAAAAAAATCTCTTTTTCATAGTATCAAAACAATATCTTCATGCACAAAAGGCCAAATTATCACACTGCTGTTAGATGGAGAGACAGTTTCAAGCTGCACATGTAATCTTCCCTGCATGTTTATTCCTGGGCTGCTGCAACCTTGAAATTAATCTGACAGCACTTATTTCAGACTTTACCGTTTCGAAAGTGATGCAGAAATGTCACTTAATGAGACTGACATAGGGACTTTTATTTAAATACCCAATTCAAGTAATCACCAGCATTAATAGCCATTGCAGCTGAAGTGTCTAGAACTTTCAGCAGCTATTCATAGTCATACAATATTAGGACAACACAGCAGCACAATGAACCAAAAAGTAAGTGTGAAGATTGTACCAAAAAGTAAAATGACACTACATGACCAATTCTGTCACATGACACCAAATCTCATAGACGGTCATTCACAGAAAACTTCCTCACAGCTTCTATTAGTGAATGTGTTGCTATGTGGCCTTAGTATGGAATTCTAATCAACTACAAACAGATAGTTGTAGCTTCTGTTACTGACAGTCTTTGAAGTAAGTTATGAATGGCATCTTTCTCTCTATGGTGGTCCACCACTTCCTGTGCAATGACCATTTGCCTTCTTCACAGGGTGATGGAAGCAGTTTTGATCTGGTGTTCACAGACAGCTGATGTTGCCTGTTCCAGCTTGTTCTCTTTCAGGGTTCCCACTCATTAACAGAGGCAGAGCTTCTTAAAGCATTTGCATGTGTTTCCAAAGTCTTCGTTTCACAGGTAAAGCGTCCTGTGTTTAGGGTGCACCAGCAAAATTATGAAGACGTTGGGTAGTTTGTGATAAGTATCAACTCTGAGCATCTTGAAGACTCTGCCACATCTTACAATAGTCCAGCCACATGACAGAGTGCCTGTTTGTTTGGCAGTGTCCCTAGTGGTCTTAAGTCATGCTGGAATCTTGCCACCTGGCTGTCCTGTGGTCTAATACCAAAGCAACAAAAACAACAACAAGAGAAATAGTTGTCACAGTTAGGAGTAACTTTGCCACAACCATCCTCCCATGCCTTCTCCTCTGTTACTCTGTGTTAATGGAGCATGCATGTCATAGTAATGGGAGTAAATGGCAGAAGGACTTAATGCTTCAAATGGTGATTTGCTGATGTGTCAAGCGTTAAAAATGTTTACATCCTTCATGATGCCATCTTAAAAATCCTTTGCTGAAGTGCTACAAATAACGAAGTATCTCTAGGGATGTGTCAGTTCATCTTACTAAGATCACTCTATAAAATAAAGGCAAATACAGTAAAAAATATCCCAAATTCCTCCATTTGACAAATTGAAACATGCAAATATTTCAACGCTTGTTGACACTGGTCACAAATTCACATTCATACAACACATACGCCATTTGTGGTAGTTCCATTCAAAGCTCTTGTTTCTATAGTCAAACCTTGCTTTTTTATGCATATTTTTCATTTTGGTCCTTGTATGTCTAGTTTTCTTTCTTCTCTCATCTATTCTGCATTCTTTACGCTCTGTGTGCCTCCTTTCTTCCTCATATTGCTCTACCTTGATCTCCCCATTTCATATCATTCATCTCTCCCTCTATTTCCAAGTCTTCCTCTGCATCCCACCAAGGTGGTAAAAAGTCTCCCAGGTACATGTGTCTTATTAGATTCTTATAGGCCATCTCTCAAACCCATAAATCATTCAGAGGCCCTGTGGCTACACTAACCCACATGCACACCTGAATGACAATATTAGCACACAACAGAGTCATCTCCTCCTTTGGGATTGTTCTCAGTAGGAGACTAAGAGAGTGATAGTTTGCTCACTGTATGCTATGGAATATCAGGAGACAATGTCTTGACTGCATTTTAAATCCATTGCAACTCGTTTGTTGTGTAGTGTTCTTCTCAAGAGTTTTGCCAAATGAGCCAATGAAAATATTTCATGTAGTCTGCTATTACTGATCAGGAAACATAATCTTTACTAAAGGATGGGACAAAAAATATTTCCATGCATACACCTTCGTAACTAACAGTCTTCAAAAATGTGCCCTGGACAGGATCGCAATCACTAAACACGCAATGTTAAAATCATCCTACCAACAATAAGGAACTAAATCATCTCTAAATAGGGTCTCACATTTAAACACAGAGTAAAGATATTCTCACCAAAGATGGTTGATAGTGACATTGATTTTAGGTTATTCACAGAAAGAAACATACATTAAATGCCTTACTCGTGTATAAACCTGAACTGGTTCATCATTTTTATGCATCAATGCAATGTCAACTCACCAAAACAACACAACACAGAAGTACAGCTAAGGATTGGAAAGTTATGCCTCATGCAAAAGCGTATATTTCAACTTAAGTCAGTTTTATTGTTGGGTAGATGTTCTTAC
Source organism: Amphiprion clarkii (assembly GCA_027123335.1). NCBI lineage: Eukaryota > Metazoa > Chordata > Actinopteri > Pomacentridae > Amphiprion > Amphiprion clarkii. The sequence goes on from CM049588.1 coordinate 2,456,181, forward strand.
TCAAGTCTTGGTTGCTTGCTACAGTTCCATCCACAGTACACAACACAAGTCAATACTACTGAAGTGATTCAATGATTCTAACCATCAATTACACCATTAGCTCACACAATGTAGCATTAGAACACAGGAGTGATGGTTGCTGGAAATGTTCCTCTGTACCTCTATGGAGATATTCCATTAAAAATCAGCTGTTTCCAGCTACAATAGTCATTTACCACATTAACTATGTCTACACTGGATTTATCATTCATTTAATGTTATCTTCATTGAACAATTGTTGTAGAAATTGTAAGTGTGATTGCAGTGCAGCTTCTGCAGCTTGTCCAGTTCAATTCAAGACAAGTTTTGAGAAACAGAAAGCACATCAACTTTCAACTTGGCAGTTAGTATGTACTCAACACTGTGAAGGACCTAATTAAGCACTAATATTACACACCTGTGTGAAATACACAGTCTTGTTCAAGTAGCAACTAAACTGCACTTTTGTCTTGGTCTGGAATCAAACTGGCTGCATCCATAAATGACACTCCAGAAACAACAACTGAGTTAAAAGCAGGCACCACAACAGATGATAAGTTATTTGGTTTAAGAATAAGTGTGTTTACATGAATGATACGGTTTTTTAGATGTATTTTGGTATTTTTAGTTACAGCTTGAGCTGCTGAGCATGATGATATACACCATGTTTCCACACTTTCCACATGAAGGAGGAAATGACAAGTTAAAGAACTGAAAGACTGGAGGGAATGTCTGCCTGCAGTTTCCACTGCATCGAATAAGAGCTCGACAGTGACTCCTATCAATTCAGGTTTAATTCAAAAATATGAAAGCTCATTCAAGTTAGATTTTAGGATTGTGAAGAAGAGAAGCCTCTTGTGGCTACATTTTAATGCAAGCTATGTGCTTATGGAGACAAGTTCGTGCATTTTGGAGCATGTTGGGACTTTTTTTTCTGATCTTCAAAAACCAGTGTATAGCTACATTATTTCTCAAGTTATGGCACTTGAAACATTGCTCCACAGATTGGCGCAAAGAAAACGCCACAAGAAATTGACATGACTCCACCCCTTTCTATGAATGTTTTACTCAAAAAGTTACATCTATGACCAGATATTTACGCACTTGACTTAATAGCATACATATGTACAGATAAATAAATCAGACAAATATGAGACGGTCCGCCATGAACTTTCTTTAAAATTTGAGGAATTCAAGTATGACCCAGAAGAAATCTGAATAACAAAGTGTGAGGATAACAGCAGTGTGATTGCGCTGCAATCAATGTAACAAACAAAGGCTTTTGTTTATTCTGCACCTTCTGCCTGGAATATGTTGCAGAAAGACTTCAAATTAACTGAGTTAATCTCATTGAGTGCCTTTAAATCAAAACTGCGAGTTCTTGAGGCCATTTCCACAACTTGCACGTGTTCAGAATTCATACATGTGCCGTAGGCCTCCATTTTTGTGTTGCTGTCTATATTCATGGCTGTATCCTTAAACTAGGCCCAATCCCTGTTTTTAAAGCACTTTCACTTTCACTAGCTGTATGAGAAATGCTTCAACACTTAGACACTGATCGTCCTTGGGTCGCTTCCATGTACATGTTTACACACACACACACACACACACACACACACACACACACACACACACACACACACACACACACACACACACACACACACACACACACACACACACACACACACACACACACACACACACACACACACACACCAGTACTCATTTGTTGTATTGCAGTTGCTTGCTGAGGGGCAGAACTGCTGGATGATGAGTGCTTTTGTCAGACTTGCTGCAGGGAGAGAACACCCAAATATGACAAGGACACACATTCTCCCTATTATTACACTCGCTGTTAAAAAGTCCACCAAAGTACCATCTTCTTCTGATGTGCTACTAGCAGCAGAGAGTGCAAATCAAGAGAAGCTGACTGAACAAGAATACTGCTTTATAGCAACACCTAATGCAGCTTTTACACTGATACAGAATTCTATGGAATGGCCTTTGTTTGAACAAGCATTTCTTTGGTCTCTCACAGTGTTAGAGCTCATGTGAAACATCTCCATTTTACATGACGTGGCCAAAAGTATGCAGACCTTGAATAATCCAGCCATTTGCTAATATCCAACAAGTCGACCATAAGCATTAGAGCCAATGCATGATTTCTGTGTCAGCATGTCTTTAAGGGATACACGTCATCCACGTATGTCCATGAGGGTCCGTGTGGATGCTGCTGAATGAATTTGTGACCTCATAGACTGTGTACTGTGAGCACAGCAACTGCACATAGTCAAAGGAAACGAGTGGTGCTTCAAGACAAATGCTTCCTATGAGGAGAACAAAGATTCATTGTTATCCACACCTTTATATTTTGAGTAGTTCCTGTCAGACTTTGATTTGCACACGTATAAAAAAGAGGGAAGAAATTCATCTATGTCCATCCACTGTGTTGAACACACCTCAGGAATAACCACACTGACACACTGCTACAGCCCAATGTGTAAGTAGCTTCTATTTCCTGTACAGAGTGCCAAGTCACAGTCTGCCTTTCAGAAACATCCATGGGAGCTCAGTGTGCTTTTCTGTATGCAACTGGGGGGTTTGAAAGACATTATCTTCAAAGAATCTCAGCCAGACACCATGAAGAAATAAACTGTTGTTGCCATTATCAAATTCAAATCAAGTAATACAGTAATTAACTAGTAACATCAAGATTACAGAAGCCATCCCAATTATTTCTCACAACCAGCAGCTGCATCCTGAAAGATATGAAATGTTGATTTAGTAGCAGCTGATTTTCCAACAATTAACTGATCCAAACTGGAGGCCGCGAGTCACAACTTTGAGTTTAATGAGTTTGAAATATTGATGAATCAAAGGTTGCAGTCGGACATTGCTGTATTTAAGGTGTTATGGTCAGCTGATCGTTTCTTTAGAGAAGAGTACCGCCCCCTGGTGGTCATACAGTGATGTTACAGAGGGACATGTCTTCATTCCCAGACAGTCTTTGACAGAGACTACAGTTTCAGTGTTTCAGTTTGTGGACGCGCTCACTGTGGGCTCATATTTCTCTGCAGCAGCTGGTACTGCATCATGCTCTGGATGTTCTAGGAGTCTGTGGTGGCCAGTGCCAGCCGTTCTGCTGCTGTGGCTGGGGCAGCAGGCTGATGCTGAGGGGTGGAGCTGGACTCTTTGACAGTGGATGCTGTCTAAGTCGCAAGTCATCTCGGACACTGTGTCCCTCCCACTCCATGACACACTGGTCAGCCACAGGAGTTCATTCAGTCATAGACTCATCCCACCATGATGCACCACAGGAGGTCATCTCTGCCTGTGGCCATCAAACTGTAGAAGTCCTCACTCTGAGGTTCAGGCTCTCTGAGTCTAGAGACTGGACTCATTATGTCTCAGTGCCAGCAGTTTTCAAATTTCTCAGTTCACTTCACTTCTTGAGCTAACACTCAATAATGTGCAATAACTTGGTGCAATAACTACGTATCTCTGTGCAGTAACATGCTATTTACACACTAGATACTACACTGTATACTTACATTTTATTTAGTAAAAGCACATTCTGCATTTATGCTTATAATGTTTCTACTTATGTTTATATTTTCAGAACATATTTTTCTACTTATGTTTCTCTATCTATGTTGTCCTTTTTATATTTCTGACTTTGAAACTGTAACATAAGTAATTTACCCTCTGGGATCAATAAAGTATTTCTGGTTCCGATTCTGAGCACAACTGTGGCTGTTCAGCTGAAAAGAGTTTTTGTCCAGTAGCTGTTGCTCACAGCTGAGTCTGGAATGGCTTCTCCATGGTGCTGACCACAGCAGAATGCTTCGTTATTCACAGGCTCTGGTGCTTTATTTTGGTGAAGTATAAAAATGAGGCATACGGAATAAAGTGATCTTGATGAAATATCATGACTTTAAGGTTAGATGTGATTAATGTTCCTGACAGAACCAATCACTGTTGGAAAGATGAAAGTCCGACAGTTCTGTGTCTTTACTGTTCCTTGCTCTGAGAAATGGTGTCTTTTCTGTGACTTCTTTAAGGTGAATTTCAAACTCGCTGGTGGGTTTTGAGGTTTAAGGGTTAACATTAATTAGCTATAACTGACATATCTACCGCTGCTCAGAATGGTCATTTTAAACGGAGATATGTAAGCATCTGAGATTAACATGTTGTGTATTTGCTGAATGGTAACAAAAACGGTATCAGCTATTAAAACTAGGGCTGTCCATGTTAACACATTAAGTCATTAATGCTGACAATCATTTTATCACGTGTTAGCACAGTTTTTTAAATTATTATTATTATTATTATTATTATTATTATTATTATTATTATTATTATTATTATGAAAGTTGGATGCAGCATGTGCTTGAGCATGCAACTACTACTGAGCATAGACTGTTTCTGCTGCTCCCTGATAAAAGAAAAATGTTTCTGCTGGTACCTTTTCAGAGAAAAAATAAGAATACAGATTTATAAATGTTAACTTGCTGTTGCTGGGAAGGTTCCTGTTATAATGTTGTGATCGTGGCTTTGGACTCTGAAGGTAACTTGTTTTTCTTTAACAAACCAGATAAAACGTTAATACCCTTGCAGTGGCAATTAGCTTTGGTTTGATTTGATTTGATTACATTCATGCTTAGGTTGAGATTGATATGAAATATGTTAACTGCCACTGTGAAAAGGGAAAACTGCTGTTAAAAAGCATTTTATTTGTTTAAACTGTTTGCAAACCAAATGTGATTGCATTTTTGCTCATGTAGCAGTACGCTGTGCAGAATACACTACTTTTAAATTCATTATTTAATTTTACATATAACAATGTGATTAATCGCAGAAAATCATGCGATTAACTGCAATTAAAAAATTTAATCGTTGCCCAGCACAAATTAAACCCAACTGTAAAATCTAGATTCACTATTGAGTAGTTCATTCACATTTCAGTGTCTTATAAAATCAAATCTTTCCACGTCTCTTTGCTTCTTTAACTGGCAAACCATCAATCACTAACAGCAGGCTGGTGAGACAACTAGGAGACATTCAGGTCAAACTATCAGGAACATGTCTGATTAGTGTTTTTCTGTTTTTAGCACATTTTAAAATGCCTAATTATCCTTGAAACTGATCACGTGGAAACAGACCAGCTGACTGTGTATTGGTTCATGAAGCCAATAAAAGCACATTTCTATCCTGAATGCATATTTTAACTCCAGCCTGACTAACTAAACCTATAACGAGTAAACGCCTGTTACCGTAACAGCTCCGTTGTTTCATGCGCTCTCCTTCCAGCTGGTTCCATTGTTCTTTTCTCAAACTCTAATTCCCTCCTGTCTCTGCTAGGCTGCCTGCTCGTTAATCTGGATATACGACTGTCTCTTCTACATCGCAACTTGCTCTTCTCTCCTCTTGGGTTCATTCTCTTACGCTCCTCTCTTCTCTGTTTATATTGCAATCATTTTCACTCAGGTGATCAAAAAAGACACAGCAAGCGTGTTTGTTTTTGAAAATTCTCAAAAGAAGAAGAATACAGTAGGAAAAATTAAATTCTCTGACTGGTGAAAAAAACATCTTAATAGAACTTGCCTCAGTTAGCTCCCACGACCAATCCAAAGGAGTCTAGCCTGAAAATGAAGCTAACGGATGCCGACAAAGCAGTGGGAGGCTATAAAAAGATGTCAGAAAATTTCCAGCTTGCAATTTCCACAGTTTGAAATGTCATTAAGGAACGACAGTAAAGGGGAGCTGTGGAGGAGCAGGAACATTTCCAGAGAAAACTGTTTGTTCTCACCTGACACCTCATCACAATAGTCAACATCTGGGTTATGTGCCAAGCAGGCTGGGGTTGGGGAGGCGTGGTTAATAAATACTAACCTGATAACTTTTCAGATATGGGATATGTAACATAGCTGCTTCATCAAAACTAACCTATAGCTGATATTAGTTCATCTAAACTAATAACAGCTCATCAAATTGCCCAAATACCTGCATTCCATCATTTACTTATTATGTAAACACTGAAAATGTTGTCCATATTTGATAATAATCCACTATAACTACTACTTTACCAACAGCAAAATAAAAATACTTGATGACGAATGAGGAGAAAAGTACACAGCGTTTTTTCCCCAATAGATGCTGATCAATCCTGTCTCCATGTCAGGTTAGTTTAGAATTAGAAGTAGTGCAGTTGCTTGCTGTGGATGTGCTGATATGGATCCTGCTACTGCCTGATTTTAAAGGTATTCAGAGGAAAGACTCCTACAAACAGCTGGAAGCAACAAGCTAAGCTTCAGCTTCTCTCAACATTTTGTCAAAACCCAAATTCTATTCAGTATTCTCATTAATCTGACCCTGTATAGCCTCTGTCTTCATCACATCACATTTCAGTGTGTAATAAATGTAAAATCATTGAAGAAAGTGAATCAGAAATGTGTCTTGTTAATTTAGCAAACTGTCTTTTGCTCTCTGTGAGGTTTTTGGACCAACATTGGTGCTGAAATATGGAGAAAGTCTATCCAGAAATATGATGACATGCAGTTCAGACGTGTATGGTGTAGAAAGTCATATGGAAATGCTACGAGGTCTGATCTTGTGAGACTATCGAGGCGACTTTTGAAAAGGGTGCATGTTTAAAAGGGACTTTAATAAGGTTGCCCGAATGTTGGATCATACCACAATGACTGTTTTGCTTTAATTACTTTAGGTTCATGAAATGAAAAGTGACAGTGCGTGACAAAACAGTGTCTGTTTGCTGCGGGGTTATATTTGCTTCATTTCACCTCAAAAATCAACAAAAGGGTAAGAAGTGGAGCATTGTGGTCTGTTGTTATGTCTCCAGCAGTAACAATAGTGTGGTTTATGGTGCAGTTTTGTATGTAGCCCTGCTGTATAGCAACCTCCTGCAGCTTTCATGGCAGAAATGGGTAAACTAATTTCACACTCCAGGTTATTTGATCCAAGCTGCTTATAGGAGATACATTTCTGTATACTCAGCTCAGCAAAGTGAGTGTTCCTCCTTAGATTCTTTTTCCACATCTCAAGCTAAATATGAGCTTGTCTGGAGGCTGATCTGAGAAATTATGCTAATATCATCAGTATTTGTAAATAGTTGCAACTTTCAGCTCCAAACATGTGGCTGGGTTGTAAAGTATGTGGTCGTTACATCAGGTGGTTTACCTACAGTCATTCAGTGTCAGAAGAAAACAGTGTTGGTAGCTAGGTGCACTCTGTCTTAAAGCCTGTGTTGTTTAGATATGATAACTAACTACTGATTATTGTTACCTTAAATTACCAAGTCAGCCTCTTCTGTGTCCCACTTCCTGTTGCTGATTTGAATGTCTGTGCTGCCACCTTCTTCCTCATTCATGCAACTATTACATAAATATGTGACAGAAGGTGTTTCTTAGACGACTGATGACCTTCTTTAAATTGAAATCAGCTCCAAATCAAAATCCACCCTAAAAACTGAGTCACGCTACATTAACACAATTTTTGCTCCATTAAGCCCAATTTAATCTGAATTAAATATTTACCCAAAGTTATAAAGGACAGTTTTAACATCCAGTGATCTCACAGTGTGATCACATCTACAAAGTGTTTGCTTCACCTTCTCGTAGTGCTCCACATTCTTCTCAGCGGTGGAAATAAAGGCCGATCTGAGGTCAGTTCTCATGCCGTTCTGCCAGCGGGACCAGTCTCCACGTAAGGCGTTGTTGGCCAACTCCACCCGGTCCGCTAAACCATCCACCTCCTCCTGTAGCTGCAAGCCAAAAACACAAGGCAATGACGGACCACTTCCAGGGAGCACACTTCATAGTCTGAAAACTGCATCTGTTTAGTAAAACAGATGTAACTGAACGATTGTCTTCAGCCTAACGATGTGTACAAGTGGAGTTGGTTATTATCAGATGTGGGATGAAGTTTTTGTTCTGTAATTCAAAAGAATCTCCTTCATTACAGAAACAAGAACCGTCAGGCAGCAACCGACTGCACTGAACATTTCAAGTTTAACCAAGGCAGTCCTGCTGTTTCTTTTTTTTGTTCTCCACTGAATCAGCCTCTGTGTGCACAGGCTGCTTAGCTCTGCCAAAAACAACCGTGATTGGTTTAAAGAAATACAAACAAGTCGGAGTGTTTTTGGCCTATAGCTGCCAGTCTCTACAAGACTAGCTTACAATGTGTTGTAGCTTCCACACACTGCAACGTGAACAGTAAAGGTATTCCGTGCTACCTGTCGGCACATCCTCCAGGGTCCTGTCACTGGTTCATGGTTTGTCTATCTCTAGTTGTGACAATACAGTCAGTGGGTAGATCAGCACACTGAGGTGTGACCTTAGAACCATGGAAGTCAGCAAGGTTTTCCAGGGAGTTTCAGGCTTACTATCCAAGTGTTTGAGTAAATTAATCAACCTTTTGATGCAGAACATGGGTAAAGAGATACACATTTCCCATTGAATATGGGTCACTTTAGACCCATGTTGTGCATCAAAGGGTTAATTTTACCATTAATAAACTGTCCCTATAACAACAAGTCTGACAGTGTTGAAGTACAATTTAATAAACACTGGCAATTGTAATACTATAAGGTCTTCAGTAAGTGCTTTAAAATTACATATCTTGTGTTTTGGCACTAATATCTATCTATCTATCTATCTATCTATCTATCTATCTATCTATCTATCTATCTATCTATCTATCTATCTATCTATCTATCTATCTATCTATCTATCTATCTATCTATCTATCTATCTATCTATCTATCTATCTATCTATCTATCTATATATATATATAAAAACTTGCTTGAAATGAAAAAGTAAAAATTAAGTTTCAAGTCTGTTTTGTCACTAGATGAGTATGAAATAATTACACTCATGTCTTGATCCTTATTATTATTATTATTATTATTATTATTGTTTATAACAATAGCAAATAACAATAATAATGATAGTGAATCATTTCAGTATTTTGGGCAACAGTGTGGGTGGTAAACAATTCAGAATTTTTATGTGATAATAATCATAATTAGACAGAGCATATTATTAGAAAAACATGTATATAACTATATGTACATACATGGTTTTCATATTAATTTACAATTTTAATATTAGTTTTTACAAATCGGATGGACACAAGAAAAGTCATACAACATAATTACAGAATCAACGAAAAGTACTGGTAGTCACTAATAATGACCTCATAATAACGGTGTTATTATGAGGTTATTAGTGTTGTTTAATCACAGCAATCATGCTCTCCAGTTTTATAAAGAAATCTGATCTATTTCTCTGAATGTATTCCATACAGAAAGTTACGGCACAACCCCTGTATAAAATTTAAAATAAGTGGACATTGTGTTTTAATGCACAATATAATAGCTCATAGTTTAGTGACAATGAAATGATTAGAGTAAGAAAAAAATGACAATTATCACATGCGGAATACAGGGCAAAGCAACATCAACAAAAAAGCAACCCGTGTGTGAAAGTACTGGGATGACAGAATGCCATCACCTTAATGGATTGATGAACCCTGCAATGTTCCATGTTGTTGTTACATTACTTTTATCCACTATCGCTCTGTTGGTGAGAAGAAATAAAACGGTGTGCTGTTAAACTAGAGCCACAGTGCCCCCTCCTGGCTGCCACAGGCAACAGCTACACATTCAATCTGCCACTGGAACGGTTGACTTTCTGTCCAATAAAGATCACTATACAAAGGTAAGAACTTCCATTTCATGATGTCTGAAGCTCAGAAAGATTCTCATTTTGTCTGTCAGTGCAGGTCTAAATTGCTGCTCATCGTTGACATTTGTGTTTGGCTGTTCATGTCTGTCTGCAGCAGACGGTGATGTTGTACGACACATGCTGCCAACATGTCAACAGCTGAAGTCTTCACGTGTGTTTTGTGTGTCTGGCCTCTCAGTCATGCTACATGCTGCCCAATTATGACTAAATAGATGGTCATATCTAAAAATACGAGTCCATTAGGCTATTAGTCTGTCATGTCATGAAACATCTGTGTCAACATTTAGTGATATGCATGGACCTGAGATTGCTGCTGCAGTACAGGCTGTCAGGAGCACAGGTTTCCTTAGATGGACTACTCATTCAAGCCAGACTGGCAACTCAATTTATTTCTTATTGCAATGAAATATTTCTGTATGACAAGTTGAGGTTTGCTATGCAGGTACATTTTAGGACTACTAGCCTGTGCAGTGATGACTGAGAAAACGCACCCATCTGTCCGTCCCACATGCTATAGAGCAGGGGTATCAAACATGCGGCCCGCGGGCCAAAACTGGCCCACCAGAGGGTCCAATCCGGCCCGCAGGATGACTCTGTAAAGTGTAAAAATTATAGAGAAGACATTAACTGTGAATTGTAAACTTGTAAAACTATAAATCTAAAATAATTTCTAGACCTTAATAAGTTGTTTTGATCATAAACTAAAATGCTAGATTTCTCATTATTCTTATGTCATTTTGTGTCTCATTTTCTTGTCTTGTTCCTGTTGTTTTTTGTCTTTTTTTGACTGACTTTTGTCATTTGTCCCATGTTTCTGTCATTTTGTTTCTTATTTCTGTTGTCTTGTGTTTCCTTTTTGTCTCACTTGTGTTTTTTGTCTTATTTCTGTCATTTTATGTTTTGCTTTATTCGTTGTTTTGTTTGTTGTTTTGTGTTTTTTTTTGTCTCATTTGTGATGTTAGTCTATTTTTTGTCATTTTGTTTCTAACTTTGTCGTTGGTCCATTTTTTGTTGCTTTCTAACTTTATGGTCTAATTTTTTATCTCTTTTTTGGTTTGTATCATGTGTTTGTCAATTTTTTGTCATTTTGTCTCTCGCTTTTGTTGTTTTGTGTCTCATTTTTGTAATATTACGTCTCGTTTTTGTTGCTTTTTGTCTGACTTTTGTCGTTTTGATCATAAACTAAAACACAGTATCATTCAGTTCCAGATACCTGTGACTAAATGTTTTGTGTCCTTTTGTGGACACTCTGTGATCTGGAAATTGTAATGTGTAACTGATAAACTGAGGCATAATGTTGTTGAAACTGAATTTATTTTTCTTCAGAAATTTCAGGTTGTTCATAATGTTTTGTAAAAAGACAGTTCATTAAATGTGAACATTTTCAGAATGTACTTTTTTGCACTAAAACAAAGGAAACATTAGGAGTTGTGGTTATTTCTAGCTTATTATGCTGTGATTTTACTGCTCCAGCTCACTTGATATCAAATTGGGCTAAATGTGGCCCCTGAACTAAAATGAGTTTGACATCCCTGCTATAGAGATATATATAACTATGACTCACAGAGATGCTTTTTATGGGTTTAATTAACGAGCAGAGAGGGGAGACTTTAAATAAAAGCTAAATGAAAGACTCTCATTTAGCTCAGTTTGTTCTCACATCCATCTTTTGACTAAACTACCAGTGGAAACATTAATAAAGGCATGTGACATTTTCCTTCTTATTACTACCATCTGCTGAAGACAGCAGTAGGCTGATGTGCATTAGAAGCTAGAGGATGGAATTAAAGCTGGATCATTCACACACACACTCACAGCTAATTAAAGCAGGAACACAATATAAGTCCCACTTCTTAACTAAAACCTCACAGATGGATTTTGATATTAGCTGGGTGAGGAGGATACACACCTGCAAATCAACAAACACTCATATATACTGCACACAGACGCCAACACCTCAAGTAACATTCCTAAAAATAGCACTGTTCTTTGTTTGCCGAACTTTCCATCTTCACTCTTTGCGTTCTGACATTGTGAAGCAATTCATCATCTAAAAAGGATATGGAAATTTTCATTACGCTACGATTAGCTGCCCGGATTATGGTGTGAAATCATATTGACACTGAGCTGAGGACTGCCTTCTAGCCAACAAGCCTGGTTATTTAGATAATCCTCACAGGGAGCCCTTTTTCCTCCCCAATATGAGGTGAAGAGAGGCCCTCACTTCCCTTTATTACACCTAATCTCTGGGACTGGAAGGTGTACAAACACATTGACTGGCTCAGGGGGGAGAAGAGGAGTGAGTGTGTGTGTGTGTGTGTGTGTGTGTGTGTGTGTGTGTGTGTGTGTGTGTGTGTGTGTGTGTGTGTGTGTGTGTGTGTGTGTGTGTGTGTCAGGTTTTCTCTCAATTTGCGTGGATGTAAAATGATATCACTCAAACTTACTGCTTCTTGGTCGACTTTTCTGGACACCAGGGCCTCGTTCTTGGCTTCAAACTCAGCCTGGATGTTGTCTCTGCGTCTCATCACAGCCTAGCACACACCAGGAAAGAATTATTTTCATTTTCCACAAGCCACTCTCTGTTGAGGAGCCATCTTCATGTACAGTCAATGTTGGTGAGGTTCTGTAAATATAAGCCTCACTCTTCATTATAACGAGATGATTACTGTTATTCCCTTCATCTCTAAGTGATTTTATTGTTGTGGCAGACCAGTGTTTATAGGGACAATATGGAATATGTTTACAGGACAAACTGTGAGAAGCTGAATTTCTTGCAATAGAGGAACAAAGAACATAGATTTGAGCATTTTGCTATTCTGAAGTGTCTCTGTGCAGGACAGAAGACTTAGTGCAGAGTTATGGAAAATGGCCTGATAGCATTAAAAACAGGGACAGACTAAAGAATGTTAAAGCATATGAGGATCATGTGTCTTTATAATACTGGAATAATTATGTTATATTAAAAATTAGACTAATAAATTGGCTGTTAATTGAACAGCTGAACATCTTCAACAAGCATGAAGGATTGGAGATGTACTTGACTGAAACTACGTGACGACCTTGTTAGTTTTTAAGCACAGTGTAGTCATATTATTGCTGTTTGTTTAATCTGGATAAAAACTCAAGCTGACAACGGGTCTAATCAGCCAAAGTAAGTGGAGCCACTGCTGGCTGAAGATGAAATCTGTCTCTTCCTCCTCCTTCCTCTCCCGCCTAAATCCGCTCAAGGCCAGATGTGAGCAGTGTGTTCTGGCCTCACCTTCACTGTCTCAGCACAGAGGACGTACTCGTGCAGCGTGGGGACCAGGACCTCAGACAGATGCTGAATCTGCTCTTCTGTTTCCTTACTGCATCGCTCCACACAGCTGGCAACGGCCTTCAGTGGCTGTGACAGCTCCTCCTCTGACTCCGCCCACTGGGTGTAGGTGGGGCTGTACTGCTTCAGCTCATCCAGATACTCTGGAAGGACAGAGGACAAACACAGTTAGGTCCATATATATTTGGACACTAACACAAGTTTGTTTATTTTTCACTTGTTTAATGAAACATATTCCAACTATAGTTCTATAATGGACATGGACATAAAGTGCAGACTCTCAGATTCCATTTGAGGGTGTCCACATTCAAACCGGATGAAAGGTTTAGGAGTTTCAGCTCCTAAACATGTGCCACCTTATTTTAAAAGGGACCAAAAGTCATTGGACAATTGACTCAAAGGCCATTTCAATAGCAGGTGTGGGCAATTCCTTTGTTTTGTCATAATCAATCAAGCATTAAAAAAAAGGCCTGGAGTTGATTTGAGGGTGTGCTGCTTCATTTGGAAGATTATGCTGTGAAGACAACATGCGGTCAAAGGAGCTCTGCAAGCAGGTGGAACAAGACATCCTTAAGCTGTGAAAACATACAAAAACCCATCCACAAAATTGCTACAATATTAGGAGTGGCAAAATCTACAGTTTGGTTCATCCTGAGAAAGAAAGAAAGCACTGGAGAACTCAGCAACGCATAAAGACCTGGACGTCCACGGAAGACAACAGTGGTGGATGATGGCAGAATTAATCCCATAGTGAAGAGAAACCCCTTCACAGCAGCCAACCAAGTTACAAACACTCTCCAGGAGATAGGCGTGTCATTGTTCAAGTCTACCACAAAGAGATGACTGCATGAGAGTAAATCCAGAGGGTTCACTGCACGGTGTAAGACACTCATAAGCCTCAAGAATAGAAAGGCTAGACTGGACTTGCTAAAAAACATGTAAAAAAAAAAGCAGCACAGTTCTGGAAGAACAGTCTTTGGACAGATGAAACCAAGATCAACCTCTACCAGAATGATGGCAAGAAAAAAGTATGGAGAAGGCGTGGAACAGCTCATGATCCAAAGCATACCACATCATCTGTAAAGCATGGGGGAGGCAGTGTGATGGCTTGGACATGCATAGCTGCCAGTGGCACTGGGTCACTGGTGTTAACTGATGATGTGACAGAGGACAGAACCAGCCGGTTGAATTCTGAGGTGTTCAGAGACGTACTGCTGGTTCAAATTCAGCCAAATGCAGCAAAATTGATTGGGCGGCGTTTCATAATGCAGATGGACAACGACCCAAAACATACAGCCAAAGCAACCTAGGACTAGCAAAGAAGTGGAATATTCTTGAATGGTCAACTCAGTCACCTGATTTCTACCCAACTGAGGATGCATTTCACCTGTTAAAGACTAAACTTCACAAAGAAAGGCCCACAGACAAACAGCAACTGAACTGCTGCAGAGCATTAAAAAGGGGGAAAGCCAGCGTCTGGTGATGTCCAGGAGTTCAAGACTTCAGCCAGTCATTGCCAGCAAACCAAGTATTAGAAACTAACATTTTATTTTCAGTAATTTAATTTGCTGAGCCCATGAAATGAAGGGATTGTGCTTAAAAATGCTTTAGTTCCTCACATTTTTATGCAATCTTTTTGTTCAACCCAGTGAATTGAAGCTGAAAGTCTGCACTTGAACCACATCTGAACTGTTTCATTTAAAATTCACTGTGGTACTGTACAGAGCCAAAATTAGAAAAGCTTTGTCTCTGTACAAATATTTATGGACCTAACTGTAACAGCTGGTCTCACAATACAGGGGTTTTGGGCCCGAGTACCTCTATTCACCCCTGCCAACAGTCACAGGAGTCTGATAATATTAAAACATGTTTTACATTTAAACATTAAAATCGGAATGGTTACAATTATCACACTAGCACCCAGAGCTGTTGCCAAGCAACGCAATCTATTGTAGCCTTTCAGGTTGATGTGAGCTACAAATATTAAACTAAAAGATATATCGAATGAACTGCCTCATCAGAGCATTGTCAGAGTAGTGAACCGTCTGTGGCATCGTTTCTGGAGGACGGCCACTGCGGCTCTGGTTAGTAATATTATGACCCGTTCTATACCTTTTGGCTGATTTCTAGATATTCATGCAATTAGGCAGATTGTGAATCACACGACTTACACGGCGTATTTTAGACACACACAGAGGACTTGTGTCAGTGATCACAGGTGTGCTCACTTCTGCTGCATTCAGTTTCTACTGGTCCTGTATTTACAAAATAGTCTTTCTAAAGAGTTACACGTCGTCTCATATATCTCTGTATATATTAGTTTTTTTGTATTTAATTTTTTTAAAAGTATTCACAATATGCATCGCATTTAATATTTAGAGAGGGTTTCTGTAATTTCCATATATGACCTCCTGTGGAAGGCAGCTGCAGTACCTCGTTGTTCCTTGATGATTCTTTGGGTGACTTTGTCCACAGAGCAGATCTTGTTACTGAAGTTCTCCATGTAGTCCTGCATCACAGTGAATTCCTCTGGTCGGCTCCTAAGGCCTCGTACCGAGTTGGCCACTGCCCTCACCGTCTCCCCCATCCTGCTCAGGAAGCCTGGACCCTGTTTCCTTTGAGACACCAGGTCCTGCAGGAGGCCCATCATCATCATCATCATCATTCAAAATGCTCTTACTGGTCTAAATGACAGAACATGACTCGAGAATAAAGCTGAATATCGACAAAGTGTGATGAGCTGCAGCTATTTAGCTCTTTGAAGTCTAACAGCTAATAAAACTTTGGCTGAACAGAATTCGATGTTGGTGCTCAGAAGTCCTGATAGCCGCTACACAAAAGAAATGATGGTTTCTGTGAGATGATGTAATTACATAAAGGTTACATATTTGAGGTAAGCATTAAAGCATTAGTTCAACATTTTGATAAACACACCTATTTTCTTTGTGACTGCAGCGTTCAGATCATTATGGACCTCATGTCTGCTACATCCACAGCTGTATTCAGGGTGTGGTCAGTCCAGCTTAGCATAAAGACTGGAGGCTTAGAAAAACAACTGCAGGGGGTCCTCCACTTAGGTCGGAGTTCCGTTAATACGGATCGATGTGAGTCGATTTTCGCGGTAAGTCGGAACTCCAGTGAAAATGTAAACAAAGTCGTTACGTGCATCACAATATCAATCAGTTCTTCATAAAAGTCCTGAATACCAACGACTTTCATGCATGTATGAATCATTTTAAAAGAAGATAACAAAATATTGTAACGGACTGATATTGTTGTTGATGTTGAGGTTTCAGTGTTTATTGTTCAGTTGCAGATTTACTTAATGTCAGTGAACGTGCCATGTTTAGTTAGCTCACCTCTGATTGGCTGAGAGTCAGCAGTAGAGAGAGCTGGGAACGGTGGCTAATTCTGGAGCTAAGTTATGGGGTTTTTCTAGTTATTCTGCCGTTGGCTACGGTCCACAGTAGTAGTCCACTGTATGAAGGTTCAATAAACCAGCAGAGAACCAGATAAAGTCTCACTCATTCATCACAGAGGGTCGCTACAATATGTTGACCTGTTTTTACAACTTGACCAATGTTTGTCTGTGTTTCGTCCTGTTTCCAGCGTTTTATTCTATCTAATTTCACTTCCATAGAGATGGCTTTCCTTTTCTTAGAAGCACAGCCATCAGAAGAGTCTGACTTACGCTGGGAGCCACAATGAAGGGCAAAAAGTTAGTGAATGCAGCACAATCCAAGGTGGAGTACAACCAGAGAATGGAAACAAAGCCGTCTGATAGCGCCTTGTGACGACGTATTCATCCGCTCTTCGTGTTAACTAGTTCCACATAACCAGTTCCAACGTAACGACGAAACACCGTAGGTCGAGGACGTCATAAACCGAGGACCCCCTGTAATCTACTGTATCCCTAGTTCCAAAATACATCTCTAAAACTCACACTTTATCTTGTTAGTTTTATCCATACACAAAGAGATGGATCGTTGTGGGTGGAGGTTATGTGCTGGAGCTATTTATTGCACAGCTACTGGATTTTCTATTTTCTGAAGTATATAGGATATTAAAGTGTGTGGTGAAGCTACTTGGAATCTGAACCTGACATATGACTACTCTATATTAGACATACTCCACTATACAGGATGACTGTGCGTATGAGAAAGAGACCTGTGCAGTGAGGAAGACTTTGAAGTGCTGGCTGTAGGACAGGATAGGATGTTCGGAGATCTTGTTGAGAAATCGATGCAGGGCTTTCCTCCTGGTCTCGATGAAATCATTGTTGAAGCGCTCAACCATGCCTTTCATTACAAACTTCTCTGGGAGAGGCTGGAGACAGAGAAACATGCAAACTTAGAACCAAACAGTGCGGTTGAAACATGAAGAGTGGGAGGATGTGTAGCTGGCACACCTATTTGTTCTGGTCTGAGATGCTGCCAATCTATAAACATCTAGTAGTTTTGAATGTCACATAGTACACCTTTCAAAAAAATCAAAAACTCTGCTGAATCATTTTGAAAACTGTTTTGAATATTAATATAACAGAGCAAATGACATGGTGATACACACATGGACAATGAGCGTCGGGTGGTCTTCTTCCAGTCTGCTTCGGAGCCATAAGAAGTCCTGATAGCGTCGTCGTACCTCATACTCACTGGAGTCAAACTCACTCCGTGTGGTCTGGAGAGAGAAATTCCAGATCAGTACCATTACTACAGAGCCTCATTCCTGTTCCTGGGGACTTGGCTGAAATGTAAAGAAACAAAGCAAAGCTCTGCCCAACTTCCTACACATTTCACACTATCTTCCTCAGTATTTCTGTCCCAAGTATTTTGTTCTGAACCAAGACTAGATTTGTACCATTTTCTTGTACGACGATACTGAAAACACAGCTAAGTTTCCTCATTTATATTTAAAAAAAAAGCTTGATACAAAAATAATAAACTGCTAAATTAATTAATAATGATAGTAATTTGCCGTTAAATAGTAAACTAAGTATGTGAATATTTTACATGCTATAAAAAGTAAATCCAACTTGTATACAATAATCCAATCAGAGTACATTTATGAAGACGGTAATGAAGGTGTGGCTACATACACAGTGGCACATCTAGGACTGATCAGTGTTTGATCTAGTTTTCGGCGAAGACAGAATAGTTTTACCTCTTGAGCGACTAGTTGCATCCAAAGACAGTGACAATGTGTTTTTATTTCAAGGACATTCACAACATCTACCCTCCTACAGAAAGTGTGTGCCGCCTGAAGCTGCTAACACATTAGGACTTCTCTGCAGCTCTCCTAGATGTCAACACAGATCATTCTCAAAACTAAAGGTGTAAAATGCTTTTACTACCAGGCCTAAATGTGTATCAAATACACATCGATCAGGCATAACATTACGACCACTGGCCTAACATTGTGTTGGTCTCCTTTATGCTGCTAAAACTCCTCTGACCCAGTGGAGCATGGATACAGGACCTCTGGGAATGTCCTGGGTTATTCACTTCACCTGTTAGTGGTGCCAATGTTGTGGGTGATCAGTGTACACTGCTGGGCAAAGCAACTTCATACTCTTGATACATTATTTGACCGTGGTGTATGCATGTGTAGTACGACCTTTTCACCTTGGTTACAACTCTGTACATGATGAAGGTCTCGATGGCAGTGACATTACTCTCTGGGTTGTCAACGGTGACGAAGATGTCTTTCGTGTAGGCACCCAGCTGGTCCTCCTCATCCTCCTCTA
The DNA here is from genome assembly GCA_027123335.1 of Amphiprion clarkii. Lineage (NCBI taxonomy): Eukaryota > Metazoa > Chordata > Actinopteri > Pomacentridae > Amphiprion > Amphiprion clarkii. The sequence goes on from CM049588.1 coordinate 2,475,026, forward strand.
GTCTGTACTGGTTGACCATGGAACCAGGAGAATTTGGCATGGGGCTTCCATCTGCCAGGGAGGAGTTCTGGACCAATGACAAGATGTTCCGTTAGCCGACTTTGACTTTCAGTCAAAGTAAGATGTGTTTGACTGTCAACAAAAAGCTGACAAAACGGATAGATTGACATTTTACTCCTAATCCATATTAGAGGAAGCTGTCCAGGATAGGTATGTGAGATAACATGCTACATTTTCCCCACAAGGATGATCCATAATTTAACAAGATTGCACAAAAGCTATTACATTCAACTTCATGAAACTTAGTGTGAAGGTAGAGCAGGGGCACAAGAACAATCTATTAGATTTTGATCTGGAACACTTTTGTGAAAAATGTGACACAGGGCATTGGTCTTGGCAGACAATGCACTCCTCGAGTGCCTTTTAAATGTTGTATTATTGCTGTTTTGCACTATCCTCTGTGTTGACAGACCTGCTTAGTAGAACTAAAGCTACACTTTCAGAGAAACTGACCTACCAGCTGCACAACCTCAAGTGAGAGAATGAGGTGGTGGTGAAGGTATTCAGACAAAAGAACTGGAAACAGCCTTACAACAATGTCCATACCAGTAGCTCCTAAGCACCGCACCAGCAGTGAAGGTAACTGCAACCTGTTCCAGTCTGCTGAGAGACATACAATAATCAACAATGCAGGCTACAATCAAAGACAATTTGCCACTACAGCACTGGCTATATTTCTAGTCTGCCCCTAATCAACCAATGAGGATAAAGCTCAGGGTTTTCAGAGATATGGTTACTTCACAAGAAGGATGGGTAGCGAGGTGTTTAGCGAGCTATGACATTAACGGTTTTGTTCACTTTAGAAAGTAAGAAGATTGTTCTGTTGTACATTCAATCTCATCGCTGTAACACATCTCATCTATAGGAGTCTATGTTGCACTCTTACTTTACAAATCAAAAACCATGTTCTGTCTGTCGGAGTCTGTAGCTCCGTTGTTCAGTCTTTTAGTTGCACTTTCAGAGCACAGAAGGATTTAGTGATTTGATGGTTGCAGATTAACTCTGTCTGACTGTATGTTCACTTTTTTTCGAACTGAATGTTATTGTTTGAAGCAGAACAAGTACTTTAACCGTGTTCTTCACTAAACTACTAAAACCACACTGTTGAAACACTGTCAAAGTCCTGCATTAGTGTTATACTGCAAGTGAAGAATGAAGCACAATGTATTGACATTTACTGACAGTTATGTCACTGCTATGTGTGCTTATTATGAGTGATTTTATTGAAGGCATTGCCATGTCTAAATAAATCCATAAATGAATAATAATGCAACATCTTAAAAGCACCCATTAACAGCAGTATATATTTATAAAATATCCATTGTTTATTGGACTAGTATTACTGGTGCTGATTAGTGAAGGTAAAACATTTTTTTTAAAAATCTGACAGGCTGGATTCTCCAACAAAACAATTTGGTGTTTTACCAATATTGGTTATTGCAGATATACTAGTACTGGTTTAAATATCAGATTAGACATTGCGGTAGAGAAATGGCAAAGACATGGTTAAGGTCGTTCATATAACACTGAGTTTATCTCTCATCCATGAGACTGAAATACTTTGCATAAAGTAAGTTGTTGCAAATGAACGGTATATAAATTTCCAGGAGCACATGATTAGAACCATGGCTGTTATGACTTTCAGAAGTTTTTAACAGTGAAACATCCACTTTATCTTTGACTACTAATTCCTGGAGCCATCTGGGCTCTGTGCGTGCACTGTCAATTTGCAAACATATCCAGATGGTCTGTGGGGTAAGAACTTGATTAATGATAAATATGCTTAGTGAAAAAAATTGGACTACATTAATCCCCAATTAGTCCACCCCCTCTTACACACAGACACTGATGTACATTCAATAACAAAGACAGAAACTGTTGTCCTTCTCAACTCCCTAGCCCAAAGCACTTTACAGCAGTGATGCCAGCAAGAGAAAATGTTTTGATTCCTACATGATAAACATTCTGAGACGCTGATAGCAAGGAGGTGAAAGATCTGCAATTTTACCTAAAGAACATTCACACAACATACAAGACAAAGGTTAATGTTATTTTTTTTTAAAAGTTTTGTAACTGGTTTAATGGCTTTTTTCTGTCTTTAAAAGGACGTGGGCTCAGTCACCTACAGTTTACATTGCCACTGCCACAGAGGCCAATGAATGAGACTATCAGCAGGTAAACTACTACCAGTTACACTGCATCACTAGATATCCCAGAAACTAGTACCCTCCCTTAATGCTGCTCTCAGTCTGCAGGTTCTCCTGCTGGACATTTCAATAAAGACGTTTGGCTGTAGTGGTGGACTGGCCTTTCCCCAACCTGGGTTTTCTCTCAGCCACCAAACCTAGCAACGTTTCAGGTAGAGATCTTGCAAACATTAATTTCCAACATGGTTGGGCAGTCCTTTGCTTTTGTTCTCTTTGAAAACATTTTGCAGGGATGGGTTTGTGTTTCAGATAGCCTGTACAGATGTTTAGATTGAACTACTGGATGGATTATTATTTGTGTGGTCAAGGTTTTTAAGGTTTTTTTTTTTTTTTTTTTGCTCCTTTGGAAATGCAGGATTTTGTCTGCATTTAGATATGTAATATGTAAACACCGGGGATATGGCAGCAACATTACAGGTTGCAAACTGACTGTAAGAGACGGTGTGCGTAAAATCTCACAACCACATCCGTGTGATTCATTTGTAAGCTCAGCTATCTTGACTGTAATGCCGTCACATTCAAATGATCCCGTTTATGCAAACAGCAGTGAAGCCTCCATGTGCCGCCTGCAGGTTTGTTTCCTCTAACAACAGCCTAGAAACTGCTGAGGTCAGCAGAGGGCCTGGAGCCCCCAGAGCTATGCTTCTCTAATGGAAGCACAGCAACACATGCTCTTCTTCTGACCTCTGCTCAAAACAACTTAAGTTTATTTAGACTAACTAACATCTCCGTCTTTGCAGTGAACTGGTTGTTATGGTAACAGGCAGAGGGAAGGAGGAAGCAGCGATGTTTACCTCTTTTTTTTTTGGTAGCAGAAATGTCATTGGAAAGCAGCGGCTCAGTTGTAGTAGGATTATTGATGTGTTAGTAGAAGTGAAGACAAAGGCCTGCCTATATATTTTTCTTTTCCTACAAACATTTATATCTCTTCTCTAAGGAGAAAATGACTAGTTTTATCTGTACACTGTGTGCATTGTGTGCAGCTCTTTTCTTTGTATTGTCTTTTTTTCTATCTGCTGCTGCAACACTGAAAACGTCCCCACAAGTAAATAAAAGATAAATCTAATTTATCTATCTATAGCAACATTTATTTGAAAACATATCAATGACATGTCTCTCAAAAACTGGACAAACTGCACAAACACGTCAGTCACTCAGAAAAATAATTTAGTTTCTGCAAGGATTTTTGAGAAAAAGGCGGAACTTTCTGAACCTTAGCCTTGAATGACTATTCTTTGCTTTAGACAGAGTATTATCCTGGTTTTCATTATATTGCAGATATGAGATTTACATGGAACACAGCTAAATCTGGGTTTGCATTTCCCTGTGCACATAATAAAAATGTGACGATGACTTATTGCCACACAAGACCAACACATAAAAGCAGTTCAAAAACAGTAAATCTGACACTTGTGTAACTGTTGACCTGAAAGGAATGACTGTAGTTATTGACTTGGTGTATTTCGCTAAACATGCTAGGAAACCAGATTTCTGTAACCCATGTCTCCATGCCATCTACCAGTTAAATCACTCAGCATATGGAACTCTGATAACATTGTTAGAAATATTTGTTACACCACACAGCTGCAGCAGTGCCTAGAATAGATGTATACTTGGAACAATGTTTTCTGTCCAGCCAGCATGTTCAGGTGTAACAAAACTATGAAAAGAAAATACCCAGGATTACAAAATAGAGATATGAGGTTTTCATGCACAAAACCAAAAATGTGATATTTCAAAACCCTGATTATGACAAGGTTAGTCATTTCTATGGAGACACCATTTGGGATAATCGTGCTTAAATGGTGGTATGACAAGTGACATGTTGTGTATGTTAAATTCAACTTTTTAAAATGATTTAATTGCCAATAGTTTAGCACAAAGTATACAACAGTGAGTACACTCCTGTTAAACCACTAGAAGGTGAAAAAGATTCAACATTGTATCACCTTACAGTGATCTCATTACAGATGCATCTCCAAAAATTTGAATAGTGTGAAAAAGCTCTTTTTAAAATTTAATTCAAAAACTTCCAAATATCCTTTATTCATTACATGTAAAGTGAACTATTAGAAGCCTTTTTTGATTATTAATTTGAATGATTATGGCTTATAGCTCATAAAAAATCCAAAATCCAGTATCTGAAAATATTAGAAGATTGCATTTGGAGTTTGCATGAGTTACTATTCAAACAGTATGGATGTGGTTTATCTCTTGGCCAGGTTTAGTACATGTAACCACAATCATGAGGTTGACTTGAAAAGACTGCTGACTTCAAAGTTGTCTACAAGATCATCATCCACACCCTCCAGAAGGAGAAAGGGCTACAGAAGATTGTTGCTCAAAAGAGACAGTGCTGTACAGAAGCTGGACGGAAGAAGTATGGTAGGAAAAGTGCACAAGCAACAGGGATGACCACAGCCTTGAGAGGACTGTCAAGAAAAATTGAATCAAGAATAAGGAGGAGCTTCACACAGAGTAGGCTGAGGCTGGAAAGGGGCTACAACAGTTGCATTCCTAATATCAAGCCAGTCCTGAACCAGAGACAATGTCAGAAGCTCTTACCTGTGCAAAGGAGAATACAAACTGAACTGTTGCTCAGTGGGCCAATTTTTTCTTTTCAGATAAGGTAAATTTTGCATTTCATTTGGAAATTAAGTTTCTAGAGTCTGAGGCAAATAATCCACAGCGTTTGAAGTCCAGAGTGAAATTTCCACAGTCTGTGATCCTGGGAGCTTCTGTAGTAACAACAGGACTTCTCTTCTAGGTTCTTGAAGACATTTCAGCTCTCATCCAAGAGGCGTCTTCAGTTCTAAGTGACTAATGGAAGATGTAGAATTTATAGTCACTCCAGCTCATGAGGCTAATGGCCCATTAACAACAAAGGATGTGAATCTGCCAAGTCAGGAGTGACTCAGGATGTTAATGACGATAAAATTTTCTGAGGAGAGACCTTGTAACTGCATTATAGGTGTTTGATTAATGGTGCTGCAGACCCCCTTCTCTGTTTAGAGATGGCTGTTCATATTTTGAGAACAGAGTACTGAGCTTGTTTAAGGAACTACTCCACAGGTTCAGCTATGTAGACGACACTTTGGTCAAATAAAAACCCAAGAAATAGAAGCCTTCACGGAGCACATCAACTGGGTGGACTACAGCATCAAGTCATTCACATATCTGAACCAAATCAAATTCAAAGTTCTCTCAGCTGTATACTAGGAGATATTGAAGTACTTCGTTCTTCAAGCTGCTAACAAGCTTTATGGAGTTGGCGATTTCCTTCTCCATCAGGACTTAGTATCTGTCCACAATGCTAAAACTGCTACCAAATGGTTTGCTGACCATGACGTTAGTGTGCTTGATTAGCCAGCTGACTTGCCTGACCTGAACCCTGTAGAACCCCATATGGGGTATTGTCAAGAGAAAGACGAGCTGAAGGCTGCTATCAAAGCAACCTGGGCTTAAACAACACCTCAGCAGTGGCACAAGATGAACACTATAGTATATTTTAAATGGATTTTGATGGTGGATTCAGAAAGTTTGTTAAATCTCTTCACGTCTTGTGCACTTCATTTAGTTACACATTATTAAAGTTTTTTGTACGTATTCTTTTTAAAATTGTTTTATAGTTGTATTCACTTTGAGTTATCATCCAGACTATTCCATACGTTTACTGCACAAAATGATAGATACCTACTATGCATAGTGGTACGAGCAAATGGCTTTTTAAAATTAAAATTTCTTCTTAATCTATAATTTGCAGTCTGAACAGTTGTTGTATATTATCAGGGACTGTACTGGAAACATTCCTCGGAGACTTTGGTCCATATTGACATGATAGCATCACTCAGATTTGCTGGCTGCACATCCATGATGCAAATCTCCTGTTCCACCACATCCCAAAGGTGCTCTGTTGGATTGAGATCTGGTGACTGTGGAGGTCACTGGAGTACAGTGAACTCATTGTCATGTTCTAGAAACCAGTTTGAGATGATCTGAGCTTTGTGACATGGAGTATTATCCTGCTGGAAGTAGCATCAGAAGATGGTCCACTGTGGTCATAAAGGGATGGAGATGGTTAGCAACAATACTCAGGTAGGCTGTGGGGTTTAAAGGATGCTCAGTTGGTACTAAGGGGCCCAAAGTGTGCTAAGATAGTATCCCCCACACCATTACCCCACCATCAGCAGCCTTGACCCTTGATACTTGATCCAGTGCAGGATGGATCCATGCTTTCATGTTGTTTACACCAAATTCTGACCATCTGAATGCTGCAGCTGAAATGGAGACTCATCAGACCAGGCAACATTTCTCCAATCTTCTATTGTCCAGTTTTGGTGAGCCTGTGTGAATTGTAGCCTCAGTTTCCTGTTCTTAGCTGACATGAGAGGCACCAGGTGTGGTCTTCTGCTGCTGTAGTCCATCTTCTTCAAGGTTGGACGTGTTGTACATTCAGAGATGGTATTCTGCATTCCTTGGTTGTACCGAGTGGTTATTTAAGTTACTGTTGTCTTTCCATCATCTCCAACCAGTCTGTCCATTCTCCTCTGACCTCTCATATCAACAAGGCATTTTTGTCCACACAGCTCCTGCTCACTGGACATTTTCTCTTTTTCGGACCATTCTCTGTAAACTAGAAGTAGATCAGCAGTTTCTGAAATACTGAAACCAGCCGGTTTGGAACCAACAACCATGCCACATTCAAAGTCACTTTAATCCATTTTCTTCCCCATTCTGATGCTGAACTTCAGCAAGTTGTCTTGACCACATCTACATGCCTAAATGCGCTGAGTTGTGGCTGATTAGCCATTTGTGTTAACAATCAATTGAACAGGTGTACCTAATAAAGTGGCCAGTGAGTGTATATGTCAATGGTTTTACAATAGGGCTGCCACAAACGACGAATCGACAAATCGCCTGAGCACGATACGTCATCAAAAGCGGAAGTGATCGCGCAACGCAACAGCTCTTTCATGCTTCCATCGCTGTTTCACTTCACATACATTTGTATTTGATTTCCTGACTATTTACCTTCTTCACCACTACAACTGCAAACTGTAAATACTGGGAGGTGGTCGCTAATATCATTTGTCAGTAATCCACTCCCCATGTCATTTTCCATATTATTACTGAATATGTTGTCAATTTATATAACACAGTGTGTCGTTACTCTACTTGGCCTGACGATCAGTGGATATAAACTCATATTATACATTGTTTCAATAAACTCATCAGTCTTTTAGTGCTTGTTTGGATTCAACAGACCTATATTAAAATCCTCACATATTGAAAGGGGAAACATGGCCCATTTGCAGGTCACATGTACTCTGCATATGGAGCAGGTTTTTTGTATGACCTGTCTGTATTTGGCTCCAAACAAAACAAAACAAAAAAACAGCACATGACATGCAACATTCCTTTGATCCAATCCTGGCTTCCATCGAGGCCCATTACCATCACTATGCTTGGCTGGTCATCCTTGGCGGGTCCATAGTTTCCTCTCTGATTGAAGCCTTATTTGCTCAGTTTCTCTGTAATGCCAGTTAGGGAACTATGAAAATCAGATCAGGGAGTGCAAGGTCAGCTACAGGAAGAAAATGGAGGATCAGCTGCAGAACAACAACACAAGAGAGGTCTGGAGAGGAGTCCAGACCATATCAGGGCAGGCCAAGGGCAGAAAAGGGGAGCCTGAACCTGGGGACAGAGACTGGGCCAACCAGTTAAACCTGTTTTTCAACAGGTTTCATACTGGTCTCATCCCCTCCCCCTCCAGCCTGAGCCTTGTCCAGCTGGTCTCCAGCTCCTGCTGCCTGCTAGCTCCCTCCCCCTCACCTCCTTCACCTCCACCATCTCTGGGGCTCTCCTCTCTGCCCCCATCTCCACCTCCTCCTCCTCTCTTCACATCAACAGTGGATCAGGTGAGAAAGCAGCTCAGGAAGACCAGAGCCAGGAAAGCCACGGGTCCTGATGGCATCAGCTCCAGACTCCTCAGGGACTGTGCAGACCAGCTCTGTCAGGTGATCTGCTACATCTTCAATCTAAGCCTGAGTCTGGAAAGAGTTCCTGCCATGTGGAAGACTTCTTGTGTGGTCCCGGTCCCAAAGACCTCGTGCCCCAAGGAGCCCAACTACTTCAGACCCGTGGCCTTAACTTCTCACCTGATGAAGGCACTGGAGAGGATCGTCTTGAACCATCTTCACCCCCTGGTGAGTCCAAACATGGATCCCCTGCAGTTTGCGTACCAGCCTGGGATCAGGACGGATGACGCCGTCCTCTACCTGCTGCAGAGATCCCTGTCTCACCTGGAGGACACTAGAAACACCGTGAAGATCACGTTCTTTGACTTCTCCAGTGTCTTCAATACAATCCAACCCTCACTGCTGAGGGTGAAGATGGAGAGGGAGGGGGTCAGTGACCAGGTGGCTGCATGGACCATGGACTACCTCACAGACAGACCTCAGTATGTGAGGCTACAAGACTGTGTGTCTGATGTGGTGGTCTAGGAGCCCCCCAGGGTACAGTACTCTCACCTTTCCTCTTCACCCTCTACACATCAGACTTCTGCTACTCCACAGACAGTTGTCATCTCCAGAAGTTCTCTGATGACGCTGCCATCATAGGATGCGTGTCAGAGGGGAATGACTGTGAGTACAGGAAGGTCATCATGGACTTTGTCTACTGGTGTGAACAGAACCACCTCCAAATGAACGTGGTGGGAGAGAGGAGGACTCTGGATAAACTGTCTTCTATCATCAGAAACTCCTCCCAGCCTCTGCATCAGACTGTGAACTCCTTAAGAAGCTCCTTCAGCAACAGACTGGTTCACCCTGAATGTAAGAAGGAACGTTTCTGCAGGTGGTTTATTCCAGCATCTGTCAGACTTTACAATGCCGCATTATAAACTCCACCATGTACTGTTTACTGCTGCACTTTTCTCTTCCCCCATTTTAGACACGCATCCTCCTACTAATGTGCAATAACTGATACCTCATCCTCTTGTATATAATCTTCTACATGATATTTATGAAAAAATTAAAAAAAATCATCTGTATGTAATGTTTTTTCTGCAATTTTTGTGTTTCTTTTTCTTATCTATTCCTGCACTGCCTTTATACTTTTTCTTTGGAGCTGCTGTTATGGTGAACTTTCCCCACTGTAGGATCAATAAAGTTTATCCTGATCCTTAAAAAGAAGTCCTAGAGGCTTCAAACTAGTTCATTTCATAATTATTGAAGCCACTGCACTGCACAGGCCTTATACATCCACAGGTGCATGCCCTTCTAAACTTTGTCCAATCCATTCAGGTTTCAACACATCTTCTCAAATCCGATCAGTAACTTATAGAAGAGACAGCTTAAACCTGACTATAATTTTGAATGCCACAGCAAACAGTTGCCACAAGAGTCTATGACACACAATACACAATTATACAAAAATGTAACACGTGGATCATCTCTAAAGTCAGTTTAATACTCAGGCCACAGTTACGGGTGATGTTGTAGTGGACTCTACATCACTACGGGGTTTTCCTAATTTTCTGTCCTGCATGAGTTCGGCAGAAGTTAATTTCCCAGAATTCCATTCTCCAAATTTCAGTGAACTTTTCCCCCTCAGATATTTCACAGCATCTCTTCTCCTTGGCCATTTAAAATGTTTGTTGCTCACAATAACCAAGACGTTAGCAGTACATGTATTAGTTTATGCACACGAGGTAATAAGAAACCTGTAAAACGGTAAAATAAGAAACCATAAGGCATCAGCAAGAGATTTCTTATTTGTCATCTTCGCCTGTTTTTCAGCAGAACTCTATACAGCAACAGCATGACAATATTCAAGATATTCAGCTGTGGTTTTTGGTTTTGATGCTACCCTGAAATCTTCAGTTCGGCCTTTCCAGTGGAACATTTCTGGAGCGCTCTCTGTACAGTGGTGGAAAAAAGTTTCTGGACACTCCATACATTTGTGAAATATTGCATCAAGAATCACTTTTAGGTCTTCAAGTGCAATTTCCTTTAGTACAATCACAGTCATAATACTAAACAAATCCTAAAAAAAACACCATTAAAAACTAAAAATTGATTGGTTCCATTAAAATAAGAAATTCTGAGTATTGGGTCATTTTGGTAGAATTTAGTTTTGTTAGATTTTCTTGTAAACAACAAACAAGAAAAAATACCATCTGTACTTGTGTCTGTCTAATGCAGCCACACTTTTTGAAACACAAAAAAGATTTTTCCACAAATATTTCATGATAAAATTTGAGATTGTGTAAAATTTTAAGGGTGTCCGAAAACCTTTTTCCACCACTGTATATAGGCTGACATTGATTAGCCCAATACACGACACTAAATATGGCTGTGGCTTGTACATAACCCACATATTTAATTACATTTCAAATTAACATATGAAATTAATTTGCTTGAAAACAGCAGACAAACCCTGGCAAACAGTTAAGAACAGAGTCTGTGTTGGTTATTATATCAGCAGGGCTGAAAAGGACGAACTTATAGACCAGGAATGCCAAACTCATTTTACTTCCAGGGTCACATTCAGCACAATTTGACCTTAAGTGGGCCGGACCAGTTAAATTACAGCATATTAACCCATAAAACTCCAAATTTTTCCTTTGTTTTCGGGGGGAAAAAGTATGTTCTTCAAATGTTCACATTTAATGAACAAAACATTATGAACAACCTGACGTTTCTTCAGAAAAATAAATTCAATTTCAGCAGCATTTATCCTCAGTTTATCATTTCTACATTACAACTTACAGATCACAGAGTGTCTACAAAGGCACAAATCATTTAGTCATGATCAAAACTACAATAATTGGACAAAAAAAAGACAAAAAACAACAAAAAACAAGGCAAAATATTATAGAAATGAGACACAAAATGACAACAATGAGACCAAAACAACAAAAAAATGACACAAAGCAAAACAGAAAAAATTAGGCAAAAAAGTTACAAAGTGGCAAAAAAATGGACAAACGACAAAAACGAGACAAAAAATTACACAAACGACACGTGAGACAAAAACACAAAATGATACACAAAACAATGAATAAAGCGAAACACAAAATGAGAAAAATAAGATAAAAAAATACAAGCATGACAAAAAGGAAACAAAACGACAAAAACAAGCAACAAAATGACAAAAACATGAGACAAACGACAAAACTCAGACAAAACACAACAAAAACAAGACAAAATATTACAAAAATGAGACACAAAATGACAAAAGAACAATGAACAATACAATATTTTTACTTTATGATCAAAACAGCTTGTCCAGAAATGATTTTAAATTTATAGTTTCACAAATTTACAATTTGCAGTTAATGTCTTCTCTGGAATTTTTACTCTTTACAAAATCATCCCACGGGCCGGATTGGACCCTCTGAAGGGCCGGTTTTGGCCCGCGGGCCGCATGTTTGACACCCCCGACTGTGTTAGTACAAAGTTAAGTTTTGCAGCCAAGAAAACAAATGTTAAATTATTCAGAAGCTGAGCGAGCTCTTGCGCTTCTCTCACACACCAGATGTGTGTCAGAAAGCTGCAGGATGATCTGGTCCAAAGGCCAGCTCATCAGCTGATCAGGACATTTGCTTCCTTGTTTGCAAACGTGAAGCACAGACTGACATTAGATTCACACCAACCTCACATCACATGCGGCCTACTGCTTACTCCCGGACATGAAGAATAAGTGGAAGTTAAATGGGATCGATCGGTGCAAGGGTCAATCCACGTAGCATGAAACCCAATGCAAATGTTCCCAGCTGAGAGTGGGAGCTTTCGGCTGCTCCCCGGTCAGTGTGACGGTACCTTAGTGAAAACCTCCAGGTCCTCGTCCTCGTCCAGGTCCAACATGTGTCCTGACAAATCCGCAGCGACCGTCTGTCCGCTCATCGCACTTTCTAACTTTCTAAATGGACTGAGTTCATTAGACAGACCTGAGGAAAACTTGTAGCTCAACTTCAGGGCAGCAGGAGACACCGAGACACAGCGAGAACTGCACCGCCTCCAGCACATTTCAAAATAAAAGCCGTGCGTCTGCAGGCACCGTGAGAAGAAGCACTGATTCCTGCCTGACTGACTGTTTCCTATGTAATATTTCTCATGTGCACTGCGTCTCGTACATTTCAGGACCGTCTTATCTGAATTGCACAACACCTTTGTTCAAAATGTTTAAAGTTGCCAGAAGCCATCCATATGACTTCCAGCTGTGTCTGAATAATACTAATGTCAGGTGCTGCAAAGATTCAAAGGTATATTAGAAGTGTGTGTATGGCAATGCAAGTCCAACACGACTATTGTGTTGTCCAGTAGAAAAACAAGAAGAAAACCAAACTGTTCAGTCCAGGAGGTCAGGAAGTGCTGCCCTTGAAGAAGTATTCAGATCTTTTATTGAAGTAAAAGTACCAACACAACAGTGTTAAAAAATACTCTCTTAGGTAAATCACAAATATCAAGTAAAGTCAGGAAATAGCAGAAAAATATCACTTAAATACAAAACAAAACGAATAAAGAACAACAGCACTCATTTTCCTGAAAAATAGCTCCTGGGTCTGATATATCATCACCTATCCAGGTACAGTTTAACTACTCTATGTCCAGCTAGCTGATTCCAGTGCACACACTCCCTAATTTAGTTATTTTATCCCACTGTAACTGAACAAAGGTCATCTTTTTGGGAACTTTAAACTAATAGAGGCTTTTATTTTGGCTAAAACAGATACACTTCCGCTGTAAAGCTGTGGCTCTTGACAGCTGCAACCCTGACTGAGTGCGCAGATGCGGAAGACTCCGGTCAGGACAACCATAGACAACAGTCAGTCCCTCTTTAAAGCCTGAGGAGTGGAGCAGAGGGTCGCAGATTGCAGTGTTTTCTACAGGAGTCAGAATAGTGGAAATTAAATTTATCTGTTTTGTAGCAGCGTCTGAAACGGGGGGAAAAACCAAACAAACAAACAATGGAGAGCATAATGGTTAATGTGAAACTAAAGTCTCTGTGTTGCATCCAAGAAGGCGTAGGTGGCGCAAGAAGCCTGCAGGGCGGTGGTCGTTGGGTCAATATATAATTGACGGACTTTTGAAGTCCATGGAATATATCTTTCATACATTTTAATTCAAATTTGTTGTTTTTTTAAATGAATGTTTTTATGTGCGTTATGATCATGTCTTTACAAATTCCATTATTATTTATTATGGAAACAATCACTTATTAATAGAAAATGACTGCATATCACTAAAATGTCAACTAAATAACCGTCCCATTTAATAACAACCACCTTCTAATTAGCTAAACAATAACAAAATGAACTTATTCAGAAATGGTTTTGATTGTGTTCTTTTTATTAAGTTGAGATAATCATGACAGATGTTTCTGTTTTGGCAATATATCACATTTATATGGAAAATAACAAATTCTATCTGTGTCTGAGATATCACTTCCAACCAAGTTCCCCATTCCAAAAACACCTCACCAGGAAGTGTGTTGATTCCAGATCACATGACCTGCTGATGTCATTTCCTCCTGAAGAAAAGTCTGGCCAGACTCCAAGGCTTTCTGACTTATTTAATATAAAGTAGTCAACAGGTTTACTACAATATCTTTATAAATAAATTTAAATTTAAATTTTACTCAATTGTATGGTACTGGTACTATGTGTAAGCTGAGTCAATCAAGCCTTTGATAGTTGATTACCTATTATTTATGAATATGTAGCAGAAAATTATAAAAGAGAAGGTTTATTTTTCAAAAATTGTGAAGCCCAAATGTCCTCCAGTTCTGGAATGAGCCATGTATGCAGTAAGAGAACTACAGCACATATTTCTACACAGCAAGCATTAAAAAAAATGGAATGCACATAATAGAAAATGTGAGACTGAGAGAATTAGCAAAATGGCCAGAATTCAGAAATCTCTTGCTGCACTGTCTCAGATTTGGTTGAGAGTTTATGTATTTGTTATTTTACACCCAAAACGAAGTACTGTAAAATAATTTGGCTGAATTTTGAGAATATCGTGTGTTTTCAAGCCTGAGATTGTTTCATAGTTTCACCCTCAAAGAAACAAACAACAAAAAAACAGTAAAGTCTTATCTGGGAAGACTTTGGGTCTCAGCATTTGTGAGTCTCATATTAGAAAATGTGTAAGACTGTTTCTACAATAATGAATTTAGCAAAACTATATCTCTCAAAGCAGATTATAACGGGTGGAACACTTGTGCTTATTGTTATTAATACAATCCAAAGGGACCCTGATGAAATGTCACATCTGTGGGTCTGTTGTTGCTTCTGCCAGATTCAAACTTGTACTGTATATTAAACATAGACAGCCTCTGGGTCTGAATAATAGCGTGCCTTAAACTTGCATTCTTTCGTCTAACAGCAAGCAGGAGGCGACTCCTCTGGTTGCAAACAGAAGTCAGATTGCATAAAAGTCTATGAGAAAATGACCCTACTTGAACCCCTATCAGTTACTGCAGCAAACATTTCCTGAAGAGCTTATGGTTACAGCCACTTGTTTCAAGACTTTGAATACGGCAGTGTCCAGTTTCAAAATCAAATCAAATCAAATCAAATTTATTTATGAAGCACTTTAAAACAACCAGAGTTGACCAGTGTGCTGTGCAGAAGAGTAAAAGCATGATCAAAAGATAAAAACAATAAAGCTAAGATAAAAACAACAATTTTGGAAGTTGTGTTTCCATCTAGAGATAAGCAGATGATAAATCATGCTGTATTTTAGGACAGGGCTACCTTGTGATTGATGGATTGCAACGTTAACTGTGTGCAAAGTGTCCTCTGATTCTCCAGTCAGATCCACTGTTCACTCATTACATCCAGTTTAAAAAAAACAAAAACAAGTTGGCAATGGTCAAACGCCAAACTTGAATTTGAAAACTGCAGTCCACAAACTACAGTAGTGGGTGATAGCATGGTTGCTACTGCCGTCTTTTATTTAAAGTCTGTTTTCAGACCACACAATGTTAGCCCCATAATAGCCAGCCCTGCAGCATCTATCATACTGTGTCCAAAAAATAGGTGTGAGGCATGACAGCTGAAGGTTTCATCCTGTGAGGCTGTGGGGGTGATGCCTTAGACTGAACTAACTGGTCAGAAAGTAGTTTAAACCAGCAAAAGCAGAAAGAAAATCAAGCATTTGTCAATCATGCTTCAAGGTTATGGAAGAAATAGCTGCCAGGCAGCCAGCTTGCAAAATGTTTTAATACATAGTTAACCCTAACCCTGGCCTGTAGCGAGCGTAAGTGGCAAATTTTCCTGAACTACTGTTTTACACTTTGCTTCGCACTTATCACTGCTGCATTCTATGAAAAAATTATTTGATTTGATTTTATAGTCGTTTTTATAGTCAAGGTTTATTTTCCATTTGCGATGATGATTTCTGCTGGTAATTTAATGACTTTTCCAAAAGTACACACACACACACACACACACACACACACACACACACACACACACACACACACACACACACACACACACACACACACACACACACACACGTATGTATGTATGTATGTATGTATGTATGTGCATATATACACACACACACATATATATATACATATATAAACATACATACATACATGCATATATACATACATACAGACAGACAGACAGACAGACAGACAGACAGACAGACAGATAGATGTATAGATGTATAGATGTATAGATGTATAGATGTATAGATGTATAGATGTATAGATAGATAGATAGATAGATAGATAGATAGATAGATAGATAGATAGATAGATAGACGACCCTCAACACACAAGCCGTTCTACATAAATTTAAAGCTGTTATGGAAGAGCAGTGGTCTAAAATCCATCCAAGCTGAAATGAATGACTGATCAATAGCTTTAGGAAAAGTTTAGTTGCCATTATTTTTGCACAAGGCAGTCGGATACTTTTCCCACTCACAGATATGTAACCAAGATAAACACACACAAAGATCTAAGACTATCAGTGGCTCCATGTGACCTCATGAACCTCAAGTCATCCTGGTTTAACATATCACATGATCAGAAGCAACCAAACAGCTTTAGAAAAGTCTCAACCTGTGAACATTTCCAACTCCAGACTTTTGTTTGCTGGCTGCTGCAGCTCCCTTCTGAAAGCTCATTTCATGCTCAGCCAGTGCGCCGCACCTGAAACAATATAATATATTCCTGTGTATTTGTCAGAGCAGGACTTCCTATCACCTTCAGCCTTGTCAACACATGGCTGCACTGTCAAACTCTCTGTCGCCTCGAGGACTCGAATAACTGTCAGAACACAAAAAGAGAGTGCAGGCTAACACGAGGGAGCTGTGTACAGATGGAACAGTCATTTGCATAATGTGATCATAATCTTTATTTACTGAAGTGTGGCTGGCCTGCAGGCTGCTCTGGCAGACAACCTCAGCACCACCAGCAGAGGACCGACCAAAAGATGTCACTGTTGCACAAGCCATGCTGTCTGTCTCCTTCCAGCCTGTCCCAGATTCCCACGTAGATGCATCCTGGCCATCGATCACAGGCTGCACTTCTATCTCTGTGTTCAGCACCACAGCTGCCTTCTCTCACTGGAAAACACTGGTCCCGAACAAGGAAACACACTCATGCATGTGTGTGTTTTTTAACTCAAATTTTTACATACTTTTTAGAATAAGAGTTTGTCACTAAGCTGAAGGAACCAGAGACAAAAAAATAAATAAATAGTTGTGCTGTAAAAGGGGATGTTGTGTTTACTTATGTGCTTTAATATTATTCTACATTATTTAAATGAAGTGTCATACGTCAGCTGTTTATGAAAGACTGCACAGGGTAGAGGGACAGTTAAGTAAATTAAGAATACAGTAGAGAAATACAGATAGAGCACCGCTACACTCAATGAAATACAAATGGCATTTAAACTATTGTTTCCTGTTTCACAGAAAAAATACATGTGTTTGTAAAGATGAATTATAAACAACAAAAAGCAGCAAAACCAATCAATCAGTTTTGCAGTGGGCATTTCACCTTTTCATCTACTTGCTTCCCAAAAAATCTGCAATCAATGATGTTTGTTACATGTGAAGATAAACGATGGGATTACCATTTAGCAAGTACATCAGTGTTTTAGAAGAAGTGATCTGGCAATCTTACACTTATTTTAACATTGTTTAACATGGAGACACAACATGTTATGGCATGTTTTGCATCAGCATTATGTTAGGTGCCTTTTTCCATTGTAGTCTGGTAACATCTATTCATTTATTTAATTTGCTTTACCCCACTTATGTGACATTAGAAAGGTGTGGAGTGAGGGATTTCTGATATTATCTGGCTTTGTAACATGCAGTTCAGACTGCACAGCTGAGTATAAATCCTACCTAGCTTTCAGAAACCAATGTGACACTTTTTATGTGCATAACTCACTGCAACACTATCAATGCCTCCCCAGAGAGATTGTCTCAAAGTGCATCAATATCCCCGTTTTAAAGCAATATTATTTCTCTCCTGTCCCCTTCCAGTCTTTCACTGTCCCCTGTGGACGCAGGACATCCTAAGAGCTAGCTCTGTAAGACATAATTCAGCTCTTAGAACTGTTGTTCAGGCTGTTCTGAACAGCTTTATCTTCGAGAAGCAGTTCTCAGTTAAGTGAAAACCAATTCATACCAGCAAGTTAATCTTCATAGGCCACAGTTTCGTGCAGAGCTAATTATTAGTTGAAAAATATTATTGAGAATTTGGAGAACTGGAAAACAGATAAAGATCATGCTTTATAAAAGAAATGTTATCAGTCAACAAATTGAAATAGACTAAAGTTCTTTAATATTTCCAAATTAGAAAATGTCATAAATGGCAGAGAAGCTCCTTTTGTCTTATCTTTTATGTAATATTGATTGATTCCAATGAAGCAAAGCAATGGATGATCAAGTTGTGATGCATCAATTAAACTGACTGTCAAATTGTGCATTTTCTTTGGAATCGATGATGTTTTACTCAGAGCTTACTTGTGTCGATGTGTCATCACGTCACTCTCTTATACATCACCAATTATTCCTAATGGGCAGAAAATAATCAATACGTATCGATCCATCTTCTCCTCTACAGCAACAATTACTGCTATTCTTCCACTTGCCTGGGTCAGATTGTTCAGTCTGCACTCAGCACACGTATACACTCTCATATGCACACACACAGCGCCGCACATAATTATCTATTCAAACACTCCATGGGATATTTTTTCTCTGTATTTTCTCTAACTGCACACTGCCAGTGGCATTACAAACAATGTGTCGTTCTACTTTTGGCATTTTGCAATTCAAAACGATGTGAGCGCTGCCTGAGCGGAATACTGAGGAGCAGAGAGAGGCGTTCCAGCCAGCAGCATTAACATACAGGAAGCCATTATCACATCTGGCCTTTGCAGCCAAAGGAGAGGCTGCTGAGTCTGTCTCTATGCACGTCTCCGTTTGATTGCATGTTCCTATCTTGTGTGTCTCCATTAATTGTTTTCATGTATGCATGTGTCTACATATAAAAGTATTTATCTATGTGGCTGCGTTCACTGTGTGTGTGTGTGTGTGTGTGTCTCTTTATTGATACATATGCATGAAGCAATTGCAATACAAGCTTGTAAGCGTTGCGTGTGTGCGCCAGTGTAAATTGCATGTGTGTGAATGTGTGTCTCCCCATCCCTCCACCTTTCAGATTAGAGGCTTCTGTAATGGTTCTACAAAGGTCAGGGTTTTCAGTGGTGGGGATGTAGTGGCAGGCCATGTTTAAAGGTCACCATGCCACACCATCGCATTATCTCCCTGCCATTTCATACCAGTTTGTCTGTCTGATTGATTTTTTTTTTAAATAAAGGTGCACCTCATTCAAGGCTCAGTGTGGCAGTTTTTCTTCCACAGTGAAAGCAGGGCGAACGTAGGAGGAACGGGGAGGGTGTTGCTTCAGCTTTGTGACTGTTAGACCAGAAGAGAGATGTCTAGTTTTTGTGTCTCTGATGGTGACAATGATGAGCCCTGCCATATGGGTGGCTGGGTTTCGTTAGGGTTCACTGTGCGTTCACTTTGTCGTGCAGGTGTGGAAATCAAACGTCACACGAGTAGGTGCTCTAGCGTTAACATGGGAGTGTAAAAGATGAGGGAGCAGTTGTGCCACTGCTGCCCTCCAGCCCAGAGAGGGAGATCTGTCGGCTCATTAGATAGTTTTTACATATATAATATTATGATTTTAGCACTTAAATGATCATATATGTGTGTGTATATGTGTGTGTGTCTGTGTACAATTTCATGGAAACAGTTTATTCATATTGATCACCAACTGTTAAATAATGACTTCATCTGTATTCAGTTCCATCTCCATTGACAGTATTTTTTTCTTCCAAAATATTAACGTTAGTGATGACAGTATTCAGCTTTTCAAACCAAATATTTATTAAACTTGGCACTTTTGGAGTTTTGGTTGAAAATGCAGAATGATGTGTAATTTGGCATTGTTATACACAAGGTCTACACCTGGCAAGTCAGACTATACAACACTTAAACTCACTTTGGGTTATTCTGTTGAAGTTCCAAGACAGCTTTATGAAACGGCATGATACAGATTCATTTTAACAGACTGCAATCAAACAGCTGACAACATATATCTGTTTATGTCTATATGGTCAGTACTGAGTGGACCTTTAAAGCAGGTTTAGGTGAGTTCCAGACCAGGCTTGTGTAGTTAAAATTCTCTCACACCACAGTAATGAAGTGGTTGCATCTGATTCATCAATAAGAACAATAAAAAGCATATTGACTACCTGTTGATATGACAGAAGAACCTCATTGCATGACAGGTAGACTGAACCATAGCTGATCTTTAGTAAATGACCAGTATTGGACAAATAGATGTAGTGGTGTCACTATGCTAAAACAGTCTCCCTGGTTTCACTACTCACCAGATAACTGGCACAGTATCAGGATCCATGCACAGCCACCAACAGCATAATAATCAGATCAGCCAATCCCCAGGCCTCTTTCAACAATGGCTTACGTAGATCCGCTGCTGTCAAACTGCTTTTACACGCTGTCATGGCCATTAGCCCGCACAGGCCTGAGTGTCTTCTTGCTAAGACAGAAGGAAAAAAAATCAGAGCAAATGGAAAACATCCACTGTGACTGTTTGCCCTGTACCACATCCAAAATGACTAAAGTAGAAAAGCATTACTGACAATTATGGCACAAGTCTTGTGTTTGTCGGATTTCAGTGTTGTCCCCCCTCCTCTCCTCTCCATCCATCCTCTCTGTCTAATGCTGAATGAATTGCTCTTGTTCAGGAAATTGCTAACGGTGGCAGGCAGCTCCAAACATGTTCCACTTAAAGAGAGGGAGAGAGACAGACACAGAGAGAGATTAAATGGGGAAACTTGGCCACCTGGATGAATGCAGGGACTGAACAATTAAAAATCAATTTACCGTCAAAAAGCTTTGCCTTCTAATTAGGACCACATGCAAGCCAGTGGGGCTTTTCTGTTGAAGGACACCATTTTTTTCCTTCCTGCACATTGTTTCATATTTGTGTTAATGCCCCCCCACCTCCACCAACCCAACTATCCCATTGTTTATCATTCTCTGCTTACATGCCTACATAATGATAATGCAGCAGCAAATAGAGTATTATTCAGACGCGGTCTAGTATAATAGGCCTAAATGTATCTGGCAAAATGGAGAGACATTTGCTTTGGTTCTCAGCAGGTGTGCAATGTTTAGACCAATATTTGTTATGATAGAGATGGCAATGTTTCATAGAGCATAAAACTCTGCAGTGTCTTATACAGCATAAACTCTGTGCATGCAGCAACAAATACATACATGTTACAGGAACACAAAGAAATTCAATTTTTAGTCTGAAAAGCTTGATCCAGCACATGCATTCTTTATGAGAGGGTGAGAATTTGTCTCTTTGCCTGGCAGTTTGATTGGTTGTATGGAAGCCATGTTGTTGATTATCTCAATCAAAGTGCTTTGCACAATTTTAACCTCTGTGTTTCATATTTTAAAGCCACGGCACACAGGAATACTCTCATCTGTAGCCACTGGCCTCACCACCTGCTATCCTGCCATCCCCACCCTCCTCATCTCCACTCTCACCCAACCAGTCGAGGCAGATGGTCGCATTCCCTGAACCTGGTTCTGTCTGAGGTTATTTTCCCCCTCCCTATCCGAGGGTTTTTTTCATTCCTTCCCACCATTGCTCATAGGGAATCCAAAAGCTACTTTGAATTGTTGGGTTTTCTCCGTTCTCTGTTTATAACTCGCAGGGTCTGTACCTCACTTTGCTGAGTGCTTTGAGATGGCATATGTTGTGAATCTGCACTATATGAATAAATTGAACTGAATTGAGTAACCAAGGTTTATTTAACAACAGAAGTAAACTCAAACCAATTCAGAATGAGGAAACTCAACTCTAGGGAAAACTGAAGTGTTGATGGGGCATATTGTTTCAGTTGACTAAACACAGCTTCTACTTCTGGAGTCCATTTATAGTTGATGGAGGTGGAGATGAGTGCTGTTAGAGGAATTGCAATGTGGCTGTAATTCTGGATAAAGTGGGGGTAGAAATTGGTGAAACCAAGTAACTGCTGGAGCTGTTTTTGGTTCTCCGGTCGGGGGCCAATTTCTCACCACTGCAACATTAGGCAGGGTCCATTAAGAGAAGATGTAGCCCAGGAACGAGACTGATGAGGCATGAAACTCTCAGCCTTTACATACAGTGATTCTTCAGCAAGTGCTCCAGGACCTGGTGGATGTATTGCTAGCGCTCCTCCAGGGACCAGGAGAAGATCAATATGTCGTCAAGATATACGAATATGAACCGGTTGATGTAATAACCATAGGACATTGTTGCACACGATGATATACATTGTAGAGATCCAGCTTGGTGAAGGTAGTGACTCCGTGGAGGGTGGCAAAGGCTGAGCTGAGAAGTGGCAGAGGGTTTTTTTTTTTGACTGTAATGTTGTTAATTCCATGGAAATCAATGCAAGGTTGGAGGGTCCCATCCTTTCTTCCCACAAAGAAGAAGCCTGCTCAGACCAGCGCCAACGAGGGACAGATGATGTCTGCTGCCAGGGAGTCCTTGATGCTTTTGTCCTTGGACTTGGAAAGATTATAAAGCTGGGTACTTGGAAGGGGGACCCAGGCAACAAGTCTACTGCACAGTCATAGGGATGGTGTGGTGGCAGGGATAAAGCTTTACCGAAGATGGGTGCCACGCTGTGGTACAGAATGGGAACTTGGGACAGGTCAGTGGGTTAAGGCGGAGGCTGACGGACCAGCATGGCCAGAGTCGTAAATTGTGTTTCTGCAGCCAGGGGTAGCCCAAGATGAAGGTGGTGTGGAGTGAATCAATAAGATGGAAGGAGAGGAGCTCCTAGTGGTTGAGGAAGAGGATCACAGGGATGGTTTTGCCATGCACTTGGACTAGACTAGGTGCTGGCCATTCAGGAATTGGGCCTCTAGGGGGGATTGAAGCTGCTTGGAGGGAATGCCAGACTGCAGTCCATCAAATTCTTCTCAGCCCAGAGTCAATGAGGGTGGAGAGTGTAGTATGTTGTTACCTCCAGTAGAGAGGGAAGCAGAGACCAATGGCATGTGAGCTGCCAATGCTCAGCAGATGGGTGGCAGCGGCTTGGAGCTGGCCAGCAGGCAGGAGACAGATTGAGGACCGGCAGAATACTGCAAGCAGAGCAGAGCAAGGATTATAACTTGTAACAAGGCCACAGCTAAGATACAGGCTTGGCCTGACAGACTGACTCGGTAATCAGAGTTGGTGACTGACCAGAACTTGGTACCACCAAGCTAGGAAGTGGGGCAGATGGGACAAACATGCACAGAGTGTGGACATGAACCACACCAAACGCCGTAACAGAAAGATTAATACAGAGGCAAAACTTAACAACTAGCAGACAGTAATATACAAGCAAGGACCAACTTCGAGGGGTGGGAGCTACTTAGCAGGCAACCAGGTAGAGAGAAGCTGAGGGAATATGGATGAAGCATGGCATGTAGAGTGGCAGAAACAGCATTGCAGCTGGGATGATGTTGTCAACCAGTGCAGGCCAGATGTGGATTTGGAAATGGAGATCCGGCAGAACCAAGGTGGAACGCATTTGTATGGTGATCCAGAGGGCTGGCAGGCAGAGCAGGCAGGGGTGGTCACCAACTGGACAAAGATCCAGCTGGGTTTGACTACATGAGAGTTTTTCAATGGTCCAGTATTGTATTGTGGTCTGAGCCAGGCTTATATCGAACAAGATGATGAAGTGATAGGTAGACCACTCCCTGATGCAGGTGTGCAAGCTCAGGTAATCAACCAATGGCCTGTGCCTGTTCACATCTGACACACAGACAACTACACTCTTACCCATAGGAGGGAAAAGGGAAAGGAGGGGGAAGGGAAGGCTGCCAACTAATCAGAGCTTGAGGTGGAGGGCATGACACAATTTGTTGGGTTGCTCTCTACATTAAAATAATAAATGGTCTAGATTGTATTATGTGAAGTGTCCTCAGATGATATTTGATGTAATTTGGTAGTATATAAAAAAAATTTAATGGACCGAATTTTATTAGTCATAGTCACATGTGGTCCTTGTAGCATGAATGTGGAATCTCCAGAGATTTTGTGGCTGAAGTTTTCAGATTTTGGACAAAATATCGACATTGCACACCTAATACATCTCAATTTAATAAACAGCGATCTACATCAAACTAACTCTTCCTTTTGTTTTCAGTGAAACGTACTGCAATAAGCACAACCATCTGGATGTCAGTGTCTTCTTAAATCTTTTTACAGTACCTCTGCTTTGTCTACCACGCTGACTAATAAACACATGACTATCTATTAGACAGCCGAAGATATTTACACACCAGTATTATGGCCACCCACTCACTGCATGTTAGTATAAGGTGGGGCCATGGAATAGATTTGCACAAATTGAAATATTTTACTCAAAAGAGGGCTTTGTTTTTTTTTAATTAGAAGACAGTTTATACTGCTTAATAAAACAATCTTAATAGAATGAACATTATGCACCTAACAGTTATGACTTTCTATCACTGATTGAAATTTAAAAAAATAAATAAAATGGATCTAGAGTCTAGAATTTCAGGCATCTTGTAAAGGTGCAATGCATTTGAACACAGTTCCTTCTTTGTGTTTCAACAGAATGTGTTTTCTATGAAGCAGAATAATTCACATCAGGTGTCCATGGTAACAAACAGTGCAGTAGTGTGGTTCACTGATGTGTATGTCTATATCTTTAAACAGTGAATATACACAGGATCTATTTCAGTGGTGGAAAGCAACTAAGTCATGTATTTAAGTATTATACTTTTTGAGTTACGGTTTTGACGTACTTATAATTTTCTTGAATATTCCCATCTTCTGCCACTTTATGGCAGACATTTTTTTTTCAACTCTGATACTTTATTCAACAACTTTAGTAACTAGTAACTTAATATTTTACACATTGAGTAATATACAAGCTTTTAAAATACGTGTAAACATGTAAAGCAAACTAACCAGGAGACAACAAGAGGTAAAGAGTTCTTCTGACGCTCCTCCATCACTCATTAACCCATTCAATCATTCACTCATTCATTCATTTGTGGAAAATATCCACAAAAAGAGGATTGAAGCAAATATCCATTCCTCTGGAACACCTTTGGGGACATGTACTTCAAGTGCGACCAAATATTTTTATACATTG
Source organism: Amphiprion clarkii (assembly GCA_027123335.1). Classification (NCBI taxonomy): domain Eukaryota; kingdom Metazoa; phylum Chordata; class Actinopteri; family Pomacentridae; genus Amphiprion; species Amphiprion clarkii. The sequence goes on from CM049588.1 coordinate 2,500,046, forward strand.
CCTGTCAAAAAAAAATAAATAATTGCACACTCTAATTTTTCATTGGGCAGCCTTTAGCTCTGAGAACGACTCACATTCGCAGTGGCATCGTTTCGATAAGCTTCTGCAATGTCACAGCATTTATTTCTGTCCAGAGTTGCATTAATTTTGTACCAAGGTCTTATATTGATGATGGGAGAGTCGGACCGCTGTGCAAAGTCTTCTCCAGCAGATCCCAAAGATTCTCAGTGGGGCTGAGGTCTGGACCCTGTGGAGGACAATCCACGTGTGAAAATATGTCTCATGCTCTCTGTTATATTCATTCACAATGTGAGCCCCATGAATCCTGGCATCGTCATCTTGGAACATGCTCATACCAGGGAAGAAAAGGTCCATTGATGGAAAGATCTGGTCATTCAGTATATTGTTGCTGAACCTGACCAACCCCAGATTGCAATCCTAACCTCCACAGGCTCGTAATCATTTGGCATGATGAGTGCAACACTTCATTCGCCTCTCTTCTTACCCTGATGCACCCATTACTTTGGAATATTCATCTATTGATTTCCTACAATCATGTAAGAATTTTTTCCGACCACATTGTACTTCGAAGATGATGGTTTACCAGTGTCCTTCAGGTTTTAATAATGCATTGGACGGTTCATAACCCAGTTCTTGAAGTTTCAGCAGTCTCCTTAGTTGTTTTGTTTGCTTGATGCAGGCCAATAATTTGACCCTTCTGAAACATATTAACATCCTTTCCACGACCACTAAATATGTCTGTTGCAACGCATTCAAGTTCTTCCTGGGGAATCCAGGCCAGGTGAGATATATAATCCATCCAGTCGGTTTTTGGCCAATCCTGTGGTCTCCTCCCAGGCAGACATGCTTGGAAAACCTCCAAAGGATGTCTCCAAGGAGGCATCTGAGTCAGATGTCCGAACCATCTCAACTAGCTTCTTTCGACACGAAGGAGCAGTGCCTCTACTCCGAGCTCCCTCCGGATGTCTGAACTTGTCTTAGGGTGCAGTACAGTTTGCTCAAGTGATGTACTTGCTTAGTATGTGATTCAGCTATCTTTAGCATAGGGAAATTTTAATGTTTATCACACACTACTTAATACCACTACTTTTGGCAAAATCGGTATGGCTGTAGTAGATAGTAAGCCCTTTAAAACAGATTTTTGGCTTGTTCCTTTTGATCCACACCTAAATATGATTGCTATGTTCAGATCTACATAAACAGAACTCAACAACAGCGGCTGAACACACCGTTTTGAAATCACCCTTTTGATCAATTCAGATTTAGAATAATGATGACTGAGGCCAGCTGAGATGCGATCCACACAGACATCTTTGACCACAGAGTAGCTGTGAAAGCTCCAGATGATAACACACTTTCATTTTACACTACTATTAAAGTTACTTTACATGCATGGGAGAGCGTTTAAACCACAGAGGTATTAGGAATTAAGAAAGTAACACAACAGCATGGGGATTAGAAGTACTCACACTGCTATTTCCCTGATGAGAGGCTCCCCATGCCCAACCCTTCCATTAGCTTTGGACTTAAAAGCATCTATGGACAGTCCACTTGTCCACCTGCTACCTGTGTATCCAGCAATACTGCATCACATTAACATTCACTCTCCTTCCCCACCCTGCACCCATTTTCTCCATTGATTTTTCATTGTCTCCTTGTCTCAACAGTTGGGATTAAATCTGTTTATTGGAACCATCTATGTTTCTCAGAATTATATCATTTAAAATATATTTCAAATGGCATAGTTTTTCTTCAATTTCACTCTCTGTGTAGATAGAGATTACCGGCAGATTGCTTCTCCATCAGTTACACTGACCTTTGGCCTTTTTCCATTCATTTTTACTTTAATCTTTTGTCCCTCCATCCTCAATTGTCTCCATATATTGTTTTTTTATATCTGTATTCTATTGTATTCAATCTACCTTTGAGTTGTTGGAGGCCAGCAGAATTATACATTATTATATATATTCTATTCACGTACAATATTAAGTGTCTTGTTTGCAGCCAAGTAGCTGTATGCTGACTTAAAGGTCTGTAGCTGCTAACTTAGACCACAGAAATCCTCAGCCCATTTGTTTGGACTGATTTCAGCGAATGCAGTACAGAGCTAGATGTGATTTTGATGCTGATTTAGAGGATGACTATTAACAGATCTCTCAGGCAGATACACTGAGAATTCAAAATGATTTACATATTTTTAAAGGATAGTCACTGAAGTTGAGTGAACAAGATATGTGTACCGTCATTTATGAGCTGATGTATATGTGAACATCTGTGCATCATGACAAAATCCTCAGTGGCTAAGCAGCAGATTCTTTCCAGAGTGTATACTTTTGTATACTGTCTCAGAAATGTAGGGCAGGATCAAATGTCACCCCTGCTGCTCTCTGAGAAGAGCCTCTGTCAGTGCCTTCTTGATTCCCTCGTTTCTGTTTTCTCCTCCTTTGTTCTTTCCTTTCCTCTCCCTGTTCTCTAACTTTTCATCGTAGGCGTGACTGGCAACTCCTTGTGGCTTATCAGCCATGGAGAAGTTCCCACCAGTTAGACACTGTGCTGGTGGCTGAAAGTAATGGCATAGTGCCAGCAGCAGAAACACAGTTCAAATCCAAATAACTTTAACAGTTCGCTGTGTTTTGTGATCCTGCGTGTAAACCTCCGACTCACTCCGTAACAGACACAGTGTCTACAATACACCAACTAACCAAATATTGTTTAGGTCCCCCTTGTACAACCAAACCAGCTCTGATCTGCTGGTTCTGCGGTCTGGGCCCAGCATGTTAGCAATGGATACCCTGGGTCCTGTGGGCAGCAGGTGGGGCCCCCATGAGTTAGGGTTGTGCCAGCGCATCCTGTGAAAACTCATTTGGATATAGACAGGGTCAGCATCTTGGAAACTTTGTTGTTTCTTGAGTCATTACTGAGCAGCTGTTGTGGTGTTGCTGGAGACAACTGGTGTTGAGGATGCTCTTGCTGTGGTGGGTGTGCTTCGTCTAGATGTTAAGACAGGAGACATGTGCCAAAATAACATCCACACGAATACCAGGACCCAAAGTTTCCCTGCTAAATATTGCATTGTAATAAGATCAGTGCCATTCATTTGTCAGTGATTTAATGGTTTGATTAGGGTATGTTGTACATGAATTCAGAACACTGTGGCTTTTTATTATTATTATTATTATTATTATTGGCAGTTTAGATGTACTATTAATGATTTTTACCTGATTATTAGCACAAGGATCTGCAGTTGTTCTACACGCCTGTACTTCTGTTAGAAAATGAAAGTAGGAGTAGTGTGTGGGGAGTATAACTCTGTTTATTTGATTTTTATTCATTAAATTGTTGCTTTGCTCCACTGACTGTGACCTTTTTGTGTGCGTCTTTCAGCTTGGGTTCTATGTTCATACACCAAAAGACTGGTGTGAAAGGTTCTATTTATGGTCGGGTAAATCCAGTATGACATGAATGCGGGGTAAGTGGACCCTGTGGCTTTTTCATCTCCTCACCATTAGTGTGTTACCTTTAGTTTTGGAGCCGCATTGATTGCCAAACATCAAAGTCAGGGTTCAAACACTTAGCCAGAGAGCCATGCGATGCTACCTGCCCAGACTCAATGCAAAACAGAGTGCTGACAGCTGAGCAGAGCGCTCATCAAAAGACAGGAAAGCCTTCAGACATCATTAGTCTGGAGTGTGGTACACTGTCAACGTGTCAAATACAAGGCTGCTTTGTGTATGTAGGAGAAGTCATTTAATGACTTTGGTGTGTTTGTGTTTTCATTTAACTGTATGTACAACATGTTTCAAGGGAATGTCATCTACTTGTATACTTGTGCAAAAGTGTTTACGTATGTTTACGTATGGTGTTTATCAGGCATGGCTTTCATATATGTGAATATCTGAATACTAAAACATGAATGCAGATTTGATAGGCATATTAACTTTTAAAAATGAACAAAAAATATGGCATTTGTCAGTTAGAAATTCAAAAAAATGAAAAGCGTCACTTTTGATTTCACAGTCCTTAAATTTAGAATGTAAGAAGGGGAAGTATGTCGCATTTAAAAATTTGCCAAAAATAAATGCTTTGAAGCAGATCCTTTAAAAACCCTAAATTTTGCACTCCTGAGCTCAACTTAGAAGCCATTAATAAATCTGCTGTGACCAACAGTCACAGGACCAAAATTCAGGGGCCACTTGATTGAACTGCAGGCTGTGTTTCCACAGAGCTGAGATGATGATGATGATGATGATGATGAAAGAAATAAATGCAGCATGACTCAAATGGTATAGAGGAGGAGCAAGTTGTCAGCGATTTGTGGAAGGACACATTCAGCCTGACAAAATATCTCCCTGGAGGTGATGTGAGGAGTACTGTGAAAAAAGCAGGAAAATATCTACAGCATGTAGAGACACAATGTTCTGCTCAGTACTTCTAACACCTGGACACTTTGAAAATGGCTGCATTAGTGATTGTTTTTTCCCCCAAATGTTGTAAAAACAAATTAGATGTTTCAATATATATATATATATATATATATATATATATATATATATATATATATATATATATATATATATATATATATATATATATATATATATATATATATATATATGTACACATTTTATGCTTATCTCAACTGTCATACTGTACAAAATACATTTCTGAGTTCTCTCCACCTCTACCTTTTTTAGGTTGTACTGTTTTCAGCTGAAGTGCTTTATGTTGCAAATCAACCCACAGTAAAAAAAAAAAAACAACAAAAATGAACCAAAAAAAGCGACTTGGCATTATATTGGTGTATATGCATGTGGATATTAAAGGAGAACTTTGGTATTAGGCCTGGCTTTTCACAGTTTAGATATTAGTGGTGGAGGAAAACGACTGGTATTTAGCTTGGTTTATGTTGATTTGTCATCCTGTGTTAGTTTATCTCTCCCTTTGCTTCATCTCTCTTACCCTCAGTATTGTGCTTTCACCCTCCTTTTCTCCTTCTCTCCTTGCTACTCTTCTTCTTCCTATCATCCTCCTCCTCTGGTTCCTCTTCTATACAAGTATCCTCTTACCATTTTCCCACTCTCCCTCTTCTACTTCTTCAGTTTGACCTCCGTTTTTGGGTTCCTGTCGCTGTCCTCGCCTTCATCCTTGCTCTTCATCTCCCTCCTTTCTCCTCTGTCCTCCCAGTGTCCCATCAGGCCAAGTCACCCTAATTAGGAGTGTTGTGCCTGTTTGAGGGCTCCAACAGCACTCCTGTTTATTGCAATTAGCATGGCCATTAACAAACACTTCACAACACCAGGGGGTGCCGCATTTTGCATTATTTATAAACTGGGGAAGGTGGAAGAAAGGGAGCAGAGGGGAAGGGAGAGGCTTTTTCCCTTTTCCCTTCCAGCATGGTCCACTCTTTCAATCTTCATCCCTCTGAATTTCCTTCTCTCAGAGACATAAATGTGTATTTGTGGGATTTTCAAATAATCTCTGACATACAGTTTGGGATGAGTTACGAGGACTCAGTTGTTAGCACCATTGCCTGGGATCTTTCTGTGTTTGTTTGCATGTTCTCCCTGGGCCTGCTTGGTTCCCACTGGGTGCTCCTGGTTCCTCCCACAGTCCAAAAACATGCTGAGGTTAATTGGTGATTGTAAGTGGTCTGTAGGGTTGAATGTGAGTGTGTTTTGTTATCTGTCTATGTGGCCTGTGATTGACTGGTGACCTGTCCAGGTGCCTTCATCCTGAGTCAGCTGGGACAGATTCCAACCACCCAACGACCCTACAGAGGAGGAAGTGGTGTATAGATAATAGATGGGTGAATGGATGTGTCCCAACACATGGTGTTTTGTAAAGTGCAGTATATGGGATGTTTTGTAGTGGGTTTTTGATTGGCTGCTGAGTTTCTTTAGGCTGGAGGTGGTGTGGGAGGGTGATGGGACACAGTAAAGCAATGATATTGATCCATTTTATGATGACATCTGTCCATTTTCAGTCATCAGATCAGATAGTGTAACACTGAGCACCTTCAGAGATGTTGTGTAATCCATATCTCAGCAGGTCATAGCTGGTTTAGCAGCAAACAGAGGACCACCAGCATACTGAACATGTAGCGATAACATTCTTATATGTCAGTGTAATGCGACTGCAAGGCTTGCATGTTGGAGCTTTGCTTATAGATGAGGATGATGTTAAGTGTGTGGTGCAACAGCTGGTTGACTAGATTTCTTTGCTGACGACTCTGTCTCTCTGCACCATCAAAGGTCAGATGCCATAGATGTATTAAGTGGTTCTGGATTTAAACATGGTTTCCCTATTCGTTCCAGTTAAAGTTCCTCACTGGATGAAATAGGCCAGCATCACGTTCTGGAGGTTCCTGCTGCTTTGGGGTTTTTTGGCCCATAAAACATGTGTTCTATTAAAGCTGGCATATGCAAGGCTTCCACTTACTGATTAGACTGAATGGATCAAATTCTCACAGGAAAAGTGTGATCTGGTCATGCCTGTGATGCTCAGAAAAGATGTTACACTGTTCATTATTTTATAGCTGCTTGTTTCCCAATCATTCAGTTTGGAATTTGTATTTCGGACCGTTGTACATGATAATATAAATGCAAAAGTTGCCCAGTGTGGCTATTCCACCAAAATTTAGTTAGAACACAGCTCTGTTCCCTGGCAGGTGGCCAACGCTGTCAACTCAATATACTGTATGTGTCAAACTTCACAAAACTAATCTTCAAAATGAAAGACTGATTGAGACTTCAGTCATCACACTATTTTCCGTACAACAGTTGAGGAAACACGGCATGAAACCTTTAAAGTTACAGTAGGGTAACAGGGATACTGAGCTTGCACATGAACATTTTGAATTAATGATGAAAAATGAAAATATAACATTATGAGAACATACTCTGAGCAAAAATATCTCAAACATTGGTTGGAAGCAGTAATGAGAAACTGATATGAAAATGTCAAGTCACTCCAGCAAAATGCGGAAATGTCTGTCTGAGGTCAATAGTGGGGACCATTTTGAAATGATAATGATGCCTGGTTTATATTAAGAGATGTGAAAAGTGCATTTGGTCCACTTCCTGATAGTGGCCATGGTTGGCCTAGGCACACAGGAGATAAAGTGGGGTCTGCTACTTTGCTGGAATGCTAAAGTGTGGCAGGATGAGACGGAATGAGGATTATCAGTCAGCTCTGGGTTCCACTTGACTGTCTTCTATGAGTTCAGTGGGCAGTGGAGCATCCAGAAGGACTGAATGATCCACAGAAACTCCACGGACAGAGTGTGACAGTGGGTCATGGACAACAGCTAGCCTCAGCCCACTAGAATCATTCCTGAAAATCACTTTCCCCCCACATATAAGCATATAAATTGCCCTGATAACAAAAGGAAGGCCTGATAGCTTGATTTGGACTCATGGAATGAAACATGCTATTGAAGAGCAGGTTTTAATCAGATGTCATGATGGAGCCCTCCCCCAGTGGGAAAAAAATGAGATTTTGATATTTAGTTATTGGTCCCTAAATTAGACTAATGAACTGCTAACTATGCACTGGTCCAGGCTGAGGATTTGGATGAGTTTGCCTCCATAACATGTCTTCTTTCAAAGAAGTGCAAAGGAAATATTTAATAAACAAATCTTGGTATTTACTTTACTGCAATTTTTTGATTGTGCACACTAACAATAGACAAATTTAAGTAACTAACTGGGAAGATTTAATGCTAACCTTGACCATATCTGTTAGTTTCAAAAAATGCCCTGCTAATGTTAGTGCCCAGTAAAAAACGTACATTTTCCTCCTACTCAACAACCTTCACTTCATTCATACACCAAATGGTCCAGTTTTTTGGTAAGGTTTTCATAACAGAGTTTTACAAAGAGGTTTGTTCAAATATCACCCAGAGCCTGATTTATAATGCAAAAATAATGCAAATAGGATTTCTGGGATGATTAAAAAAAAAAAGATATCCTGAGCTTTCAGTTTCACTGTTTAAGAAATCAGAGATAAACTAAGCTGTTGGTGGGAGAACAACCACAGATCTGAAGCATCCAGCTCTGGGATCAGGGACACTCAGAGAAAGGACACCGGGAGAAACAGAGTGAGTGTAATGCAATAATGGTATATATATATTAAATATAATGGTAGATAGAGAAGGGCTCAGTGCATCCAGAGAGGTCCTCCAGCAGCCTAGGCCTATAGCAGCAGAACTAAGGGTAGAACTAAGGGACGACCAAGAGGAAGACTCCAGCTGACCCCCTCAGGGTCCCCCAGTCAGTCCTAACTATAAGATCTGTCAAAAAGGAAGGTTTTAAGCCTGGTCTTAGAAATAGAGAGGGTGTCCACCTCCAGAACCCAAGCTGGTTCCACAGGAGAGGAGCTGATAACTGAATGACTGCATTGCCATCACTTTAACAGATTGATAGAGCAATGTCTCATATCCCATGTCTGAAAGAGACACTCTTCAACTCCTGAGGCACAACAGCATTTACATTGGGGGAGGCCTGAAAAGCTTCTTAAACATATACACCCAATGAGAAATTTTATGACAATAAATGGGGGGCATATTAGATTGCTCAGTTGCTTTATTACATAAAAGTCAAGCAGATGACCAATGTGGTCCAGAGGCTCATAGAATTATTTTTTTTCCCAGATATTTCATGTCACACTGCAGAGGCAAAAGGTACAGCTAAATGCCATATGCTGTATCTGTGAGAATAAAAGAAGACAACAAGAGGTCTGAGTTAAAAACAAAACAAAACAAAAACCCCAAAACAGCAGAAAGGGAAACAATGGTAGATATCACTGCAGTGCTCAGACGACATGGTGGCCATTCTGATGAATCTTGAGTATAAAAGAGAAGCACCCCACCTCTGCCTCCCCATCCCTCTCTCTCTCTCTCTCACACAGAGTGGGAGGCAGTGGGGGAGGATGTAGCCACCTGGCCAACATGCAGGAATCCATATTAGCCTCCTGCTGTGCTAACGCCCCCCTGCATCCAACACCACCACTTTAATTGTCATGGAAATCAGGTGCATTATGTGTGTTGTGTCTGTACTGTATGTCTGTGTTCAACAGCTTCTGTGTGTGTCTGTTTATGTGTGTAGGTGCAACACACCAGTCTAGTACATGCCTGTATGCATTTTGCACATGATGAATGTGTTTTTCGGGACAATGAAGCGTTTGGTGATGTGCACATTGTCGTCTTATTAGGTATGATGGATCAAAAGGTGTGTTCACAGACGTATAATTGAGGTCAAAGGTATAACATCCTAAAACAAGAAAACTAAAGTCAGGAAAGGATTTCTGAAGACAAATCTTTTCACTTCAGCATTCAAGTTGTTGGAAGGTGACTTCACTGTGCAGTTATGATATCAAACAGACATTAGTCTTGCATAGCTACACATCGAAGAGTTCAGTGTCTCTTGAAAACAGACGTATTCACCATATATAGTTGGAAGGGGACAAATACATAGCTTCAAAAAGGGATTTGTGCAATAGCAGTGATGTTTATTACTAAGTAATAATCTATTAATGCTGTGCAACTGTAGTCAGGTAGAATGATCCATCATATAGAATATGAGGTGACACTGACTCCACTGTATTGTGTTTTAAAGTAAAGCCTGTTTTCTCACTATACCAGCACAATGCCCTCATATTTTGCTCACCTCTTGCTACCGGAGTTTAAACATCCTAAGAAGTAGAGGCAGCCTGCTGCCTCGCCACATGCATCACACGCATCAAACCTATGCTTTCCACATCAGATGGCACACTCCGAACACCCAACTAGAAGTAACATCACACGAACGCACACAGGAAGACAAACACGCCCAGTAACAGGCAATCTGACCAGCCTCTCGTTGCAACTGGCGCTTCCTTGTTGGAAATTAAAGTGTGGACAGCAGGCTAATGATCAATAGGCAGGCCCACTGGAGAGCCACCACTGGGGCTCATTAGAAGCTACATGTAGCCGCATTGTCACACATACACACAATGACACACACACACACACACACACATCCCCAGAGAGACTTGATAATCAAATACTGCACCAACGCACACGTTCCTCCCACAGCGACCCGAAGACAGCGAGAACAGAGGGAGAAGGCTGAGGGATCTACCAATCTGCATTTCTGGATAAAAACAGCAGGAGAAAGTAAATGGTGTCAACGCTTTGCTCTGATTAAAGTTCACACAGTGGGCACAAAAGTCTTATTACCGGCCTACGTTAGAATGTAACTGTGAACCTTCTATAAATATGTAAAGGTCATGTACGCTGGGAAAAAAGCTGGAGAGTAGAATTAATAGATATGTTCAATATATAGACATATCTTCAGAACTTCTGGCTGGTTGAAACACACAAAAAAAAAAATGTTGGCTGAAATCGTCTGTCTTCTTTTCACATTTCAAATCCCTCTGATTCAATGCCATATTTTATGGTCCAATTAAATGTCAAAAGATTTTCAGTGGTATATGGTAATTTGGTAAAAGCTATTGTGATGTAAATGCTGCCCTATTCAGTGGCCTTAAAGGGGCAAACAAGCTAAAATGAATAGACAGCAGTAGGGGGCATTTAGACAATGTTCTTCAATGATTTGGGTGAACCAACCCTTTAGTAACACATTTTAGTGAAATGTGCTTTTGTTATTTAAGAAATTTTGAGAATCCAATTTTTTCATGTTGCTTTTGTAATGCTGGAAACTAACATCAAACTAATGCATTTGCTACAGGTGTATGGCCAGAGATGAAGGATGGTTGTTCATCAGTACAGATTTTCAGAAGATCACTTCAAATTGATGTTTTTTTTCCATTTATAATAGTGTATAGATAAACCTTCAGATCCATACTGAGCCAGAACTGAGTGATACTACATGAAACACAAGTGTGTGCCTCTCTAAATGATGTCCAGTACATTTACTTTGTCACAAGTGGACTCCATCAAGTTGTGGAAATATCAGGTGTCAGAACAAACAGGATGCACATGACCACATAGTGCCAGAGTGGAGGGTCTGAGGATACATTTGTAAAGGTGAGAATTCAGGTTTTGGTTTTAATATGTTTGCAAAAAAACTCAAAACAGGATTTTTGATGTCTAATTGAGCTTATGGCTTATTGAGACCAGACTAATGGCAGTTTCACACCCACAATAAAGTGCAAATTAGTGATAGGGTCTGAATTTTTTCTGAACACGTAAACCTCAGCAGTACTCCTACTGTCTGTATAATCTTGGAGTACATAGACAGAATCCACAGATTAAACTGTATGATTGCAGTGAATTCCCCAAAACATACACCTCAGTCCTGGTCTCAGCTGTAATCCTACACACACACACACACACACACACACACACACACACACACACACACACACACACACACACACACACACACACACACACACACACACACACACACACACACACACACACACACACACACACACACACACACACACACACACACACACACACACACACACACACACACACACACCAGAAATCCCTGTTTAGTCAGGACTGGGGATTAGCGTTGCCCTTTGTGGATCTGACATTCACCAATTGGACTTAATTAGGAGTGCTGAGCCTACCGCTGACCTTTTGTCATGCGAGCTGTCATTGAAAACCTTTCCGTTGACTTGAATGGAGAATGCTATTTGTTAACGTAATCACCCAACTCAGCGTGCTGCATATAGGCAAGCGTTGTCTTCTCCCTGTCTGCACAAAGGTTTACTGGAATATGTCCGATATGTGGAGTGAATATTTGCTTTATGTAAAACAAAACAAACAAAAAACTAATCAGACAGTTGGTGTCATACACCTCCCCTTGCCCAGTGTTTAACAACATTACCTTAACGCTGTGATTACTTTAGCTGACATTCATTACACAACATTGTGAATGTGTGGAAACATTAAAATATTATGTTGCCGACAGGTTTTTGGGGTTTTTTCTTGGACATTTTTATGTTGTGTACTGTACAGTTCCAAATCACACTGCCCGAGTTCCAGTGCATTGTTCAACTTGGAATACAGGCGTTCTTGTCTTAAGGCCTCTACACACTGTGTGATTTGAACAATCTTATAAGTTCGCAGCTTGATACACTGTACGACATGAAGTGAAGGTTGCTCTATGCAGACTGTACAATGAAAATGCAGCTGAATCACAGCCTGCCGTGTACATGAGTGGACGTGGATATGCTAGAATAAAACGTCATAAGTGTGCGGCGTCCATCCATGAAAAATAAACAACTGAAACATTAACGGAGCGCCTACAATCACAGAGAAACTAGTGAAACATGCACGGAGTACTCGCCCTGCTGACATTTATGAGTTTGGAGAGAAATCCCAAACACAGGAGAAGGAGGAGAATATGGATGCAGTGGAGAGTCGGAAAGAGAGGCCAGTTTGGGATGCTGCCGTTGCTGCCATAACTCTACTGGCCTGTCTTTAAATCCCACATGCTTGCTTTGATGCATTGTATCATCTACCTGGGTTTAGCTCCAGTGTGGCGCTGGTCAGTACCTCATCTCATCCTGCATTTCTATTGGTTAGTTAGGTGACGTAGGTCCAGCAGCATCACACTGTGAGACGATCACATCAAATTTCTGACAGTCAGAACTTCATGGCAGCTTGTCTTTGGTTACCATGACAACAGCCATCCTTGAACCCGTCTCACAGTGCGACGTAGGACCAGCGTTTTAGAGCCAAAACCAAAAATATCACCACGATTCTCTCTCAACTGTGATCTTTCTGAATCTGTATCTTTGTGAAAATGGCAGAGTGTGTAGAAGCCTTTGGTTATCTCTTGAGCAGGGTAGACTAGACCTCAGTCTGCTCCACGAAAAACTGTGATCATGACACCTGTGGATGCTTAAATGTAAAACTGATTTAAGTTAGAAAATTAAATGCAGTAACAAAAAAAAAACAGGCTAAAACTATGATTTGACAATGATAAACAATAAAAGATAAACTCATCTATTTTGACAGGATATTATTTCACACCCAATGCAGAGCTCAGCATCCAACTCCATGCAGGTATACTGTTTACACAACAGGGTTGGGGTCCTGCTTCTTTCCCCTATTCCCTCTTTCTGTTCATCTCATTCCCTTTCAGTTGGGCTGAGGGTGTGGCACAGCTCTCTGCACCTGGCGGATAAGACACACCTCCAACTCTGCCAGCTCTTCCTGCTCTCTGCAGCCGGATTGTTCCGGACTTCAGTACAGTCACAGCGACTCTCCGTCCCTCAGCTGTGAACCAGCTGAATATTATCCTGCAGCGCTTATTGTTTGCAGCTCTTCTCATTCTTTGTGACCCATGTGCAGGTCCTCCCGTGTGCTTCGTTGCCAACTGCTGATTGACCTCACCTTTGCTCCAGTCTTTCACATGCTCAAGCCTTCACTTACACACCACACCAAACTCACCGCCTGCTGAACATCTGCAGCCAACCAAGAATAAAATTCAGAAACTCACCCTTTATAACATGCTATCAATGTTCTGCATATGGCTCCTAAAAACAATCTAAACCTCACACAAGTGCCAAGTGTTGATAGGTCCATCACAAGCTCCCAGGCAGACATGTGACCAATCAGCCTCCTGCCCAACCTTTACACCTGAACGTGGTAATCCAGAAGGAAGTGACATTAGGGCAGCTTTGATGGAGTATTTTAACCATGGGGATGACTGAGTGAATGAGAGAGAGACTAAAGGCATGTTGTTCTATCCACATAAACTGTCATGAGATGTACAGTGTTGCTGATTTTTATTTAAACATACTGAAGCAGCGTGTTCTGGTTCAATAAAAATTAATATTTTAACAGTCCTCTTTATTATGCTGTTCACATTTTGTCGTTGCTGTAATTGATGCTCAAGGATGCATGACTGAGCTTAACACACACTCCCTCATTCTGACATTTGACATTTCATATATATTTATACCCTACACTGTTGGTAGCTTTTGTTTCAGTAAATTGTTTGAGATGATTATATCACCATTGAATGCTTCTACTTAAATGGCCCATTTTTATGATATAATATCACTATAGCATGAACTTTTGACATTATCCATAAATTTCACCCGAAAGTCGAAAATCCTGAATTTTTTTGAGGAAGGTTCAGTTGTATGCAACGTTATTCAACTCCCTTCACTTTTTAGACATTCTGGCAAAATGAGCGACATTACAACTGCAAGCTATTACAAAATCATATAAGAGGTGAACAGTTAGTTTATTGAAATATAATACCAAATCAAAAATCAAGATTGAATTCATATTCCATCCAAAATGACTACTTTTTTGCAAAAAGCAGGTTGCAAAATTATTCAACCCCCTATGAACAATGCTAGGTAAATACAGATGATTGCAATACAACTCAAATGCCATGCACCTGCATCAGTGTTTCTCTAGGATTTTTTGCTTTGGTATTATATTTCAATAAACTAACACTTCACCTCTTATATGATTTAGTAAGAGCCTGCAGTTGAAATGTTGCTCATTTTGCCAGAATGTCAAAAATGTCAGGGTGGTTGAATAATTTTGCATGCAGCTGTATGTAGACACGGAATGTAAGCACACTTCAATAATTTGTCTGCTGCAGTACTGCAATTTATCCATCTAGCTTGGTGTGACAGTAAAAAGACAACATATGCTGCTGATACATGTTTAAAACTAAAAATCTATGGATAAAAAGCACAACTGATTTTCTGTCAAAATGCGCATACATAGAAGTTTGCACTGAACACTGAATAAAGTCTGCAGATGATAAACAAAACATGCATCGCTCATAACAAATTTCTTTTTATGCACACAAAGTGCAAGAGTACAAAACAAGTAAACCTAAAATAATAAAAAACTAAACAATCTACAAAAAACATGATCTTATTTTATTTTATTTATTTTTTTAGAAAAGTGCAAAAGGAATTTTTAGGTTTTCATTTAGTTGCATACTAACTCTGCACCCTAATAGGTGCCTAATAACTGCGCATAGATATTCTCCTGAGAAAACCAAAACTCATGTTTATTTTGTTAAATACTCAGGTTTGAGGTGTATTTAATTTTTGCATAGACTGAAAGCACTATATTTCTTCAAAAATAAAATCATTCCTCAAGAATACAACTTGCCTAATAATTGTGCACATAGTGTAATTTCCAACAGCATTAAATGCCTTGCTTTATTAGAACAACAACTACCAACAAAAATTACTGCTGAAGACCGTGCAAAACAATCCCCTGATGTTCTTCACGAAAGCGGAAGTAAACTGTAGCAACATTACTCAAAAACGGACAAACAGATTTGGATGAACTTTTCAGGGAAGGTCAGAAATGACACAAGGACCAAGTGATTAGATTTTGGCAGAGATGCAGCTTATAGTCTGGATCCATGGATTTGTTAATTCACTAAGGTCTAGTGAATTTGGTTTAAGCAGTTGCTTAATTACTTATTGGTGCCTGTGTAGTTTCTGCATCCTGAATCTGCCGCTGGTAGCTGCCAAACCGCTGACTTGAGGGGTTTCATTCTGCATCTGCTTCATACGTTATACTTCTATTTACTAGCCATATTATTCCTCTTAATTAACTCAGCCTGTTAAGTGATTTAGACTGTCTGAATTAATGAATTTGTATAACACAATTTTGATGAAAATGTAACTTTATATTGCATTAGTGATGGCTGACACAAAATGTTACCAGCTCTATGCAAAAAACAAAAACATACCAACTGACCTGTAGAAAGACACAAAAGACACAAATTGACCCAATGTTTTCCATCACCAAATCCTCCGGTGGACTGGAAAGCCCAATACACTTCTCTGTTTAGACTACCTATCCATGTCTCTTACACACACACACACACACACACACACACACACACACACACACACACACACACACACACACACACTAAAGCAAAGAGAGATTCTCATAAAATCATAGAATACGCTCCACTCTCCAGCAACAAAGAAAGAAATGTTGACTCAATGTTCTTTCCACTTAAATGCAATTTCTCTCCTCCCTCTTGAGTTGCCGTTCTTGTTACCATTAAATTATTTTGCTTGTCTGGACAATTGGTAAATACATCAGCTCAGCCTCCTATGCAGAATCAATTCAGCATGCTTACCAGCTGGAATTTTTTAATTTACACACCCTGAAAAACAATCCCAAATCACTAATCACTGCTGCATTGTTCACACCGTTTGGATGGCTGTTGGCATAACATTGGACTGTATTGAGGTGGAAAGTATGTGTAAAGGTTTATGTACTCTGTGGTTGTGTGTGAATTTGCAGTGCAGGGGGATTAATTGGGCTGACAGCAGTGTTTTCTGGATAGCATTGTGGATATGCCAGGGAAATGGCACTGTGGAAGACAGTCAATGTATTGCTAATATCTGTGTGAATTTAATTTGGACTCTAATAATCATGACCATTATGGCAGCACCCTGGAAGACTATCAGCAGGCTGAAGGTAATAACATGTTATCTGTGGCAGCTAGAAGCAGGGATGTTTGTGGATAGAACTGCAGGTAACAGCTGGATTCAGACCTGATTGTTGAGCTTTAACTGATATCCAAATTTGGAAGGCAACACTGATTATTTGCCAGCATTTACACAGAAAATGTGTGTGAGTGACACATGTTAATTGGTTGAAAATTGTCTTGCAAATACTTAAAACTTCTTGGACTTAGGGAGTTAGCTAAGAGCAACTGGTTGTTTTAAACCTTTTTAGTGGTGCCGTATCATTCATCATCATTGTGTCTGTTAATGCACCTTTTTACAGCATAAAAAGTGCTGCTATATCAGGTACTCTCATTCTGACCTTAAAATAATTGTAATATATAGATAATTTTGACCTGTGGTGTGGGCCTTATGACCCTCATACGTATTAACGTAAAAAATTTGCTTCAAGAATTGATTAAATTTAAATTAAAATGTGCAATACACAACAGAGGTGAGTAAAGCCTATGTAATATAACATAAAGGTTGAAAGATTTCCAATTGTATCACTTTTAATGTTTACATTATTTCTGAGTTGACGTAAAACAATTAATCTTATGAACGATCAAAAGCAGACACTTTACATAGACGATATTGAAAAGATAACAAAAATATGGAAACTTAATGTTACAGGAGAATACACCTCACTCATGCCAAGTGAGGAAAGGGGAAAGTTGAAAGAGAAAGGAGGAAGGATTGACCAGAACTGCTGGCAGATTACCTGAATGGTACAGGAGATCCCTGGGTGACATCAGGAACACCCACTGAAGGACATGGGAATGGACGTCATCAGGAATATAAAGGGAATCTGGAGGTCCATAACCCGGGTTGGGTTGTTGGTTCTGGGCCTTGGCCTGGCGGACCACAAATTCGATTTCCCGGGTGAGGAACGAGATAAAGCACGGCACGACATATTCTGGCTCTCCAGAGTTTTCCTCAACCGAAAACTGGTGGAACACTGCACCTGGTTTTACTTTTCAGGAACCAGTATGGGATTTTAGGGTAAAGTTAAACTGCCCAGAGAAGAAGGTCCAACAAGCTTGGTGAGGGTTGAGCTGCTTGGTGGTTTGGATGTACATAGTTTGATGATCCATCCATACAATGAATGGTTGCTCTGTGCACTCCAGCCAATGCCTCCATTCCTCCAGGGCTAGCTTCACAGCTAATAGCTCATTGTTTCCTATGTCATTAGAAGAAAGAAGCTATTCACACTCTGATCCATGTCACATTGTATCACATGTTGGGGACAAGCTGGGCAGACACTCAAACCGCTGGAGTCTCTTTACAAACAGACTTTGAAAATCCAGGACAAAAAATCAATGCAATACCACCATTGCAGGATTGTAGATGAGCATCATCTTCTGAGCTTTAAAAATATCAAGTTATTTTCGAATATGTGTCTTGTTTTTAAAATTCTAAATGGTTTGGGACTTTCTTCCATGCTGGAGTCCTCGAGGGCTGTTACACCAAGGGACTGAGACAGCAGAAGGAGGGAGAACGCTGTAGATGTCGGGGGACTTGGACTAAGGGTTTGGCTCACCAGAATTCCCAGAATTCCAGAATAGGAACTGAAGGACGCTCAGCACTTTATCATTGAACTCAATGATGTCAGCAAGGCCTTCCTTACTGTGAAGGTAAACAAAAGCTAGGGTCGGGGCAATATTAGTGGTCACCCTATTAAATCTTGTGCTAAAGAACTCAGTCCTGTATTTCAGATTATTGTTAACAAGTCCTTGCAAGCACAGCATGGGCCCTCTGTTCGGAAAGATGCTGTTGTAGTCCCTATCCCGAAATCCATTTACGATTACACTAGCAGAGAAATAAACATGGACAATCTACGGAAGTCTACGAGGGACAGAATACTAGAAACACAAAGCGCAAAACAATAATTCAGAATTAATCACAAGATACAATTTACTAACCAGGACCAGGTAAGACCAGGCTAGGAAAGTTCACATTAACTGCAAATTTACAAGAGCTACGACAAGCGCTCACCTGCTGACCATGGAACCACACGGTGTGACAACTAGTCACGGCAGAATCAAATAATGCCTACACTTGTACAGGGCAGCGACAAATGGCTCTGACAAGATCAACGAGTTTATCAAAACATGAATATACACAGGATCAGATAACTGGCACTAAAACAACACTAACTACTCAGCTGTCAAAATGACAAGGAGAGAGCAGCCAGGGAAGCAGGTGGAGGAGATGTGTGGCATGGCTGGGGAACATGGGAGTCTACTCATGCACAGGGCAGGAATCCAGGCAGGAATCCAGGCAGGTGAGGGAGGCAATCCAACAGGGAGTGACACGGAATGACTGGACAGAGGGACAAGGATTAGTACGAGGCAGAGTAACACAACAAAACTGAGGACCGACTGGCCTGGGTTGACTTACAGCTGATAGTACAACATCGAGTAGTGAACCAAACTCCTCTTTACTGGCAGGTGTAGAGCAATGAACAGACGAGTCGCTCTCCACCACAGGTGTCGACACTCAGCTGATTATCCAATCAGAGCTGTACAGGAGAGAATGCACTCATACACTTCACTGGCTCACCTGGCAAAGGGAAAAGGGAAAAGGGAGGACTAAAATCTGGAGGGTGTGACACTTAACGCAACAAAAGCGAATACACCTTTGAATACTTGCACAAAAGTTAGAAAACATGTGATCACTGAAACAAAACTGAGTACATCTGTGAACTCCAATTATCCTAAACACATGGACATTTTTATTAAAACACCTGTAAACACAAGAACGTTCTCAGTTTTGAAGCTGTAGGCTACATGTCTGCTTAGTGGTTCCCCTGAAAACGACTTGCCAGATAAATTAGAAAAATGTTAGTTAGACTTCATGAAGATAGAAAAGGGCACAGAGAGAAGTGAGCAACTGAAAATGTGAACAAGCACAGCAGTTATTAGGAGGTTCAGAACCAAACTATCGTACCACTATTCAGGGCTGCAGTGGCAGTTCTTCCAAAACGATGCCAATGCACTATTGTATGATCTAGCCCTTAAAAAATGATGGCATGTGCTTCAGGTTTGGGACAGGGCTTATCAATGGATGCAGTCCAAGAAAAGCAACCTTGCTTTTTGTTTGGAACGGTAATGTTAAACTCTTTAAAATAACATAGCAAGGAGCCTTTTGAATATTGGAAGACTAATTTGTGAGGGGACCAAGATAATCTTTTCGGCTCACATGGGCTCCAAATGTTTGATGTAAACCTGGCCAGGATCACTAAAGTTAATGCATAGTCGTAACAGTGATACACAGAGATGTCTGGGAGATGGCATTTAAAGATGTCACCATGAATGTCTGTAGATACACTGAAATATTGGCAGACAACATGACTCCCAGTCTAGTCTGGCAAGCGGAAAAAATCACACAAGTAGTGATAATATATGGATTGTTGCATTTTTTTTTTATGATGAGTCTTAATGGAATGGTCAGTTTTGACTCGGAACACAACATTGTTTAACATGAAATGAACACAACATGAGGATTAAGTTCCTACTGTGGCATCTGTGTTGTTAATGTAGTAAATATGAAGTGTTAATTTTCAATGTTCTATCAGAGCAAACATCCTACTGCTCAACTAAGAAGCACAGTACTTATTGTAAAGTCATTAAACTTCATTTCATTTCACTTTTTTAAACCTATAAATAGGTCTATAGATATTACTTTGATTACTGTCAACATGCAGTTAATTTGCTATTGTTTTAAATAAAATAACAAAGTGCTGTTTTTATTGAATGATGTGCTTTGCAACTATTTCAGTGCGCTTCAGTGAACACTACATTGTACTTCTTCATAAATGGTAGAGGCTGATTCAACATGATTCATAGCAAAGGCCGAGATCACATGTAAACTTCACCTTAAGAATAAATGTCTTCAAGGCCGTACTTTGTCTCAAGTAGCTGGTATTTGCCACTTAATTCCACGGAGAGTTTTGTTTTCTTTTTGCATTACATCCATTATTCTGTGTGTGTGTCTTGTAAAAACAAACAAGCAAAGTGTAAATAAATACCAGCCCATACAATATTTCACCAACTGCAGCATCTTTGAACATGTATGTAACAGAGACATTGTGAGCCTTTGTGAATATGATTCCTTTTTCTTAACCTCTGCCATTTCCAGACTGGCTCTTGTAGATTTCTGCAGGCAATGTACCATCATGCCGTGGGTTGATTGATCGTCCTGTTCCACTTACACTGCTGTAATGTTGTTAAAGAGGCAGTATAACCAATCAGGTGGCCATTTCCCATCCATCCCATTCCATCTGAGGATTTGTCTGCCTTAATGTTATAAGGCAGCTGGTTTAACCAAAAGAGATTCCCTAGACTATGAGATATGGCACCACACACATACAGATGCAGACACACATATGCACATTTTTTACATTTATTTTTTTATCCTTCCAATTTTTCAAAGGCTTTATAGGTTTATGGATCGTATGCTTGTGTCCAGAGAAGAGAAATTCCACTTTCATCACTACTAAAACTATGTTTGTAAAACAGGTAATAAGCCTGAAAGCGACACAAACAGAAGTTACAGTAAAGCTGCAAAGACATATATTGTATTTTTTATTTTTGTTAAATATTTGATTTCTGGGGTTGTTATGCCAGGAAAACACATCCATGCATCCATCACATGTTTAATTCCTCAACAGAACGATATAGAGGAGCAACCATGTCTCCATAAAATTACCTTCCTATATGCATTCTCAATTAAATCTGGAAAGAAACATGTTTTCTACATATTTTTATGTTTGTAAATGCATCACAAATACATTTCTAATCGACATACCTTTGCAGTGTATTTTATTGTTTTATTGCTGCTGCTTTTCATCCACCCAATCAAATATTAGATGAGAAGAAACTTGTCACCCTGGTAACCCAGAAAATGGAGGGGAGGCTTCAAACATATCAAGTAAAGAGTTTAATTATTTATTTTTATCAACTGCTGTTTCCTTTTTGACCTTATCTTTTAGACATCTACTTTGCGAACTTGTGCTTTAATGTGTTTTTATGTGTTGTATTTTATTGTTGGAGCCTGTCAAAGAAGAATTTCAGTCACCATTTGGGACAGACAATAAAATCTATCTATCTATCTATCTATCTATCTATCTATCTATCTATCTATCTATCTATCTATCTATCTATCTATCTATCTATCTATCTATCTATCTATCTATCTATCTATCTATCTATCTATCTATCTATCTATCTATCTATCTATCTATCTATCTGCCTGCCTGCCTGCCTGCCTGCCTGCCTGCCTGCCTGCCTGCCTGCCTGCCTGCCTGCCTGCCTGCCTGCCTGCCTGCCTGCCTGCCTGTCTGTCTGTCTGTCTGTCTGTCTGTCTATCTATCTATCTATCTATCTATCTATCTATCTATCTATCTATCTATCTATCTATCTATCTATCTATCCTAAACCATGACATTTTTTCTAACCCAAATCCATTGACCCACAATCCATTTTCAGAGGTGTGGCTGGTGATGGGGCACATAATGGTAATTAGACCTGGTAATTCTTAGTAATACAATGTTGCATCTAATCAAACACAAACGGTAGGCGTGGAAACCAACAAGATGTGATTATGTACAGAAACTAATAGTCTATACAGTAGAATTAGGATATTTGTGTTCTACAAATCTACAAAATATAAACTTCCTGCATGCTTGTTTGTGTGCTGGTAGGTAATATACACCCATCAGCCACAACATTATGACCACTGTGGGTGTTTGACATGTACCACCCACTTAAGCATTGCAGGTCAAGCAACCCCTCAACCCCCCACCCTCCATGGCAGCAGCAGTCCTTGAGATGCCAGGATAATGCACCCCGACACACCACAAAAACTGCTCAGGAGTGACCCGGGGAACATGATAGAACTACGGTGTTCACCTGGGTTCCACACTCCCAGATCCAGATCTTATTGAGTATCTGTGGGATGGTCCAGGATCAGCCTGATCTAGGTAGATCCCACCCTGCAACCCACAGGATCCACAGAATCCACTGCTACCATCCTGGTACCACAGGATCCCCAGAGGTCCTGAACCCATGATCCACTGGGTCAGAGGAGTTTTAGCAGCATGAAGGAGACCAATACAGTATTAGGCAGGTGGTTATAATGTTATGTCTGATTGGTGCATATAGTGTTAAAGAAGCCAGTATGTACAGATTAATGAAATAGAGTTACAGGGTAAAGTGCAAACACAGTCATGCTCAGTTAGCACAGGGTGAGGCGGCACTAATTTTGAATGATTTTTAACCAGTTGCTTCAGCATCAGCATGTCCCAACAAGTTACAGAAGACTTCTGAGATTCTGAGGTAAGGTTGCAACACCTACCACTATATATATATAAGTGACATCAGAAACTGGCAACAGTTCTAAAATGTGATTATCAGAAGGTTGCACTGCAAAGCCAGGTTAGCATAGCCAGGCTTTCTTTACATAAGCTGCATTAACAAAACCTAAACCCCCAGGTAGAAATAACAGGTATCACAATGGTGGTTATTAGCTTGCTTGATTAGGGTTTCTGTGCATTCACTCTCCCATAGTAAAGAGAAGACATGGATATGACTTTATTGGCCAAAGTGAAATAATGTGATTGACTCAATATTACCTGTGTGAAATACCAGCAGACTAATCAATTTTCTAATTTATGTTCTATTAACTGCAGTACCACCAAGGTAGAACAGACTTGGCAGCAAATCAGGATAAAGCCTAAACACTCATTGATGTATTTTCTGGATCTACAACTGATGCATGTTGTTTCCCTTGGCAAAGTCATGCACTGCTATAACTGCACAACTT
Source organism: Amphiprion clarkii (assembly GCA_027123335.1). NCBI lineage: Eukaryota > Metazoa > Chordata > Actinopteri > Pomacentridae > Amphiprion > Amphiprion clarkii. The sequence goes on from CM049588.1 coordinate 2,523,368, forward strand.
TGTTCAGTGGGATGACTAACTTAAAGCTCAACAGTGTTGCAGATATAATGCATTCTGCCAGCTGAGAATCAGTTTATTGCTCAGAGAGTATATAAAGAAGAACTAGTGAAAGGGTTCTTCTTGCAGTCTATTTCAGTGTCAAACTCTGAACTGGTTAGCTTTGCTGTATAAGTTACATTGTTGATCTTGCCAGGTTAAAAGTGAGCCATCTCTGTGACAACGAAAACTCTGGGTTTAGGTTTATCAAACTTCACTAAAATAAAAATCTAGCTTTGTAGTGCATTATTGATCAGCAAGGTTGTGCAGCCTTTTCATCGTTTCCTTATCAAATGTAAAATGTCCCTGGTTTCATAAAATATAAGGTCATTAATAAAGGCTACCAAGTTTAATGTAGGTTCTCAGGGCTTCCATTTGTTCTGAACAATATCTAGAGGTCCACACATAATGTGAACATAAAACACTGATGCTAAACACTATGTTTTCTGATATAACCCCCTCTCCATTTTACCCCGTCTGTGATCCCAACAACCTCAGCCACCTGCCTCCATTCACCAGTTTAAGGCCAAGCTGGGACAGATTTGTCTAAATTGCCCTCATCCCCTTACAGTCCTTGCTATGGCCAATAATAAAGAGTTCGTGGATTGAATTTAGAGAAAATTACATTGAACAACAGAGAAGACTGGAGCTCTAAATGTTTAATTAGGGCTACAAAAAGGGATCAATCACTTTGATCATGAGGGTCCAGCCACTATGGCTTTCTGGAGGCTTATATCATCATTTCTTGACTGAAAATGTAAACTCTAACATCTCAAAGGTGGTAGTTTTCACCCACAGAGCTCATGGAGAAAATGGTGATTCACTCGTTCATATCATAGTAAAACTCAGGATGGTACCCTCAGGTTAATGAACAGCCTTATCACAGGCTTTGCATTTACACCTGGCATTTCTATTCTGCATTGTGATCTGATCTCATTTCTCCTGTGCTCTATGCAAAGCATGTGAGTAGGTGGAAATGTGGCATTATCAACAAAAACAAACATGGCAGGTGCAGTTTCACCAGATGAGGTAGAGTACAGTCAGAAATGCATTTTTATTTGAGGCATAAAGTTTGGCCTTTCATCCACAGGAGGTGATAGTGTTCAGCAGCTTCACTGAAAGCTTCTATATATGGAGCTAGATGAAAACAGTGTACTTACCAGGTGCTGTGGGATCCTTCATTGTATATTCAGTGCTACAGGGACAGATACAGAACACAATCAGCAGACTTCACACATCTATGACTCTTTTCTCTTTTGATTGCAACATAAAAGAGAACCAGCTGAAAGCAACGTCAGCATCCCGCCTATTTCCAAATACTTGTGTGGTTTGTCTCAGCTGATTTGTTGTCATTTCTTGTCTATTTCTCAGTGAACTTTAGAAATGTGTTTTTTTTCTCAAGACATGGTGACATCCAATTACACAGATAGAATAAGAGGGTATTTACAGTACGTATTACTGAAGGTTGTACAAGACAAAGAGTTAAATCAACTCACAAACAAGCAACATGTTTGAGCAGCAGAAAAAAGTTGAACCCTTAAAAACTATATCACATCCTGTGTATTTTGGCTGCTTTTTTTCTATGTAATTGTGTATAACAATTATCTGTTGTCTGTATCTGTTGTCAAAATGTATTTTTTTTTAAAAGACACCGACCTCAATCACATGAAGAAACTAGAAAAGCCCTCAGAGACTTCAGCACTCCGCCAAGGCTGCTCAGTTGTGGTATAATTTTCGATTGGATTGAAAAAAAAAAAAATTCAAGGATCCAGACTATAAGCTGCATCACTGCCAAAATCTAAAAAAAAAAATCCATTGCAGACAGACTGACAGACAGACAGACAGACAGACAGACTGACAGACAGACAGACAGACAGACAGACAGACAGACAGACAGACAGACAGACAGACAGACAGACAGACAGACAGACAGACAGACAGACAGACCGACACGGATCGACCTTACTACTCTGCCGAGGCTCTGTCTCCTTGGTGGAGTAATAACGTCGTCTAAAGAGATTCAAACAAGCCAGAGATTTTTCTACCTTATAGCAAAATGATAATGTGCAGCCAGATTGTTCAGCATGTGCAGGACTACATCAACCCACACACAGTGATTCTGGAATGTTGTCATTGTCAAAGGTTACTTTAGATTCAATTTTGGTCTCAGTTCCTTCATAACAACAAAAAGTAACATTTTTTTTTCATTGTCAATCCATTTTTCTTTTTAAAAATGAGGAAATTAACACAAAGCAGCACTAAAACTAACACTGTCGTATAACCTATATAAATTTTTGGCATCTTGCATTTTACCAATAGCTGACAGCAAGCTGATGATCTACATCTGGCCAAGCAGTTGGCAATGCTGTAGGTCAGTACAAGCAGGTGTCTGCCCAAGGCCTTCATCTGGCTTACATTACACCCAACCCCTACTCCTACCCCAGTTGGTGCAGGGCCCACCAGGTGGCAACACATAGCCAAGTCTCATGAAGCAAAATTCAGCCACCAGGCTCTGGTTAACAAGCTTCCCTCCATGCCCTGACTCCAGGAGGGTGCCCTGGCCATTTACACCAAGTCAAAGGGTTCTGTAATAATGAACTTCCTGGGCTCAGCCTTAAGGAGCTCGGATGTTCAGGGGGAGCCCAGAGTAGAATCGCTGCTTCTTCATGTCAACAGGGGCAAGTTGAGGTGGTTTGAGCATCTGATAAGAATGCTCCCTGGGTTCGTTGGGTATGTCCAGCTGGGAGGAGACTTCGGTGTAGATCCAGGACCCACTGGAGGGATTATAAATCTCATCTGGATGGGGACTGCCTTGGGATCCCCCAGGAGGAACTGTAAAATGTTTCCAGGGGAGACGGACATCTAGAATGATCTGCTTAGCTAGCTGCCTCCGTGACCTGACCCCAGATAAGTGGAAGAAAATGGATAGATGAGATAGCTAACAGTGCAGAGAAAGAACAGAAACATGGGAACAGAGAGGGAGAACTTGACACACAACAAAGATCTGACTGCTGCTGAAGCACAGTTAGATCTACTAAGACTCTCAACATGCTGTCTTTACAAAGAGCTTGACATTATCGTAGGTCAGTGTGAATAATCCAAATGAACTGAGCTCTGTGACCTAAGATCAGATAGTACCTGGATGCTCTCTTTCACCTTAACAACCTGAGCTGACCTCTCCTCTACTCCAGTGTCTCAGTTTAAAACAAATGTTGCTAGAAAGCCTGGGTTCCACAAGACGGCAGGATCACTCGAATGAATAACTAAAATGCCCTGCGCCCCCTTCAACCCAGAGGATTTCAGAGGCTGAGTCCCTGTTTTGTTACACCCCCCAGCCCATATCAAGGACCTGTCAAAAAATTAGTTCCACCCCAGTTCACTCACCCTCCTCCTCTTTCTCCCACCCCCTACCCCAAGCCCGCCTTCTTCCCCTGCTTGGTACGATAGCCGATCACTCAGGGATAAACACTGCTAATATGTTCCAGCGAGTAATGAGGGGCTGATCAAGCTCCTCCACACCACCAAGGAGTAGCAGAGAGAGAGAGAGAGAGACAGAGGAGGTGATGGAGAAAAAAAGAAAATGAGTGGGAGTACGGTTGGAGGGGGACGGGGGGTGGGGAGGTGTGACAAGAACCTTGACAGTTAATTATCTAGAGAATATGGCAATCAGAGCAGCAATGAGTGTTTCTGAGCGTCTTTCTGTTATTTGGTCCTTGGGGATGTGTCGTCGAATTCATTCGACAGACAATCTGCTGAAGGCTGAAGGCCTCTCAGCTCCTCTCTGCTCAGCTGTGTCCATTGCCAAAGCATTCTACTCTCTCTGATTATTCACCTTGACGGAAATTTCTCTCCTGTTGCTTGGAGTCACACTTTCACACAAATAGCTCATGGTTTGTAACCACCATCTGTATAAGCATTATGATTACATCATTTTATATGATTGTCAATGTATGCAACAGTATGAAAAAATCCCATTGAGTGTTATCTGACTGTGCAAATACTTTTGATTTAATTTGATCAGCTTGTAGATATTTGTCTCAGATTCCTGCCTCAGTAAAATGGAGGTGAATGAGATTTTATCTGTGTGAACCCACAGTGTTGACACTTAGCCAGAGGTACTTGGGGTGTATTAATAGATCAAAATGCACAACTTTCACCACACTATGGGCCTCACATCCAGACTGTCATCTGTGACTTGGTTTAGGCAACAAAAAGCACAGGAAGAAATGAAAAATGTTGAATAATGCTAAGTTACAAATACCTTGATTAGAAATACAACAATTAACATAATTTTCTCTACTGTTTAACAGAAAACATTCTATTTGCAATTATGTCACCTATTACAGTATGATTGTGTGCAAATTTAATTTGTAGAGTGCAGGGTTGGTCTTTGATATGTCCAGTGCTAATAGTACAACATCCTACTGTACAACACACCACAGAAACCCCTGAATCTTGTAGCGCCTCCTAGTTTCTCCACTCCATGTATACCCTGGTTTTCCAAGCTTTTGCAGTTTTGTCGTTGCAGCATTTCGATTTCCTCACCATAATCATTTAAATGTCCTCTTTCGCCTTATTTTATCCTGTGAAAATCTGGCATGTTCATAAGTCAAGTAGTGAAGGCAGGTTGCATAGATAATTATGCTGCTCTGATTCAGTCTAAAAAGTGCCTGCTGCTTGCTGCAGGCCTGGATGCCTTTCCCAAGGATTGCCCCTGGCCACCAGCCTTCAGTTGCTGTTTGGTTTACAGCCATTGCACATTAAAACACACACATGTACACACACACTAGCTTTCTGTAAATGACTGACCCTGACCCACCACACAGTCCTAGAGAGACGGATACATGCCTAGGCAGGCAGGACCTATGGCAGTTGGTAGAGGTCAATCTTCCTGGTCAATATATGGACAGTTTGGACACAAATAAGCACAGAACAATCCCCAGCTGTCCGCCCACTCTCTGAAGCTCATCTACCTTCTAGCCGTAAATACTGACGGTCGCACCATAACTCTCTTCAGGCAGCATCGGCAGGGAGGACGGAGGAGGGCTTGATTTGTGTGCTTTTGCACTTAGTGAAAGTCTTGAAAAACAAGTTTGTTGTGTCCACTACCTTTTCCCCCTTGATTGTTGAATTCAGTGTCTTTCTACTCCTTTTGGTTTGTTCTTCTTTGGTTGTGCTTTTGCAGAAGGGCAAAACATATTCTACGCTAAAGTTGCATAATAACATTAATGTGTGCATCATTTCAAAATGCATTGTATCCTTTTGTCCCGTTGGATGTTTCTTCCTGTTAACAAGGGATTTTGCTCTTAACTGTTGCTGAGTGTTGAATTGCTGCAATTCTCTTGATGATACTGCAAGGTCTGCAAACTGCCTTGAAATGACTTATGTTAGGATTTGCTGCTAATTGAATAAAATGTAATTACATTGAATAACGGTCCTTCAAAATTCTCTCCTGAAATGGCCTAAACTTCAACAGAAGAGGTTGATGAAAATGAAATGGCAAACAGGTGGTATGCTATGGTAACATTCTCCATTTTGTACTTAGCTTCTGTTCACTCAAAGGTCAGCACAGTTAGCAATTTGATGGTGGCCAATGGCAAAATTCAAAGTTAAAAGTTGAACTTGAGGTGAAAAATCCGTGCAGATTGACTTGATGGTGGAATACTGTAATGTCAGGACCAAGAGTGAGCTCCAAAGCTCCAGCATAGATCTGACTCTGAATGAAAACTGCCATCACATTGAGTAGGAAGCCTGATGAACTGCTCCTGGTCAAGGTTAGACAGGAAGTTTGGTCATAGTAGTAGCACAATAATAATCCATAGCTCCTTTAGGCTCACAGCTGCTGCTGGAATGATCGTTCCTGTTAGCCAGTGTTTCCATAACATGGAAATCATTTGCATGAAGAGGTGAGGAATTTACATCATATACATAACTGATCACACTGTGAAAATGTGCTTTTTCACTCATTATTTACATTTTTCTTCTTGTCCTTTGTTACATCAAGAAAATGATGTTCTGCCAGGTTCCAAGAGGTAAATATTCATTGCAATTCAAAGTTGAAATCCACAAAAAGCTGTTGTCCGTCCTTCTAGCACAGCAATGTCTCCTTAATGTGATTTAATGGGATGGTGTGCAGATAGCACTCCACTTCAGGCATGTTAGATGGCATGCATTTTTAAGTGGTTAAGATTAGGTTTAAAATCAGAGAGAATGTGTCATTCATTAGCAATGCACGGCATGAAATGAAAAAACAAACAAAAAAACTAATTGAAGCACACGATGTCATTCGGTGCATTATTCACGCACGTTTTTATGATAGCAGTTGCTGGGTGGGTTATTTGTCATGTTCTGTTCTGCTGTTGTCATTCAGACTACCAGAGACACCACTCTTCCACCCCCACCAGACTGTCCTGTTGGGCTGTGCACATCTCGCTGACCTCTTGAACCACGAGCAGCATCAGAAGCCCAGGTGGAGATTCTAGTTATGCAAAGCTTCTGTGAATCAAAGCCAGAGGTCACCAATTGACAACCCTCAGCGGAGCAGCTCTGCCTTGACTTGAAGGCTGCTGCTTGTTAGCATAAAATCTAAGCTCTTTATTACTACAGGATGGTCCGCTGTTACTCATTAACAGTACGCCTACAGAGGCTCCTGTGTACTGCTGCTGAATTACAGACAAGCTGCTCCCAGTAAGCAACAAATCCACTAAATGTGGGTTCATCTAAGCATTCGCAATGTATGTTATATGAAAATATTCCCCTAAAGATAGAAGCAATACATAAATGTAACCGTCACATCATTTTAAATGTACCCTGATCAATGCTGTCTCACCTGCAACATGTTTGATGTGGACATTTATAAAACTACCATGGCTCATTGGCTATTTTCATGTTGTTTTGTGCACCTGTGTGTATTATTGCATGTGGATTTGGTGGCATACTGGCCAGTCTCAACTGACCACTGAGTTTTACCTCTTGCCAGTACATTCGGTTCAGCAGTTTCTCTCTTTCTCACCTTCGCTAAGTAAAGCTGAGTGTCCCTTCTGCCCATAAACATGCTGTGAAAACTGTTGTAAAGCAGGTTTATCTTTTATGTCTTGGTTTGTATGTAGTGTATGCTTTCTGAATAAATGACTATTGTGAAGAAAGAGACCTACTCAAAAGCCACAGAAAAACTTGAAAATGTTTTAAGTATGAACAAATAAAACATTTTAACTTATATAAACTGCCGTTCTGTATATGGTGTAGATGATTCAGTGCCTCTCAGCTTGAATCTGTCAGCATGTGTGTGTAAATATGTGTCCAGTGGGATGAAAATCATAGAAATGTGTAGTTTGTATGACAATGCACTAGACATGGAATACAGGAAAAGTGTGCTATTTACTGCTCTACCTTTGTGGTTTGAAGTGGGTTTCATGTGTTAACTAAATGTGTAAAGATCAGAGCGGTCGGGTTAGCTGTTGGTGGCTGTACCCAGTCGATTGGCATCCAATTTGTTCTGCTAACCCTAAAAAGTTCTGCCATCACCAGCTCATTAAAATAGCTTCTCTGCAATTGTCCCTGCTGTCCGCACATCTAAGGGTTACCATTTAAAATGATTCCAGCCAGTCGGTGATAGGTCTGTGGAAAATAAGCTCAAAGTTTGATGTGGTATGCAGCGAGAGAAGAACTGTCCTGTCAGGACTGCAGGGGTTAGAAACTATCTCAGCACACACTGGGGGAGATGAGGGGAATCCTGTGGACATGTCTTAGTAAGTGGTTTCACTGATTTAAAAAAAAAAAAAAAAGTATTTTATTTATTTATTTTTCTATTTAGCATTTATTTAACCAGGTTAGTCACGTTTAGGACAGAGATGAGGAGATCTGGCCAAGAGGGCAGCAGCATGGTCACATTAAAAACAATAAGCAGCAGATAAACATGAGTGAAAACACTCTGTCAGCTTTCAGAAATCTGGAAGGACTTGTGCACCAGTATAGTGCTGAACACTGGGGCCTAGATAAGATTTAAATCTATTAAATGTCCCCATTTGCACACAGTATGGAGTGTAGTATTTGGAGATACATATGTTAAAGTAGATACGAGTTGTTGCTGCCTTTGGCTCATCTTATTATTTTATTTTTTTTCATACATCCTTGTCATCTTCTTTTTACAATAACAAGATAATCAGCTGAAGGAGGTGTCATAAATTCACCATGACTGGTTTACCACTCCAATTTGATATCAGGACGCAATGTATTTTGCTGTCCTCTGGAAAATGTCTGAACATTCTGCCCGAAACAAAGAATATTAACCAAAGCAGCTGCATTCCAAATGAGGCATGACATGAGAGTGTATTTGTATCTTAACTCAGTTTAATTCTTATCCCCGCTCACATCAGCTGATGGTGCAGAGTCTGTCATGGGAAATGATTGATATCAGCAGTAATTAAACATGAAGACATCGTTTCATGTCTATGTGTTGTTTAATAAACATTGAGGAGCTGATGTCAGATTTTTTTTCTCATAAAACACGAGCCTCAGACATCCACCCTGCAAGAAGGAGCGCCATCGCAGGTCCTTTATTCCATCTGCTGTAAGACTGTACAACATCAGCATCACTGGCTGATGTTAGCATAAACTGGACTTATATCACATCCTCATCTCAAACTATGGTCAAATCTGTACAACATTTTTTTTTTTTTGCACTGCTGGCATTTTGCACTTTTACAGTTACATTTATTTAACAAGCCACTTTATGTTGCTGTCATTTATAGTGTAGTGGTACTGTAGTTATTCATTTCCATTCTTTTATTATTATTATTATTATTATTATCATTATTATTATTATTATTATTATTATTATTATTTTCACTATACATATGGCTCCTGCTGCTGTGAAATATGTTGCTGCTGTAACAATGGAAATCTTCTCTGGCCTGGGGAGCATTAAGTATTATCTTATCTGATAAAAAAAAAATGACTGAAACCACAAGAAATTTCACAACTGTTGCTTATTTTTCCATCAATTAACTGTGTCAACTCAAGAGTAGTGGCTTCTCAGTGGCTGGGAGTATTATGTAACTGATGTATACAATATAATGCATAGTCTAAAGTGGGCCTACAGGGGGCCCAGCTACATTTTTATGAAAGATCAACAATGTGAATAAAATGAAGTAAAATCGGACACTTCAGAGGCTGCATGTTTAGTAGCTCACAGTCAATAGATTCTTGAATTATTTTGGATTTACTTATAAATTCTGCCAATCTGTAACTATAAAACTACAGCATTCAAACCTAGTATTTTAATGTAGTACATTTGTCAATTAAAGGAGACATAAGCTATATTTTTTAAGGAAGTTGCTGTCAGCACAATTGATTTTTCTGAACATGGTAGGAAATGCAGCTTTCCACCGTCTTCCATCCTGCCATTGTAAACTGCTTTATGGGATTAATTGGCTGTTAATAGCTTATAGATTTTTCTTTCTTCTTTCCCCGTCTCTCCTTCTGTTACAGTTGTGCCGTGCATGTTGCTCTGCAGACATTTGGCCTTGCGGCATTTCAAACCCAATTCACTGCCTTTTGTAAGGCTGGCTGCTTTGAAAAGAAGAGACCTTCCTGCTCTCTATCTCTCTCTCTGCATGCTTCTTTCTTCCTGCTGCTCCCTCTGGATCTATCAATACAATTGGATTCTCAGTCCAATCTGATTTTTAGGCATGAATGTTGGATGAATGTTGTTGCCAAAACATCTCAATACAGACAAGCTGAAACTGTGTGTGTGTGTGTCCATCATATGAATAATTTAAAAACCCAATAAGTTGGAAGTGAACATTTTGCGAGAGTGCTGAGACCAGTTTTTCTCAAAACAAACAAAGAAAACAACAAAAACCTACGACAAAAATTAATCAAGTTAAATAAAACAAAAAACAAGGGACCAGGTTTCCACTCATCTCTTTGTTGCATGACACCACTGTGTGTGTGTGTGTGTGTGTTAACAGCACATGAGGATTCCATGATTCTTCTTCTAGCTGCAGTCAGGAATAAAGAACCCCCACCATACTTCACTTGCTGTTATTGACTATTTTGATTGTCTTGATTTGCCACCTCTACACATCTACGTCTGGACTGAGCTCCATCTTCTGTTCTTCCTCACACACTCACCCTGTTCAGGCATGTGTACTTCCCACAGTGCCTTCGCCTCTTCCCCACCTTTTTGTATTCGTCTTGCTGTTGTACCTCTGAAAGCATCTTCTGTGGCTAAACAATGAGCCAACAGCAGCAGCAGCAGCAGCTGTCAGCGTTGCGTGGCGTACTGGTGGCTGCCACTGGGGGGCACTACGCCGCCATGAAACAGAGCTGTTCCCCCCCAAGCTCCTCAGGCTCCTTTGTCTGCTATACATTAAGGAACCATCTCCAGCCAAGATAAAACCGTGTATGATTATTTTACCCCTCTGCTCGCCCTCAAAGGCAGCGTTGATCACTGTGGAATCCTTGAGAGATTTTAATTTCCTTTGAGTCCAGAGATTCACAAGTGTCAAAGGCAGCAGCAGAAATGTAAATGTAATTGCTCTGTTGCTCCACTGAAATCAAGCTGCTCCTGAAATCAAGCTTTTCCGTCGCGAGCTTTTTGTCTGCTTGTGGTCGACTTTCCTCAAATTGAACACGGAAGGAGGAATCAGATGATGACAAAACAGACTAATAGAATCACACACAAACCTGTTGCATCAATTGCACTCCCCTGTTTTTTTCAGTATTTATTGAGGGAGGGATTGCTTGGTTTCAGCGTAGCCTCTCAGGCTCATAGCCTTTCGATGGAGGCAACGTAAAGAGAGAAAAAAAAAAGAATACAAAGCTTGTTGAATGTTTGTGTGCATTCCTTGTCTCCCGCTGCTTTGAAAAAAGACAGCGAAGTATCACCAGTGTGTTGCTGCATTTCTGTCTGTGTGATCTGGACACCTACAGGGAATTTGATGCTTTATGACCATTATCTCTGCTTTGAAACAGGATCTCATTTTCTCTCTGCTCAGATAATTTCATGCCTTACTAATTGAAAATGGGAGCTTGAAAAGTCACGGCCTGTTGCGGTAAGTTAAGAGAGCAGTTGGCATTAAGAACACCTTAAATGGGAGGAAATTGGTTTCATTTTTGCCTTGCCTTTATTCTTCAACCTGTTTTCACCTCCTCCTCCTTATGTTTTATTTTGTTTGTTTCAGGGATATTCTATAGTCTGCAGTGTCTACCTCAGACCTGTACACTGACAGAATGACTTCTTGTGGTCGTTGTAGAGTCTCTCTGGGATACCATAGTTCTTTTTCACAACACATAAATATTTGCTAATTATAATTTTATGTCAAAGGATAGAAGACAAATTACTTCTACGTGGTGATTTTATTTGATAGACTAGATTGGAGAGCTTCTGACTTTTGGTTGGCCATATTAGGGTTCGACAAATATCGTTTCAAAGACTTTATCTCTACAGGCAAATGAAATTTTCACTTCAATAGTTAATTACTAAAAACAATTGTATGGAATGGCAATTTATTAATTTTAGTATTAATAACCCTGAGGGATGGTATTGACTAACTAAAACCAGTATCAGTTTGTACTCAATGTTCAAGACCAACTGAATGGAATAAGTGGCATCTTTATGACTGATGACACCTTATTACCTTTCCTTGTCTGCTTTGTTTTTTTTTTAACAGAGAGGTAAAGAAACACCTTTAATGTTGTCTCACTTGAAGCCCTCTCCACACACACAGCGTCCTCTTCCTGCAGATGCTGATGTGTATAAAGTGTGTGCATGAAGGCTTTTGTCGGCAGCGAGTGCAGATCACAGCTGAGGATGTAGCGTGTGTTGTGTGTCGATACATATGATTTCTCTTTCTTTCTCCTCCCTCCATCCCATCAGTCCCAAGGGGCAGCTCATTTTCCTGTTTTCCTCGTCCTCCTTTTCCCGTCACCGTCATCATACTTTGCCTCGTTTCTGATTTTCTTTCGCTTTTCCCAGAAACAACATGTTAGTGGGTTCTGGTTGCTGGTGGATGTGTTGACTGAGGGCCGTGAAGCGCAGCACATCTATTAATCCACCATTACCAGGTGCCAGTGTGTGTGTGTGTGTGTGTAAAAACCTCAAATCTAATTATTCTCTGGCTTTCCTCATCGCAGGGACGAGTCCGTCAGACAGATTGCTGGTGGCTGAAGGTTTTCATTGCAGCAATACCTGTCTCTCTCTCTCTCTGTCTGTTTCTCTACATCTCTCTTTCTTCCTCCTGTCTGCCGTCTCTTTCTCATCCTTCCATGCACCCCACCTCATCCCACCTTTTCTCTCTCCATCGTTCTCCTCCTCTTCCCACTTTGTCCATCCTCCCACCCCACGTCCATTTCTACCTTCATATCCCTCTCTCTCCTCTCTATCACTCTCTCACAGATGCCACATCACACCACATGCTCTCCCTTTCTCTCTCTCTCTCTCCCCCATCCGTCTGCTCTCTGCTCTCTCATTCGCTCTGCCGGCTCGTCGCCGGCTGTCAGTTCATTTGCCGCGGCAGAGCAACAACTGGCTTCTTTCAGCGCTGGGAGAGGAGCGGGGAAGGTGAGAGCGACAGGAGGAGTGGAAGAAGAAAAAGAAGAAGAAGTGGAGGAGAGAAAGGAAAAGAAGCGGAGAAGGACAGGGGATGAGATGATCTTTTGTTAAGCATCCATCCCTCCCTCCCTCATCCCTCTCTGGCAGCAGCAGCAGCTGCAACATCAGCACCGCTACCTCCACCGCCACCACCGCCGCTCCTGCTGCTGGATCCTCCTTCTCCTGCCGGGATCTGCCTCCTCCTTCTCCTCAGGGAGCTCTTCCTGGAATTGGGAGGGGGAGGGAGATCACCACCTCCCAGTTTGCCATGGATCCTCAGCGCGGTATCAACAGAAGAGGAGGAAGGAAAGAAGGGGAGGGAATTTTAGAAGAGGCGCATCAGGAGAGCAGAGGAGAGGCAACACCCTGGGTTACAGGAGAGCAGACAGGAGAGGAGGAAGAGAGGGTAAGAGGCCACCATGGCACACAGTGCTTTACTCCTTTTTCTTTCCCCACTCCTTTTTCCTTTGTTGGAAAAATTTTGAAAACATTTTCTGATTTGAGGAGATTTTTATTTCTTATTTTTGCCATTATTTCTCCATTTACTTGCAATGTTTGTCTTTACTTGTGTTTGTAACATTGCACAAATGTGTTTAATCTCATTTTCCTCTCTAAATCCCCTGTAAACTACTGTCATATTCATCAGGCTTGTGGGAATTTCAGTCAGAGGCATGAGTGAACGGCTGACTGCATGTGTGTGAAAGGAGGGTCATGTAAGTTAAGTTAAGAAAGGAAAGATAAATTACAATTCCTTAGTGTGGAGAAAAATACATGTAAAAAACAAAACAAAACAAAACAAAAAGAACAAAAATCATTGCACTTCCATAGTACTCATCATCTTTACTGCCTCCTGTTCCTGACAACCTGTGGTATTCTGCTGGCTGTGTGTGGAATCTCTGTGTGTGGAAGTTTGAATGAAAGCAAAGGTAAGAGTAGATTCCCAGTGTTTGATTTTAGCTGTTGCCTCTGCTCTTAGAGTAATCAGATGAGTCTCTGGGGTGTTTCCACTGAACAATCAATGATACTTGGGCTGGCCGACCTGTGTGTGTGTGTGTGTGTGTGTGTGTGTGTGTGTGTGTGTGTGTGTGTGTGTGTGGTGATCTCTAGCAGAAGCCCTTAGGTTCTCTTTTCTCTCCCTCTCTACAGATGGCCTGGGTTGGTCCGGGCTAGATGAGTGTGTGTTTTTAAGTGTGTGTGTGTGTGTGTGTGTGTGCGTTTGGCTGCGGGTGGTAAATCCCAGCTCTCTGCAGCTCCGGGGTGGTTAGGTGGGCGGATGGATGGGGGTCTTCCTGCTTTTGGCTGAGTGTATGTGCTTCTATTAGCGTGTCTCCTGGGTCGAGTGTTCCAGGGCGGTCGGCTGAGTGGAGGACGAGAGAGGAAATAGAGAAGAAGAAGCTGGACAGACAAGAGGAGGAAAAAAAAATGGAAATTAGCGTCTCATCTGCTTTCTTCTTTTCTTCCCGCTTTATCTGTTCATTCTTTGTTTGAGTATTTGTCCATTTTACTCCCCCCTCCCCCTCCTCCCTGCACCCTGCTCAGGGGCTGTTGATTCTGTTCATCACTTTGTCCATTCACTGCTTCAGCCCCTCTGCACAGTTACAATTTCTCAACACAAGTCTGGTTTTTGTACCAATTTTACGGCAAATACAGTATTTTTTTTTGTCAATGTTAAAAAATTTAAACTGCATTTTCTGACACGATTATCTTTCAGTTTTGCTAAATGTGTGCAACGAGAAAATCATTTAGAAACAGTTAATCTAATGTCTCCTCGTGGCATGGAGCAGACACACATCGACAAGCTTATTCCTTTTACCAAATCATCCGCAGAGTAATTGTAAATATTGATTTGAGACAACAAATCAATGCAATGATTGTGGATCAGCTTAGCTGGAGCATACTCTTTGTATTTAGTTGGCTAGTTCAATTAGAATAGAATGGAATAAATTTGCTTGAACTTTGAATCCATTATTCATGGCTTTGCTCCAGTATTTAAACTCATTGTTTTCATTTCAAAATAAAGAATAAAGAGTGAAAATCCTACCAACAATTTCTGAATTTAAGAATTCATTTTTTTTTTTAAATTTACCATTTCCAAATTGTGAGGGAAATAAATGTCATATCTCCATAAATTAAATTTGACTTGAATGTATGTTTTCCAAGCTGTGCTGCACAACAGTAATTAGCCTGAGAGAGGCTGGAGTGAAGACTGGTGTGTTGCAACAACAACAACAACAACAAAAACCCAAAACAAAGCAAAACAAAAACCACTCTTTTTATATAATCCAATGCGTCCTGTGCATGCACTGCACCCTCCCTCCTGTGGTGTGATCCATGTGTTGGTTTCTCCCCCCATGTGGTGGGGGTGGGGAGGGCAGATAGAGGTGGTGGTGGTGTTGGTAATGGAGTGTACAGAGCTATTGTCACATCGCGGCAGCTCCCGGCCTGACCTCCCTAACCCTCCGTCTCCCCTGTGTGTGCAATGCAACCCTCACCCCCCTGTCCCCCAAACCCCAAACCTCCCTCCCAGATCTCATTACACCCGGATAGGGCAGAGCAGGAGCAGCATCAGCACCAAGAAAACCGAGTGTCGTCGCTGGATCGGGCCTTCCGGGAGACAGGGGCAGCGCTGTCAGGCCGTGGCCCAGGTAAGAGGCTCGCTGTGGGAGTCCGGGTTCCGCCTCGCTCCTTACACCCCGTCACCTCCACAGTTTTGTTTTCAGAACCAAGACAGAGCGAATCAAGCTAACCTCAGATTTTACATGCCCTTCTTTTTTTTTTTGTTTTTCTGTTTCTCCCCTTCACACATGCTCCTGGCTCAGATTGAAAATGCCACCGTTGTCAATTTTCTCCTTTGCAGAGGAGCCATTGATGGAGCCTTGCCTCACACTGCAGCGAGGCGTCTTCAATCAATGCAACTGCCCCGCTTTCTCTATATGTGTATGCGTCTGTTTGCCACTGGAGCCTGAAGGGGGGCTGTTGGCGGCGGCGATGGCTTTGGTGGTGATGGTGGTGGTGATGATGATGATGATGATACGATTGCAGTGGCGCTGCTCACATGGTTTCTGGCTTAGCTCCCTGTGTTTACTGAAAGACTCTCTTCGGTGACGGGTATTCTTGGGTGGATAATACGGATCACGTTGTTATTGCTTAAGAATACGCGTAGTCGAGGAGAGTCCTCTCTTCGCCCAATACCAGCAACACCCCCAGCCCCCGACACCCATCCACCTCACCTCACCCCAACAACCCACCCACCCATGGAGGTCTGTCAGGTTGGGTGAAGCCTCACCCCCACGCTCCACCTTTCTAAACAGAAAAATCCACCTCTTCTTTGATTTGTCGTGCATTGCAATGCGTTTTTTTTGTTTTTTTTTCCTGACCACCTCCCGCCTGCTGAGCCATATTTTGAACTCAAGAGTGTTCTCACATCTGTCCCACAACACATCTGTCAGTCTGTCTCTGTCTCCGTGGTGATGGACAGCATAGTGTGTGTGTGTGTGTGTGTGTGTGTGGGTGTGTGTGTGTGTTATCTTTCTGTGTGATATGTTGCCTTGAGATTGTTTGGTCTCACAGAAGAAAAACTGCTCTTTGTCTCATCTGACAGCAACTTCTGATCATTTCCGTCTATCTGCACGATACTGCAGCACTTGTTTCCATCCTGCAAGGCCAGCATGACAGGCTGTACACATTACTGTACATTTAAAATACAAAGATACCAAAGTCAGGCCTAAGTAGTCATTTGAACTTTTACATGCACTTTTTGACAAGCAGCGGCCTGAAGACCAGTGCATAAAAGCAACTTAAAACACACACACACACACACACACACACACACACACACACACACACACACACACACACACACACACACACACACACACACACACACACACACACACACACACACAAAATACTTCATTTTAGTGCTGTCATCATCAAAGATGAAACAATGTTTTTGGCCTTGGAGCTGTCCCATTTTACTGGGGGGAATTTGATTAAATATAACGTGGAAGCATAAAAAGGAAACAAAGTGAAGTATTAACACAGGGACAGACTCCTACTTAAATTAAGCATGTTTTAAAACAAACAAACAAACAACAACAAAAAAACAACAACATTGACACACGCAACAAAGGAATAAAATAAAAACTTAAGTATGGAACTTTTGATGGCCCTGCAGCGCTGTGGTCCAGAACAGTGTTTAGAATTCCAGCTGCTGCCACAGTTTTTGTTGAGTCATTTTAGCACAAAAACAGGGGCTAATTAAAAGAAAAAGAAAAAAAAAGAAAGAAAAATTAGATCATTTAATTTTATTTTAATAGGATGGTTCAGGACCTGCTGGTGGTCAAAATCCTGCTGTTTCTTTCTTTCTTTTTTGAAATGACGCAAAGCTGAACAAAAAGGATCAGTATCTCCTTGGCTGGTCTGGGCAGGCCTGTAATATTTAATGAGGTATCAGTAGACTGGATTGCGCTGTATTTCTACCGGCTGTGGTTATAGAGTGGAACCCTGTTTTATTCAGGCTCCATGTAGTGCATTTATTATGGGCAGCGCTGAGCTGAGCAGCCTCTTACTTTCTCCCTTTACATCCCTTTTTATGCAAATAGCTGCTCAAATGACATTTATCACAGTGAGGTTTACGCTACATATAATACTGCTGCTGCCGCTGCGCTTCACACAGACACACACACACACACACACACACACACACACACACATAGAAGAGAAAACAAAATGTCTACCATGACTGGTCTACAGCTCAATTTATGCATTGAGGAGAGAAGTGTCTAGATAAACAATTACCTCTGGCTCAAATGGTCTATAACCAGCTTTTCCGTGTTGCCGGCTGGGGCAATCCACCATGAATATGGATTCCCTCTCCATGTCTGATGTCACATTCTGAACCTTGACACCCATGTAAAATCCATTTAAACATCTAATAGGATCAGCTTGACTCATAAAGCCGTGTCCTCACACATGTCACCTCCCATGATCATTCGCTGCAGATTTCCATACCGCCAGGCTAGTGTAAATCATTTTTTTACACACCTTTCTATAGCTAGTATGGAATATCAAATGAATCCATTTCAACGCCGTTTTTTTTTTTTTTTTTTTTTTGTCGCATACAATATTCCCAGGCAGGACTCAATTTTAAAGTTAGCCACAGAGTCACTCAGACATGCTCATGATTGTAATTATACAAATCATCCAAGTCATTACCATTGCAGATTATTCAAATAATACAATTATATGTTTAACACTTGGCTTAGCTGATAATTACTGTTCCTTTCCTTGTGGAAACAAACAAAGAGACATGCTAAAATGTGTGTAGGAGGACGTAAAATAGAGCATTTGTGGCATAATCACAGAGGAATAAAAAAATGTAAAAATCACACACGTGCACGCACACACACACACACATGCACACACACACACACACACACACATGCATATGTTCTCCCTGCATTTGCGTGTTGATTGTTGGAGGTGGTGTGCTGTTGATGTTCTCTCACCGTTTGTTTCTCGTTGTCTGTGGGTTTCTTATTGTTGCTGCTGCAGGCCTTCAGCTGGCTGACATCACTGCTGCCACATGATGAAGTTGTTTTGTATCATGTGAACACTTTATACTCGCATCACTGATACACTCTAAGCCTGCGACAATAGATCTGTTTTTAAAGTGGCCACATCGGTGCACATCTACATGAAACTCATACATGTGGCTCATTAAGAATTAAAGATGCAGCTAAAAACTACATTCATCCATTTATTATTTTGTCACATTTACTCACAGAGGTTGTGTCACATTCAGAATTGTCTATTGATGCTGTAATTACCACACATATAAAAACAAACAGGCCCAAAACGGTGACAATGATGCGGTATAAAGTGCTATCTTAGTGTCATTCTCTGTGTGCCAGCCTGTATTTGGACTGTCTCTGCCTGATTCCAAACTGTTGTAAAGAGCTGCCATGCTGTAAAAAATATTATTGGAACATATCTTCAAATGCAGCGGACAGTTTCTTTAACGATCTCATGAATTAAGCATCGTGTTCTCTCGTTGAGTACTGGAATAGCTCCTGATGGTGGCACTGGGATGTCTAAACTGCTGGTTATCTGCAGTGAATTCCATTTCTCCACACTCTTTTTCCTTGCTGTCTGTTGTGGTCGTACACTAATGCTGCTGTGTGCTAATGCCATGCTGCTGCAGATGGTAATGATGATTGTTTTAAAGCCAGCCAGGGATGGATGCTGCATACATTTTAGTCATTTCGATAATGGCAGTGATGTGAATGTTATTTTCTTTTGTAAGTGTGCCTTATTTCTGTCAATAAAATGTGGCTGTGAATATAAATAAACCCCTCTCTTGAAATTAAAATGTGAAATGATGCTTTGATTAATATAATTTATATGCATGTGAAAAGAGGGCTTCATTGTAATACTAAATGCCTCTTTAAGTTTTTTCTTTTTCTTTTTCTGGAATACAAGACAGGCCTAGGGATGTAAAAGTGGAAACCCTGAGGACACTCTTCAACGTTTAGCCATGGACTGCTGTTTAACATAATTCAGTCCCCTTCAAATTACTCCAGAGGCCTTCAAGCTGAAAAAAATCCCAAGATTAAAAACTAAAACCCATTTTGTCCTCTGGTCTGCCTTCTCACTGACAGTTCTAATATGCTCAAAAGAGGAAGAAGTAGCCAGTTTGGGCTTTTAATACAAGGCAGATCGGGTATATTTCAATGTAATTGTGGAATTTAAATTGAAATATCATATTTTCCCAAATTTCATTAAAAATTTCATCATGATTTTAGATTTCCTCTGAGACATTTATTTATATTGTGTATAATTTTGTATGGCTCTTTTACACACTCTGCAGGAGTCTAGTACCAGCAAAAGTTAAATATTAAAATACTTTAAAAAATGAAAAAAAAAATGCAAAACTTCCTTATGTTTCAGAAGGAGTCATTGCTACCTAAACAAAAATAAATACAAATCCCATACACTGTTATTGCTGCACATCCAAGAGTCATAGCAGAACTTCCTGTTTGAACAGTGGTGGTTTTTTATCAATGTAAAATTATTTGTTTTGTAATATGCTGGTTTCCAAATTAGGCTTATTCCACAGTGGAATTTGCATTAAGGATTTCTCACTTTTCAAAATGATATTTTTTGTCAGCTTTACTTTTCTTGTTGTGGGTTGATGAGGTGACTAATGTCTCGTTGCACAGACTCTGCAGAAATTCCAGCCACTGAAATACAGAGAAGAGAACATTAATATGTCAATCTGCTGACTGTTTTGCTCTGGGTAGAAAGAGAAACTAGTGCTGTTCTTTTACTCTGTGTAGCTCTTACAGCCTGAGAGCAAGGCACTACTTTTTTCTTTAAAAAAAAGATAAATAAATAAATAAATAAATCCCTTCTTTCAATAAAATCAGAAAAAAGACAACAACCATATAGTGCTGGCTGGCTATTAAATAATTCTAAGAAAAAAAGGGAATAGTATAGTAATAGTATAGTAGTAAAAGGCTTTGTTGTAAAGAATCTTAAGGACAAACTGAGTAGTTCAGTATTTTTTTTATCTTCAATAATAGTGTTAAGAAAAATTTAAACATGAAAATGAATTTTTAATGTGATCATTTGATAAATAGCATTTTATGAAAGAGTGCAGATTACTTTACTATTCACTTATATACGTTGAATCCATGATCTTAGTAGGGGGCCTTTCGAACCAACAACTAACAAAAAAAAAAAAAAAAAACCAAAGAAACAAACAACAAAAAACCCCAAATCCAAAAACACACCATTGTTTTTCACACCTGATAACTGATCTACTGTCAGGGGCTATTTACATCCTCTTATCACTAAGCAGCAGATTACCGTATTACATCCTATTTAATTTAGTCTGCAAACACCATGAACATTTCAGTACATTTTATCTCTTGTAATCCTGTTAAAACCGCAGTAATTAGAATCACAAAACAACCCCTCTGTACCAAAAGAGGGATCTGACTACAGTGTAGCCAAACACAATGCCCAGTTTTTACTAGACACCAATGTTTCCACCAGATGTAACATTACAATATTAGCCTTTTTTTGTGTGTGTGTAAATTTTACATTTGTTCTGTAGACTCAGTCATATTTTATCCACAACCAGCATTATGACATTTGGTGTAAATAAATAAATAAATCCTGCCAAGAAGAACATTTTTGCTGATATTGTATTGAAAGAATGCAGATAATTCCATTTCAAATATTGGTCCTGTGCAGTGTTCCATTAACAATACAATGAAAGCGGTTTACAGCCTGGTGAAAGCTTTGCTGGTTTTGGTTAGAGATATTTCTCAGACCCTTCATTAATTATTAAGCACACTATTAAGTTAAATTGACAGTAATGATGGAAAGGATAGAACCAGACTCATTTGGCAGAAATGCCACAACAAATACTCAGGTTATTAACAATTAATTATACAACATTTTTACTTTGCTCTTTGCAGACACAGCGGAACACACTGGAGCAAATACAAAGAGAAAAAAAAACACCTGAAAACTAACCAATACAAACAAATACACTATAAAATTATTCAAATGCATAAGATATTCGATCTACTTAATATTAACCCATAAAACCTATTTCATTTTTTACAAAGGAAAAGGACTGCTTCAGAACAATACAAACTAAAAATATAAACTATATAAAGAGCCAAATCCTTCTAACAAGTTATTCCTCTGTTCCATGGAGCTCTTCTGTCATTCAAAAACATTTAGAAACACATCAGTGAGTCACTGGTGCACTGCCTGACATATTCCTTCATTACACCAACAACAACAACACACACACACACACACACACACACACACACACACACACACACACACACACACACACACACGCACACACACACACACACACACACACACACACACACACACACACACACACACACACACACGCGCACACACACACACACACACACACAGAACAGTAACACTACTAGCACTGATCCATGTCAAATACTTCTTTTTATTTAACTGGTTAAGGTGTGTAACGACTAAATATTCAGAAAGTCAATAACGATTTGAAACATCAGCACATGAAACAGAATCTATCTTTTCCATGTTAATAGTTGGATGCCTTGTCTCTCATCCAAGCATGAAGGACATGAAAGTCAATATTCAGTATTATTTTCCCGTATATATCCTTTATGTTTTTATGACAACCATCCAAGAACTGAAGACCATTTGCTTAAAAACCGTTTTCATACAAAAAATTTTCTGAAAAACAAGATGATCGTGTCCAGGATCCAATCACATAGGAAACATCTGATAATTCTGATTTCATTTAGTCCCCTTCATTATAGGCTATTTCCTCAGATCCAGTAGCATTTTATTTGTAAAATGGACAATAAGTAGTGATGAAATAGTTCAAATGATGGGGAACAAAGAGGGCCCAGATTCAGGACAGTCAGCAGCAGCAGGTCTGGAACACTTAGAAAGAGGAAGCTGCTCTCTTCCCCTCACTGAATCATGATAACAATTCTGGCTCTCTTCCTCCTCCTCCTCCTCCTCCTCCTCCTTCTATCCCCATTCTGCCCAACCCACTCACCAACCAGCAGCATAATGTGGTTTCCACCAACAAACCCTGTCTGCAGTATTAATCAATTGGAAATGTGCTGCATTTCCTCTCATCCTGAGACAAAAGCACAAGGATGTTTCTGCAAGTTTCTCATTTCATTTCCTTTCTCTTGTCCCCTCTTTCTACCTCTAATGTAATATTGACTCAAATGGAATAGCTGGTGGAGCTGCACAGAAAATACATAACAATTAATGACTACGCACTATATTTCTCTCATCCATTGAAGGATTCCCTCCTCACCTCCTCTAACATGTCTATAATGTATCTCTTTCACTGTCTTTTTCCATTTGTTTTTCCAGTCCAAATGGGGCATGAGGGCTACACTAACGGCGTCGTAGCCTTAATAACAGCAGGGTAAGTGGCTCTGCTATCAAATATGCCAGCACTCATTTAAACAAGGGCCACTATGAAATGTATCCACATCAGTGGTTCTAAGATAGGGAGCTAAGCAATCTATTTAAAAAGCAATCTATTTCTCGCTGTCGTGGAGATTGCACAGATTGAATGGGGGAGTCGGATCCTCAGTGGAAGGCCCTCTCCATCCACCCTCTACTCCAGCTTTATCTCACAGCTTCCTCTCCAACTGCTCAGCTCTGGGCTGCTTATAGACGGAAAGGGGAACAAAGTGGAATATGACAACCATTCTCTGTTCACAATGCATCCAACTAAAACAAATATCCCCAAATAATCAGAGCAGAGCTGATAACTCCTAATAAACACCCTCTGCAAACACTTCATAGCCAAACTGTCATTGTAAAATTCTTCAAGTGGTCAATAAGCCTTAGGTTCTGCAGTCAGCATCTTTAATCATAACTGCAACAAATATGTGACTCTCTATTGTTAACAGCTAATTCATTAGTTCTTGGTCTGATTTTTTAAAAATTCATAGTAAAATATAAATGTTTGTCAACCTGAGTCTGTTGTTCCTACCCTCCTACATATCTGGAAATATTCAAACATGTAATTTACAAATTTTGCCGTGAAAGTACGAGGATACTTAAAAGTGGAAAGACCTTTGAAGCTATAGACATCATTCTGATGGTTCTCACCATATGTAGCATTGTAGCTGAACTGTAATGATTTGAATTTAGTTCTAGGCTCAGTTTAGTCAGTCTGTTTCTTTTAAAACCCATCAGCTGGCATTGCCGACTGACACTTTACATTACTGAATATCAGAAGGTCAAACTGATAAATCCACTGAACTAGAGCTATTTTAGATGGCAGACGACACTGTGATCAGGAGCTGCAGTGTGTGATTTTACTGATTTTGCAACACACTATTTGTCCATTCATCCTTCTTGAACCATGTAATTAATTTTTATCATTAAATAAAGGACAGAAGTTCTTGTTGTAAGTATTATTTCTAGACAGGGTTGACAAATAGAGCTTGGTATTTAGTATAAGTTTCACTTTCATCATGAAAAACAGATTGCCATATTTTGGTCAGTATATAATTGAGGGACTTTTGAAGTCCATGGGATATATCTTGCATACATTTTTATTAAAATTAAAACCAAAAAACAATATTAATATTTTTTAAGTTCATTATGATCATGTCTTTACAAATTCCATAATTATTTATTATGGAAACAATCATTTATTAATAAAAAATTATTGGATATCCATAAAATGTAAATTAAATAACTGCATGAATTTAATAACAACCACCTTCTAATTAGCTAAACAATAATGTTCTCTTTATTAAATTGAGATAATCATGACAGATATTTCTTTTCTGGCAATAGATACAATTTTATATGGAAAATAACAAATTGTATCTGTTTCCCAGAAATCACTTTCCACTAAGTTCCTCATTCCAAAAACACCTCTCCAGGAAGTGTGTTGATTCCAGATCACATGACCTGCTCCACATGATGTCATTTCCTCCTGAAGAAAAGACTCCAAGGCTTTCTGACTCATTTAATATAAAGTAGTGTGTGAGTCGAGTGTGGATTTATTGCATGTCAACAGGTTTAATACAATATCTTTGTAATTAACTTTCAATTTCAATTTTACTCAATTGTATATA
The DNA here is from genome assembly GCA_027123335.1 of Amphiprion clarkii. Classification (NCBI taxonomy): domain Eukaryota; kingdom Metazoa; phylum Chordata; class Actinopteri; family Pomacentridae; genus Amphiprion; species Amphiprion clarkii. Next base: position 2,547,656 of record CM049588.1, read on the forward strand.
TATAATATTTAGGAGAATCGTTCTGTAAAAATGCCATGTGGTGTTTGGTTATAGGCAGCCATGTTGATTTTAGGCCTGAAAACAATAAAAATGTAAACTATGATACCTGTCAGCTATGTTACAAAACGTCCCAGAACTATATATTGACCCACTTCATCATGGTTTTCCTTGGCAAAATTGATACTGCACAGGAGGTGGTCAAAATATAAGTTAGAAAACTACCTTAGAAAGAGGCCTATGGTGAATGTTACCATGGGGTCCAGAGGCTGAGAACCTCACTACAGTGGTGGGTACTGATATCCTAGTTTGGCACGACCTGTACAATGTTCATATCTATTACAGACCACTAATGCCCATTCTTTAGCATTGGACATCAAGATGCAACTTCAGGTATGATGGTGGACAGACAAGGGTTAAGTCGTGACAGATAAAGACAGGCAAACTTCTCAGTAGCCTCGCTAAACTGGCTAATTTTACATATACATTAAGAAAAACAATCAGAGGCAGTGGAGCCTGGTAGCATTTATGCTTGTCTGGCAAAACTTCATTGGTCAGGTTCTCCCTGGTCTTCCACACTGCAGCAGCCTCAGCTGCATGGGTTTCACTATTTTCACTCAGCAGAGGAGATCCCTCTGCAGCTTTTTTTGGAAGGCAGTCTGACACAGCAGGAAGAAGTGGAATTAGTGACCTTTCAGCTCCTTCCTGTTGGGATCAAAGAAGATAGAAAAGTCTAATTGTCTTTTTCCTCTCTTTGTTTGTAAGATGGATTAACTGCACAGGGCATCCCTCCCCCACAGAGAAGAAAAAAGCAAATCAGCTGATGACAGAGTTATTGATGAGCTGTTCAGGCAAATATTACATCTTAGTTTTAATAGAGGTGATTAGTTGGACGTGAAGCCTTTCATATTGCTTGGTGCTGAAGCCAATCTCAGTCCAATTATTTCTGTTAAAAGATTGATGCAGTCAAATTAATATTATTAATCACTGGTGCATTGATGCAGTGAAATCATTACAGCTCTATAAATCAGTTATGTGAAAGTAAAACTGTAACCAAACACAAAGTAAATAACTGGCTGGTTTGCCAGTGAGTCCAGTAGGTCAGTGGTGAATCAGGTAGTGCCTCTGATTTCTGGTGAGAGCAGTGATGGTCCTCCTTGTATGCTCTGATGTGGAAGTGGTTGTTTCAGACAGGATTATTTTGTGGGCTTGTTTCAGACAGTCTGATGGTCTGTGCTCACGTTTGTTGTCAAGCAGAGATGGGCTGCCCCCAAACCCAGAAATCACACTTTACAATCTAATATCCTACTCATGTCTTTGTTAGAATACAAAGAGCTCACAAGACAGGATCAAGAAGAGATGCAGAAAATGTACACCCACATAAAGCATGAACACAAGCAGAAGATTACAGCGAAGGCATTTCTAAGCTGTGCCTTTCTTTTTATCTGCCTATTTCATTGGGGGGAAATGTTAGCATAACTGAAAGTGGTGGACAAAACTTGAAAAATAGCATAGAATAATATACATAGCTTCGTAGAAAATACTGGGTGGGATAAGTACTTATTTTCTATTATTATAGATTCTGACTACAAGATTTTTTCTGAGACATCAAAATGCCACTGTGTCAAATAAGCTGATTATAGAGGAATATATTCTTGTTGTGACTTGTATTGCTGAGAGACTGGACAGACTACACATTAGCCCCTGACCAATTATAGCTTGCCATCTATGCTTTGTCTTGTTTTGAGAAGTTGCTGACATTTCATTGACATTATTCGAACAATGCCATCCAAATAGAGTGCCATCATTTTGTATCTCTGCCCTGCAGTCTGTACCTCACCACTAGTGCTCTGTTCACCCTCTTGGACAATATCGTCAGTATTGTGGAAATTATGAAAGGGGAAAAATGACACAAGAGGGGACTAAAAAAGATTATGTTATAGGCCTTTCTGTCAAGATGTCATGAGGTATCTAGACCAGAAATCAGTTGTCAGCAACTATCTTATGCACCACAGATAGAAGCATCTATTGCCATGCTAAAGGCCCACTTCCAGTTCTGGGTCACATTATGGTCAAGTTAATATAGCATAGTCAGCATCAGCGTTCCTTTTGTTTTAGACTTAAACTACAGAACATACAACTGTAATTTTTGTACTTTATTCATTATTGAAGAGAATATTGCTCGAGCCACAGCCACACAAAAAATACAGCGCTAGACTTACATGACTTAGCATGAAAAAAACACGTCAGGACGTATGAATGAAGATATTAAAGGGTCTCACATGTATTTCAGCCTATCTGACCTGCTGATGCTGAAGTCAGTCCATCTAGGCTGCAGAACAGAGACATGTGATCATTCAAAAATCCACCTTCTCTGCTGTAAACACAGAATGAAAACTAACATAACTGAAAGAACATAAATTGAACATCTTTTAAGATTAAGAGCTTACAGATTAATTTGTTGATTTGTTGAGTATGAAAATGATGTGAATGTTATGCTGCATCCTTGGCTGTCAACAGATCTCAACCTAGGAGGACAACCTGTTTGACAACAGTGCAAAGCAACACCAACATTATCAAAACACTAAAGAGGGGACTATATTTTACAATGCTGTTCTTACCTTTAGAAATCACACACTTGGAGAATATGTGAAGCTGTTCTGAAGGCTGTGGAACTCAATAATAAGGGAATGATTTCTAATTCTATGAGCAGACCCTGAAATATTGCAAAGGCTTTTCAGTAGAACTTTTTCTAGTAATTATGAAAAAAATGTGTGGTAAATTAAATATAATAGTATTCATTTGGAGTAAATAATATGTGATATACAGAAAAATCCCCCTATTTTAAACAATGTGTCATAGATTCAACACTGAGAATTGTGCATCCCTAAACACTGCACATTGGAAATGATTTGCTTGTGCATTATTATTACCTACATATTGGTACATTTGAAAGGCCCATTGGTCCCTGGTTTACTGACAGAACACTGAGTGTCCAGGCTCATCCTCATGGACCAGGTGAGGTGGTCAGACACTCAGAAAGACTCCCAGTAGGAGTTTAAGTAGTTCAACATCTGATCTGGACCTCTCACTGTGGGAGTATTCCTGGGACATCCAACTGAAAGAAGACCATAGGACAGACCAAGAACACACTGGAGGGATTATGTGTATATTCCATAAGATCTGGGAAACACCTCAGGAACTGCCAGTAAGAATTGGAAGGCTAATCTAAGGAGGACATCTGGCCTGGCCTCTCATTTGACCAAAGCCCAGAGAAGTAATTGGAAATGGATGGAATATGTTTGTCAAGACAAATGATAACATGAACATAGAGTTGGCATTTTACTCATCTCTTAGACCTGCCTGTACAGCAGAGGAGATTTGTGTTAACTCACTGGGAAGTCTTCTAAAATAGATCACACAACTGTATTTCTAGAGAATATGTACACACCAGCTGTAATTGTTATACAGGATATCCTCTTCCAGAAGCAGAAAACATTGGTACCAGTCCAGAGTTGTTCCCTTTCAGATGTCAGAGTACTTTTGCGTGAAAACATATGCCATATGAATATGCAGCTCGACTGAAACCTCTGAGGCAGCTGCTTTCACGCCTGACAGGAAAGTCTCAGCTTTTGTGTGTTTGTGTGTACGTGTTAAGTATCTTGAGCATATGTGTGCGTACGCCATGTAGAATTTTCATAAACAAATGGTGGCACCTAAATCCTGTTAGAGTCAGTGGACCTATTTTTCACAGTTAGAAGTAGCGCACACACACATCCCACCCACTGCTGTAAACACACACATACATATACATGCAGTCAGTCCCACACTCAGAGACCATCTGTTGCCACCTCACCATCAAATGTGAAGTTTGCCATGAGACAAGAGTGACATCACCATATACAGTAGTAACCCTGCATGTATATTATTAATAAACAAAATACTGCTGTTGATTTTGTGTGTCATTACATCATGCACAGAGGAAAAAGTGTTCATTTTCAATACATCTATTGACAACATCGTCTTTGGACAAACCTTACACTAAATCAACTATTTGGATGTCTTATTCCATTCGATGGTGGAGGGATTTATGTGCCCTTACGTCAAACGTGTGTGTGTATATATATCCATATATATATACCCATATCATTTGATTTATGTCTGATTATGTTCATTTACTTTAGTTTGTTTATTACTTTGATGTGTCTTGAATTTTGTTTCATAGATTATGTGAATTATTTGATAGTTCATGTTTTGTGTTTCCTTATTGCCATGCTCAGTGTCCCAGATGTCAGTTCTGGTTTCTCGTTTCTGGTAAGACCTTTTTAATTGCGACACCGAGAAGGAGAGAGCGCAGGTCAGAATTGTTGTGCGGAGCTGAAATAAAAGCCGACAGAAAACTGTCCTGCCGTTGTGGTAACGTACATCAAACATCAAAATATAAGAACAGCAAACTCTAAGAACATTACAGAATCGTAAACCTCATGACCCACAGCCCTGGAGAGGCGAGCCGACAACTTTTAAGGCTTACATCTCCCCCTCCCCCCCTCAATTCCTTTATTTTTGCTGTAGACTGACAACATTTAGGTTTGACATGAAATAATAAATATGAGACAACAGATCAACAGTTATTTCCTGGTATTTACATCTGGATCTGATATACAACTTAGAAAATAACACCTTGTGTTTGAACCCATTCATTTTTCATGTGAGTAAAAGAATTGGAACATGTGGCCGACACGTTTTTGTTACGGGAACGGGTCAGAGAACCCAAGCGCAAGCACAGAAACTGGCAGACAGGTGAATAAAGGTAAGAGATTTATTTAACCCAAAAACTAAACCAATACATAAAGAGAGAACTGAACTGAGAGGACAGAACTAAACAACTCAAAACTCAACAATAAACACTATAAATACAAAAATGGAAGTCTACCAAAAGTAAACTGAATTTACAAAACTAAACTAAGGAGGGGTACTTACAAGAAGGGGGAACTGAATATAGAGGGCAAAACGGGCTGAGGAAGTCCAGGGGCAAATGGAGATGGGGTAGGAACAACTGGCTGGAGACTGAAGCAGGACTGACAAGAATCCAGGAGGAGAACGGAGTCCATGTGTGACAAAATCCAGGAGGGGAGAAAACAGAGTCCAAAAGGTGGGGAAGCAAATCCAAAAGAGTGTCAGGATGGGAGTTTTTGAAGGTATGTGGGTCAATGATCCAGCAGGGAGTGAATGAAAGCACAGGGCTTAAATAGCAGGAGGTGAAGTAGAGAACAGGTGAAAAGAGTGAAGTAATTACTGCAGCTGATGTGCATTAATGCAATCAGCAAGGTGAAGGCAGGTGAGAGAGACAACAGGTAGACAGACAGATGCAGAGACCAACAGACAAACAGAGGGACAAGACAAGGAGAGAGAGACAACAGGGAGAGAGAAGACAGGATGAGTGAGAAAAATACAAAAGAGACAGATGACAAAGACAGGAAGAGGGGAAAAGGAAGAAAAGAGGAAGAAGGAGAAAGAAGGGCAGGAGCTAGAGCAGCATCATAACAGTTTTGTTGCAGTGGTGGGTTCAATTACATTGATTATTAAAACAAATAGCGCTTTATGTCTACATTCAGTTTCAGATTTGGGTTTTTCCTGTTCAGACTGCATCTATAGTTAGAGTTGTAACCAACATGAAAACCAGAGCTGTCTGTGGGTGAAAAACAAGCAGTTGTGAAGCTGAGAGAAGATGGAAAACCAATCAGTGCACAAACATCAACCATAGCCAGTACAACCATTTGGAATGTCCTGAAGAAGATAGAAACCACTGGTGGACTCAGTAACAGACGTCAAACAGGTAGACCAAGGAAAACAGCAGCAGTTGATGACAGAAACATTGTGAGAATTATAAAGACCATAAAACAACTCAGCCTCAAAAATTCTGGGACAAAGTGTGATGGACTGATGAGACAAAGATGAACCTTTACCAAAGTGATGGAAAGGCTAAAGTTTGGAGAAAGAAATGATCTGCTCATGATCCCAACATACAAGCTCATCTATGAAACATGGTGGAGGTGATGTCATGGCTTGGACTTGCATAATTTCTTCTGGGATTGGCTCATTAATCTTCATTGATGATGGAACACATGATGGCAGCAGCTAAATGAATCCAGAAGTTACAGAAACATTCTGTCTGCCAATTTAAAGAAAGATGCAACCAAGCTGAGTGGGAGATCCTTCATCGTGCAGCAAGATAATGACCCAAAACACACTGCTGAAACAACAAAGGAATTCATCAGGGGCAAGAAGTGGAAGGTTTTAGACTGACCAAGTCAATCTACAGACTTAAACCCTATAGAGCTGCATTTTATCTGCTAAAGAGGAGACTGAAGGGAGTAACTCCCCAAAACAACTGACAACAACTGAAAGAGGCTGTGGTGAAATCCTGGAAAATCATCAGTAAAGAAGAATGTTAAAGTTTGGTGATGCCAGTGGGTCACAGGCTTGATGCAGTTATTGCAAGCAAAAGGTTTTCAACTAAATATGAAGTCTTATTCACTTTAATCTATTTTAAGTCTATCTGTTCCAATACTTTTGCTCACCTAAAAATTTGGTGTTCCATTACTAATAATGTCATCTTCTAAGTTGTGTATTAGATCCAGATGTAAAACCTGTAAATAAAAGCTGAAATGTTGATCTCTTGTCTCATATTCATTGTTTGATGTCAAACCCAAATGTTTTCAGTCTACAGCAAAAGTAAAGGAACTAGCCTCACTGTTCCAATACTGACTCCAGTGATTGAATGAATGGCTGGATTGTTCTGTTTCTAATCTGTAAAGTTTGCACCTCACTGTGTGAGGTGATATATACACTTCCAGTCAGTGAGTGTGTGAGCTGTGTGTGGGATCTGAGTGCTGGATGTGACTGTAGACACAGACAGAGGACTGCAGATGCTGCTAATGTGCTGCTGCCAGACTACTCACATCACATTTCCTCTTTGGACATTGTGTTAGACTGCTGCCGCCACAACATTCAAAACAAACACATCAAACAGAATAACTTGTTTTGGAACTTTTTTATTGTGAATCTTGTAATTATTTTATTGCATATGATTATGATGATGCATAATTTTTCTTGTAGTATTTAACTGAAATAATTTCTAAAATGCTTCCATGTTTTAAATATTTCTTCTCAGTCATTCTCTTGTTATACCGTAGCATGTCAGTTTCAAATAAAGTCAAATCTCATATGATTTAAGGTATCACTCTATTAATTATTCATTATCCCTATAAATGAAAACTATGTTTTAATATAAAAATCAATGTGATATTGAGCTGCTCTAAGTATAGTAAGGAACACATCCAATTGTTAAGATCAGGCCTTCCAGGAAACCCTGAGTTGTGCTGTCTATAGATTGTTGTGGTGCCTCAAAGTGTATGAAGTACCACTTTTAAAGCTATGCAAGCTAGAGAGAATGATTAAAGAGTCAGGATGCCCACTCTGTCCCAATAGCTAGAACTCCCTATACATATTTGACCATAGAAGTTTCCATGAGCAAAAGAGTTGTCCAGGAGGACAGAATATGGCACGAAGAGTCTGACAGAAGCTGGTCTAACACAGGCTAGCTGTGGAGGTTCTGTTGGCAGATAAATATTCTTCCTGTTTACTGAACTGGGGATTAAAGGGCAGAGCCCAGTTCAACCAGTGGAAAACATGGCAGACACTGCAGTCAAATCAAGAGAATGACAGTGGAAGAAAGGTCTGGACTGGGGCAAAGATAGGTAAATGTAGAGCTTGTAGCACATGTTAAGTCATGATGCTGTTATAGACTTAACAAGTTAGATTACAGCCCTGTGCATTATCAATGGAAGTTCTCAAAGTTCTCACATAATGTCTGGATTTGCATGATACTGAAATGAAGCTGATGCAACTTGACACTCCACAGTCATTGTTTTATATGGCATCACATTTAATGTTGTTCCAATCAGCTGAAATGGGAATATTCCTAAAAAAATCTATTGGTAATATCAGTCCCCTCTGACAGTATGTTTTCATCACACTCTCTTTCACGATATCCAGTGAGTCACCACATCAGGTGGAGGTGGTCTTTTTCTTGCCTCTCCTCATCTTTCCTTTCTCATGATTACACTCACAGTGAGCACTGAGACATCCCCAGGCCAGCCATTTCACTGTTTGTGTTTGTGTGTTCTGACAGTAAATACTTGTGACTTGCCCATTCAACTGAACTCTGTGGTGTAAATATCTGCATAATGTTTCACAGGGAGCCCAGGGTGACACAGCACAAACATACACATACACAAACACACACACACACACACACAGCAGATGTTTGTTGTGTTAGTTAAGATTAGGGTAAGAGAAAGATAGCAAAACCAAGTGTCTTAGCCTAATCTTAACTGAATTCATACTTTAACCTTCACTCACATTGTCAAATGTGATTGAATGATTTTTCTTTTTACAGTTTGTAAAGTCTTAACCTTACCATGTGAGGTGCTATCTATCTATCTATCTATCTATCTATCTATCTATCTATCTATCTATCTATCTATCTATCTATCTATCTATCTATCTATCTATCTATCTATCTATCTATCTATCTATCTATCTATCTATCTATTTATCTATCTATCTATCTATCTATCTATCTATCTATCTATCTATCTATCTATCTATCTATCTATCTATCTATCTATCTATTTATACACACACGTGGACAAAATTGTTGGTAATAAAAATTCTATGAAAATTAACCAATGAAAATCAGACATTGCTTTTGAACTGTAGTTCAACAGAATTATTTTAAAAAATAAATTCATGAAACAGGCCTGGACAAAACTGATGGTACCCCTAGAAAAGACTGAAATTAATGTGACCATAGGGACATGTTCAATCAAGGTGTGTCCTCTAATTAGCATCACAGGTGTCTACAAACTTGTAATCAGTCAGTCGGCCTATTTATAGGGTTACAGTAGTCACTGTGCTGTTTGGTGACATGGTGTGAACCACACTAAACATGGACCAGAGGAAGCCAAGGAGAGAGTTGTCTCAGGAGATTAGAAAGAAAATGATAGACCAGCATGTTAAAGGTAAAGGCTAGAAGACCATCTCCAAGCAGCTTGATGTTCCTGTGACTACAGTTGCACATATTATTCAGAAATTTAAGATCCATGGGACTGTAGCCAACCTCCCTGGACGTGGCCTCAGGAGGAAAACTGATGACAAATGAAAGAGATGGATAATAGGAATGGAAACAAAAGAGCCCAGAACAACCTCTAAAGACATTAAAGGTGAACTCCAAGGTCAAGGTACATCAGTGTCAGATCACACCATCCGTCGTTGTTTGAGCCAAAGTGGACTTCATGGGAGACAACCAAGGAGGACACCATTGTTGAAAACAAATCATAAAAAAGCCAGACTGGAATTTACCAAACTGCATGTTGACAAGCCACAAAGCTTCTGGGAGAATGTCCTATGGACAGACGAGACAAAACTGGAACTTTCTGGCACATCAGCTCTATGTTCACAGATGCAATAATGAAGCATATGAAGAAAAGAACACTGTCCCTACTGTGGAACATGGAGGAGGTTCTGTTATGTTCTGGGGCTGCTTTGCTGCATCTGGTACAGGGTGTCTGGAATCTGTGCAGGTACAATGAAATCTCATGACTATCAAGGTATTCTAGAGAGAAATGTGCTGCCCAGTGTCAGAAAGCTTGGTCTCAGTCGCAGGTCATGGGTCTTGCAACAGGATAATGATCCAAAACACACAGCTAGAAACAGCCAAGAATGGCTAAGAGGAAAACATTGGACTATTCTGAAGTGGCCTCTATGAGCCCTGATCTAAATCCTATTGAACATCTGTGGAAGGAGCTGAAACATGGCGTCTGGAGAAGGAACCTTCAAACCTGAGACAACTGGAGCAGTCTGCTGATGAGGAGTGGACCAGAATACCTGCTGAGAGCTGCAGAAGTCTCACTGACAGTTACACAAATGGTTTGATTGCAGTGATTGCCTCAAAAGGTTGTGCAACAAAATACTAAGTTAAGGGTTCCATCATTGTTGTCCAGGCCTGTTTCATGAGTTTATTTTTTTTTCAAATAATTCTGTTAAACCACAATTTAAAAACCATGTGTGGTTTTCATTGTTTGATTTTCATAGAATTTTTATTTATTATTCTTATTTTTGTCAGATTCAAATTATTTCTGTGACCATTGTGTGTGTTTTTATATATATATATATATATATATATATATATATATATATATATATATATATATATATATATATATATATATTATATATATATATATATATATATATTCAATATATTGTATATATTCAATTAGCAAAAGAAATATCAGTGTGCAAAAATCTGCATGCATTGCTGGAATATGTGGGCATCATTTTGTTAATCAAAGGCTTGTGTCATGAGTGGGCAGAGGGAGATCTGTTTTGCGTTTGGGAGAGTTGGGGGATGAGGTGGGACTGAGCGCTGGGAAGCTTCTGCAGCTACTGCTGAACCTTAACCTACTCAGTAATCTACACATCATCAGCATTTACTGTACTATTCCTCACAATTTGTGTTTCCTCATAGCTGCTAACACATCAGACAGATGTAACAAACAAACTTCTTCTGTTACCTTCATCTTCAAAATAAGTTAGCCTCTCTAAAAAACGCTTTGCATTTAGGTGTCATATGGTGGACCATTCAAACAAAAACCTTGACTGTATGCAATTTTTAGCATTAACAGAGAAGAAAAAAATATGTGTAGAACTCGATTAATTCAACTAAAATGAAGAAGATGTGTACCACTCTGCAATATTGCATTTATAACTATGTCAGTGTTAAATAATTGGCTTTGAGCCTTGGCTGTATCCAAAGGCATAGGTTCGGTTTCATCAGTATGGGGGATGCAGTCATACGTAACATCTAACCTACCTTCAATTGTTTACCAAGAATTTCCTCTGCTGCCGAGGACCGGGACATTTAGAGCTTTAAACATGACCAATTAGCAGCACTTCAGAATCAAGAAACAAGAAGCAAAGGAGATTATTGATGGCCAAAAGCACAAAGAATGGACATTAGACCAGTGAAAATATGTTTGTCTGATGAGTACAAATTTAAAATTTTTCGTTTCAACCGCTGTCCTTGTGAAATGCAGAGAGAGAGGATCAGATGATATCTGCATCTGTGGTTCCACTATGAATGGTCCGTAGTGGAAGAGGTGTGACTGTGTGATGTTTGTGTGTGTTTGTGTGCGTGTGCGTGCGTGCATGTGTATATACCTCATGGTGACGCTGTTGGAGAGTTATTCAAGGCAACACTTAACCAGTATGGCTCCCACAACATTCTGCAACAACACACCATCCCACCTGGTTTGAGCTAAGACTGGAAGACTGCATCAGATGAGCTGACCAGCACAACTTGTGCTAAACTGAAGTAAGACGGTTTGGAATGAGCAGGACTACTGACTGATGGAATGGCAGCCATAAATGCTGAGAGTATGTGGGAATTGGATGGTTCTTAACCTGATTTTTAGTAGTTTCAGAAATCTCCTTAGTTGTTTTCTTTGCTTGATGCAGGCCAATAATTTGACCCTACTGAGACAGATTAACATCCTTTCCATGACCACAGGATATGTCTTCCAACATGGTTGTTTCAGAAATGAGAAGCTCCTCACTGCATCAGCTAGATAGTTAAATAAGTTGTTGCAGCTGAAACGTATTCATCACTGCAGTAATTATCCAATGAGAGGCTCTCACCTATTTGCTTAGTTAAATCCAAGTGGTGACTTTTTTTTTGGCCAGGCAGTGTAGTTTGTCAGTTAGAATTTAAAGTGGACCGGAGCCTTTCAAAATGAAGTGGCAGAATGTTTACTTAGCTGGTAATGTAATGTAGTTAATGAATTTAAATTGCCTTGAAATGCATAAGGTGCACTCAGCTGTCACAAAAATACATGGAGATGGAAGAGAGCAGCAGTAGTATTTATGAGCTTGTAATTATGAGGTTAATGTAGTTTAAGGTGTTTAGTAATATGTCGATGATACATTGTTATAATATCCTCTTCTGGCCTGAATGTCTTCTAGATGTGAGAGCAGTCAAACAGTGAGCATGATACAGTCTGAAAATATATAGTGCCATAATGCCAGGATTACAAGCCTCCAATAGCTTTCCCATCAGAGCTAAAGATGCCGTTGCAGTGGCAGTTGTATCATGTGGTTGCTGTTGAGGTTTTGTTAACGTTGTGAGGAAAATAAAGAATCAAGAACCTTTATTGTCATTATATTTTCACATAACGAAAGTTCGAGTGATGACTCCCAGCTGTAGATTAAAAGCAGAAAAGGGCACACTATATACAGAATAAAATACTGAAAATATATGAACACATAAACTGAATTAGTGCAAAATGAGCAGTGAGATGTGTGGTAAAGTGCAGTCCAGTGTAAGGCTCAGTTCTTTATTACACATGTGTGTGTTTGTGTGTGCGAGGGGGGAATGGATTGGAGAGCTCTGCGGATAAAACACTTTGAGTTTTTATACACTGCCAGTCAAAAGTTTGGACACACTTTCTCATTTAATGCTCTTTCTTTGCTTGTATTATTTCTACATTGTAGATTAATACTGAAGATCTACACTTTGTTGTTTACAACATAATTCCATATGCATTCTTTGATAGTTTTCATGTCTTCAGTATTAATCTACTATGTAGAAAGTAATTAAAACCATTGAATGAGAAGGTGTGTCCAAACTTTTGATTGGTATTGTATTTCTGTACCATTTACCAGAGGAAAATGGAACAGCCCATTTCCTGGGTGGGTGGGGTCAGCGGCGACATGTCAGGTCTTCCTCTGGACCCGGTCCACGTATATTGGTCTGGAAGAGGACTTTCCACAAGCCCTCGTGCTGTTTTGGACACCCGGGTTAAGTCCTTTCTGTCCTTAGCTGTGTTACTGCCAGACCACATCGTTACACTGAGACAGAGGATGCTTTCTATCGTGGCTCTGAAGAAGTTTGCCAGGAGCTGAGGGGAGAGACCAGCATGTTTCAGCTTCTAAGGAAGAAGAGTCTTTGTTGAGCCTTCTTCACCAGGTGAGCTGTGTTCAGGGACCAGGTCAGGTCAGATGGAATGTGGACGCCCAGGAACTGGATGTTGTCAACATGCTTGATCGCTTCCCCTTGAATGAAAAGACCAGTTTGCTCTGTCCTCCTGGACCTCCTGTAGTCCACCATGACCTCCTGTAGTCCACCATGACCTCCTGTAGTCCACCATGACCTCCTGTAGTCCACCATGACCTCCTGTAGTCCACCATGACCTCCTGTTGTCCACCATGACCTCCTGTAGTCCACCATGACCTCCTGTAGTCCACCATGACCTCCTGTAGTCCACCATGACCTCCTGTAGTCCACCATGACCTCCTGTAGTCCACCATGACCTCCTGTAGTCCACCATGACCTCCTGTTGTCCACCATGACCTCCTTGGTCTTGCTGGTGTTCAGAACAAGGCTGTTGTCTGAGCACCACTGAATAAGATGCTGGATCTCCTCTCTGTAGTGGGTCTCATCCTTGTCTGACATGAGATCCACTACGGTGGTGTCGTCAGCAACCGTCAGTTCTTCAAATCTGACATTTATTTATTTAGAAAGACATTCATTGCTGCAATCTTCTAACCTTTATTTGATATCAGGACATAAATACAGTTTGTCCACCACTTCCGCTGATTTAGGTCAGTGTGGCACACCAGATTTCCTCGTGATCTTCCTTGGATACGTCTAACTAGCCCTGTGGGTCATGCCAACTCATAGCTAAATGTCATTCTGACTAAACTGATACAATTCTTTAATTGCAGTTCTACAATTTCATTTAGCAGACGCTTTTATCCAAAGTGACGTACATCTGAGAGTAGATACAACACAAGCAGGGATCCAGTCAAACAAACCTGGATAAGTGCCATCAAACAAGTTCAAGTGTGATAATATGACCGTGGTGCCTACAGGCAGTGCCAACATAATCGTCTTTTTATTTTATTATTTTTATTGCAGTCTGTCAAGTGCAAAGGTAAACAGCTTCTTCACTTCCTGCTCTAATTCTTCAACTACTTCCATTCCTTTACTTCTCTCTCAGCCAGGTTAAAACCAGACAGATGGGTGTTGTAGGCTTCTTTTCAGTGCAGAATTAATTAAATTCAATGGCAGCTGACGCGTCAGATTCTCACTGACCTGCAATTAAGAACCCTTGAGTTTGGAAAGCTGAGAATTTAGCAGTCTCACATACAGTCCTGCCAACTGCCATGGAAAATACACCCCCCTCACTGGGCTTTACACTCTCATTAAAAGTTGCTTTGTAACATTTTGCGTTGGTTACCTTGGACTTTTTGTTTCCCTGCTCTGGTCTGCATGCTTGTGTGTTCGTCTCTAGCTGAATATTAGCGAAGACCACGTGTCCTCACGGAAAGTTTTCAATGATCTTCAGATGGCTGTCTAAATATACTTAGAGTTAGCTTTGGATGGAAGGATGAGCTAAGGCTAAACATTCAGTTTGCCGTGTTTTCAGATATGTGAGATTCTATAGACAGTGGACACTAATTTCATGGCGTGCCAAATAAATAAAAACGTTGATAGCCAGCGTAGGTGTTCACAGGTATGGCTCACCTTGTTTTTTTTTTTTTTTTTTCCCATTTTAAAGATCTGCCAGTTTAAATCTGGTGTGTCAAACTGCGAAAGCTTGACATTGAAAACTACAGCTGCTGTTTGCTGCCAGTCAGCACCTGATATGTCTAACTCTGAGAAAATAAACAAAACTGAAAAGGCTCACAGCTTCCAAGCCAGAGTTTGGCTTTTTGTGGAAGGCAAATACTTTCTTTTCCTTTAGTGTTGTGCGTGTAACGCACAACAACCCGAATCCCAATGTTTTGTGGGGTTGACTGTCATTATAGGTAAACATGACTCAGTGTTTCCTCTAGGATTTTTTCCTGCAGCGGCGGCAGGCTCCCACTTTATTACTTATTTATGTCCTTGATCATCTTAGAATTAGCATAATATATTTGGCTTTTAATCTTTTTCTCATTTTGAATGTAATATTAACTACATTAAGTTGATTGTATAATATAATTAAAACATAAACATTTCTGTAAATGTGTGGATGTTATATTGGAAGATGCTTGCAACTCTAGATGTCATCTTCAGCCACAAGAAGAAGAAATCCTGTAATAAATGGTATGATCTCCATAGAACTCTGATCTCAGCATCAGTGTGGGAATATATGAGCAGACAGACGACATTGGGAAAGACTCGACCCACAAATGATCTGTGGCAACTTGCAAGTTCTACAACACACTTGGAACAACATACCTACCTTGGTACCTTGAAAAATTCTGCAATTGTACGAGGAAAATTGTTGCTGTTTTAAAAGCAAAGAGTGCTCACAAAAAGATTGAGTTGAAAACATTACAATTTTACTTTGCCTAGTGCCTAAGACAGAACAAAACTGCATCGTAAAACAGATTAATGTGTCCACAGCTTTACTGTATTTAGTGTACAGAAACACCAGCCATCATTTGAAGCAGATATACTGGAATTTGCAGTGTGTTTTGAAAGATGGCTCTTTAAATGTTTTTATGGTATGATTTTGTGCAGGTGTAAAGAGCTGTAGCAGCCTTTGATGAAGTTTGGAACATGAAAAATGTGTGGACTGAGACAGCCGGTGCTGGTGGACCTTTCTGTTAACACATAGCTGTCACTCTCACTACCCAACATCATGCTGCTTTTGTTCCTGTGAAATGTACACACCAGAGAGATGTAATGATTAAATAACAGGAGGAAAGTGATGATGATCCCGATGGGAAGATTGACAACAACACAATGCTAACATCCATGAATCTCTGTAGAGTTTAGGTGTGCTTCTGTTTTACTCTGATTCACTAACATATTGATCAACAGAAAGCATCACTGGTTCACGAATGATGCTTTTATTACATAGTAAGTCACATCAATTATTAAGCCACTTCACAGGTAAAGTTGTGGCGTCCATAAGACAGAAAATTGCTGGTAATTGTTCCAGTTTTCTATTTCAGAAATATTTCAGCAGAAAGTTAACAACAGGATAAAATCAAGCACATTCATTTGAAGTGATTCCACAAAACCTCCAAATTACATTATTTACAGAAATACAAAAAACCTTGGTTGCTACAATATCTGTTCAAATCGAAGTTACTCTGTTTAAGAGAAGGGAAGCTCATGGTTATGGTGATTAAGCTACAGATGGATGGTGACAGCAGCAGTCATAGCAGCAGTAAGGACACAAAACAAAGTTTCATTGTGTCTTAAGTTGCAGTTAATGCAACGCTGTTCCTATATTCTGTGTTTTGTCCATTATGTCTTATATCTTTTACTTTGTTGGTGAGGCTAGTTTTATCACTTGTGCTGCACAGTATTTTGAGGTTCAGTTCTGTTAGTTGTAGTTGATGAATAGCCATATTCGTCGTTAGTTTAATAAAAAGAAAAACAAAACAAAAAACATCATTGGGAATCCTGCAGTCCTGTGTCATTTTTGTGTTATATTGTACAGTATGTGTCAGTGTGTGATTGTTGTATAGGGGAAACTGAAAATGAATAGCTCATGTTTCAGTTCTAGTCTCTGGAAACATTGTCATCTTGTGTTTAATAGTGTAATGGATGGGAATTAATGTCTTATTAAAGGGACGTATGGCAGCTCAGGAAGAGAACCTTGTATCAGTAATGAGTCAGGAATGATGATGACAATGACTGTGACTGTAATGACTTTTTCATGCATCATTTTTCCATTTCTTCTTTTCTTTGTGGGATAATTATTTGAATAATCATGTAAGCAGCTTTTGTAATCTCATACAGGGTAGGACATGACATGACTGTGTTTTGTAATTAATCTAAAATAATATCAATTCTCAATAATTCTATTGTTTCAAAGCTGACAAGTAGAATATTTCATCTTATGAGCAATCTAATACAGAATATTTTCAGGATAATGGCTCCACACAGAAAAGATTGTGAAAATGTATATAGAAACCATACAAAACATACAAGAAGCTCAGTCACAATCAAGAAAAAAAAAATGTGGTGAAATTGAGTTGCAGCAGTATTCAGCAGTTACAGAAAGAGCCACATTACCACTAGTTGGAGTCAGCCTCCTAAAACGATGCACAGATAGGGCACTACTCGCACAATCTAGCTCTGAAAAACAGACAATCAAATGCTTCAGACTGACAGTACAGATTTCAGACCTAGAAGTCTGATTCAGACAGACTGCATGACTGCTAAAGAACATGAAAATAAATTATGAATACTGGAAGCCCATTCTTTGGTCGGATGAGTCAAACATTTTTTATTTTTATTAATTAATTTATTTTTTAGCTGAAATGGTTCCGGTGTAACACATAGAGATTAAGCATGTTAAACTCTTAATTTTTATAAGTTATTTAGTTTTTTTTTTACAAAGAGTTATGCTCAGCAAGTAAATCATTATGAAAGAACATAACTAGAATGTCCTTGAGCTAATTACAATTGAAAAAAATTGGGATCAAAAGAAAAAACTGAATTAGAAACATTTATGCTATAAGCAAAACATTATCAAAGAACATCCACAGTGGCTACTGTTACTTTCAATTGTCTCTGTATAACAGATGTCAATATAATATATCTTTGTATTATCTTTGATTTGTGCTTAAATTAAAACTGACTTGATCTTTGCGCCATATGTAAATCCATATATCAGCATGATCTGTCTTTGTATTTTTGTCTAAATATGTGATGTAATCTTGTTTTACATGTGCCATGTTTTGGCATGGAGAGGATTATTCTGGGCTATGCTATTCCAGCCCCTGAGGTATAAATGGACCCAGGCCGGAGTATACCTCAGGGTATGCTTTGGCCTAGACCAGTTTATATCTGGGTATGCTTTGGCCAAGGAGTTAATCTGGCCTGTTACACCAACACGAACCTGGCCAGGACACCCACAGTGAAGTACAGAGGTGGAAGTGTGATGATATGGGGTGGTGAGACGATATTTATAGTTGTGCCGTGGATGCCTGCGGATACACCAAAATACTGGCTGACAAGATGACTCCCAGTCTGCAGAAATTTTGTAGAAGGTGAATATTCCAGCATGATGACCACTGAAGCACACTGGCAAAACCACACAGAAGTTTCTGAAGAAGGAAATGGTCTTAAACTTGGGCCTTGCCGAGTATTCACATGACTTGCATCCAATAGAAAACCTCTGGGTTATTTTAAAGAGAAAGGTAGAGCAACACAACCCCTTCAGCAAACAGCATCTAAATGGTCTCTGAAGAAAAGCAGAACATCTGTCCAGAAGTTTGTGCAACAGTGAGGATGCTGAGGATGAAGTCAAAAATAAAGGTGGACATACAAAGTCTTGTGTCTGTGTTTTTAGTATAGTGCATTTGAACTGTTAGTTTAAATTAGAATTAAAGGAATCACTGTAAGGTCAACCAGTTCTGACCTTCCAGTGTCCCAAGGTGAAATTATTGGGTGAGTTTAGTAACAACCTTGATTAATACACAGCAGTATACTTTTTAATATGCCTTTAAGGGCGTTTTGTGTTGACTTTCCATTGCAGGAGAGATGCCAATCTCATTCAGTAAGTATATGCAGGAAGTTGTTTCAAGCAAACTGTTAAGGCTCCATCTAAAATATTTTTGTCGTTCCTGTGTTCAACCATATAGGTATTTATTTTTGAGTACAAGGTTGTGTTCAGTTCCTACCAGGGTGCGGTTTAATGTGCACAGTAATTCCTCTTGTGTACATGCTATGATGAAATCAGTCAGTTTACATAATAAACCTGACTGCACAGCAGACTTTGTTTTGAATATTCAGCTCAAAGGAGGTTTGAAGGTTTGCTTATGAGTACAAATCAAGTGAGGAAAAATTTGTTCAGTGCATTAGAAAAATAGTGTCAAAAAGAGAAGGAATGATGTTTTCCTCCACAGTTTGCAAATATTACTTTGCTGTTTTATCTTTATGTCCCACTCTGTCATAGGACATGAATTCTGCTCCACATCATCCCTATCTGATTGCTACACAGAGGCCAGAATACTTGCTGTAGTGCCACTCACCATTAGCACTTCATGTAATATTTAACTTTACTACTTGTTTTTACTATTTTGACAGACAACCTGAATATGGCATTGAATTATAGAGAATCTCCCAGCAGGGTGTTTCTACTGTGTCGGGCTGAATGGAGAGTAGGACAAACACATGTACATGCAGCACTGCTCAGTACCCTTCAGCACACACACTAATAGGATGAGTGGCATTCAAACATTGCAGGAGATTTCCAAGAAGTTTCATCATGTTGCCAGAAAACCATCAGCTGGGTGGTGCTGTAGTGGGATACGTATTTCTAGGTTTGACTCCGTCTACCTTGTGTTTTCAAAGTGAAGGTCGTCTCTTGGTGCACCGAGAGGACTGACAAACTCTGCTTTTATGTGATTTACACAAACTTTATTTACCTCTGTTGGCTTTGTCCAGAGTCTTTACTTTGTTCCTCTATGAAATCCTCAGAACATAGTAATAACAAATAAGCCTATCTTCAAGTCAAACGAGAAAAGAAAGAAAGCGATTTACATAACTTATTTAGTACATTTTCCACAAGGTCACCCAAGCAAAGATCGTCCACAGATCTCTCTCTCTCACTCTCTCTTACCCTGTGTGTGTGTGTGTGTGTGTGTGTGTTTCTGTGAATGTATATATAATATTTAGACAGATAATTTAAAAGTTCAGTTTATTATTTTAGATCAGTCAGGGCTAGATTATCAAGTCTAATACATTCATTTGTGTTTTCCATAACTGACCTGCAGATCAACTGATTTTAGATTCAACTGCCTGCATTTTGTACTTTGTTAAATACTAAAGTTGTGTTTCACATCTACGCTGTTTCTTGTCTTGTGGTAACCAATATATAAAATAAATTTCTCACATGGTGGCTGCAGCGCTGCACAGTGGCATGGCGGTTCCCACTCTCGCCTTGCAGCTAGGAGATCCCTGGTTCGCATCCTGGCCTTAACGGGATCTTTCTGCATGTTCTCCCTGTGTATGTGTAGCAGTTGTGTACTTTCTCTATCCTGCGTTGTGCAGACAATCAAGCATGGAGCATTTTTCTTTTTGGCACCAAATCCGCTGTTTGTTTGCAGGAGCTGGTAAAACACACCAACATTACTCTCTCACAGGCACACTCTTAGGGAACTCCAGATAATGCACAGCAGCTGTACACACCAGACTGAGATCACAATGTGGGGCGCACACCCCAAGTCTGCAGGGGCCCAGAAGGATACGCCCACGCCATATCCAGTGACAGCTGATGGCAAGTGGAAGCATTAACTCTGCTACACATGCGTGGGTTTCCTCCAGGTAAATCAGTGATTCTAAATTGTCTGTAGGTGTGAATGTGAGTGTGATTGTGTGTCTCTATGTGTAGTCCTGTGATAGACTGTTACCTGTCCAGGTGAACCTTCACCCTCAGTCAGCTGGGACAGACTGCAGCCCCCCATGACCTTAATGAGGTTAAAGTGGTGTACAGATAATGGATGGACATTCACTTCTGTAGGACACCAAGGTCCTATTTTAAAGGATATCCTTGGTGTTAATTTCAACCAATAAAACATAAATATAGTAGATGGTTTATAGTCTGACTCCAGTTTTCTAAAGAGTAATTTTTCTTTAGTCTTGTAAAAGCTGCACATTTGAACATATATGGTGGGATTTTGCACAGGAGAAAAGTATTTGCACCAAAGATAAAGACACATAGTTTCTGCAGGTATGTGGGATTTCAGATCATTTGTGACTCACTGGAAGACATGCATTCCACACATGCAACAGTATTTTATATGTACCAATATTAGGCCAAAAACAAATAAATAAATGCCTAAACACACTTAAACCACTAGATTTTTGTCCTTGATGAAAAGCAGACATTTTTAAAACACCAGTTACACCTCAGTGTTGGCAAATTATATGTTTAAATAGTCAGTTGGAGGAAAAGAAAACAAATGACCCAGGATCCCATCGGCACTGAGTAAGCAGATTCTTGTTCAATAGGGGAAGCATCTGTAAATGAGCAGGGAAAGAAGATTCTGAGATAACCAGCAACACTTACATGAAAAGGACTGATGTTCCACCTCACTAAACCCCAGAACACAGCCTTACTTTCATCCTATTTATCTCCATAATATATATCCAGGGAAGTTAGAAAGAAAGCACACAACTGGAAATGTAAAGTCATATGATGCTGACCACAAACATACACACTGAAAAATGTATTAAAGTGGTTCAAACTACAAGTCATTTAACTGCAAATGTGCATCTAAAAAAAACAAAATAAATAAAATCTTGTCTGTTTATTATCCTGAAGATGTATTTCATTCATTCTGGATTTTATACTCTACATTGACATTCACATCTGGTGATTTTAAATTCCTTTTCAGCAATTTAAAAACACAGCTGTTACTCTTGTTGAGAATTTATTTTTCTTTGAACAGTGACAGTATACACTAATAGTCCATTCTGTCTTAGTTTATCATAGGCCTATTAACTGTCATCAACTAGTGTACTTCAACCATGTCTTTGATCCCCATTTGTCTCTGTATCCAAATAAAAGCTAAGGTCTACAGTATGCCTGTTTCTACAGTGGAACCACACCAGGTTTGTAGATGTTTTTCTTGATCAGTGTCCACAGTTAGTTCACAAATGCATGCTGTGACTATTAAAACTCAGAGTTAATAATAGCTGATCGTTTGCTAGAGTGCTGGTTTCACTGCGTTTATCTGACAGCAGTTATTACTTTAACACTCATGTTGTTAGCAGGAGCACATTAAGAGAAGCATATTGTTACTATCAGCAGTAGCACCTTTTTTCTGCTGGAACAACAGTTAGCACTGAAAAGGATGACTCTCATTGTGACTGCAGACAGTTATTAAGTCTTAGCTTATGGTACACAGTGTGGGTTGCATATTCAATATCTTCATCAAACAATTACTGTGCCTTTGTTAAATTGGATGGCCAGCTAATCTTGTTAAGCCATTTGCCAGAGGTCTAATTCCATGGAAGGTGATACAGTGAGCGACAAGACTATTTCCTGGTGTTGCTCTAGATTTCATATCAGAACCCTGGTATTGTGTCTGTAATAGGACGGCAGTATTATTAGGATGTAATGTGGGAGTTGAGCAGATATTATATATAATGACTATCTATTCTTGTTGTCTATTAGAGGACTGTGGAGACTTCTGGGTCATGTGTGTTAAGTCATGGTAGCAGGATTTAGGCGAGTTGCCTCCACAGCGCTGTACAGAGGATTCCATTCCATATTCTCACCCCTTCACTGTTTGCATACTTTAGTGCAATGTAAACAGAGTTTTACTTGGGTGAAACTGACATTGTTATCCATCTATATTAGTTATTGACTCTAGACTGATGAGCAAAATTGCATTTTAAATAAATCTACAGTACAACGCAGCTTAACAAAGGGAAGGAGCCTGAATGCTTCCTGATTGTATGCATCCAACAAATCATTCAGCAGCGGCTCAGCTGGAAAATTAAAGAGAACAGAGGGTTCTGGGAGCACATTTTCCTCAGTAGTATATTTGTTTAACAAGATAGCACCTTGGGTAGGTATAATGTCAAGTTTCCCATGTCTCATTCAAATTGGATAACAGTTTCAAAATGTCATCGCCTTGCCCTTTAGATCATCCAGTCATTGTTTGTAAAGAAGAAGCAGAAAAAAAAGCAACTCCGTACCAGCTCTAAAATGATAAACTGAAACTTCCATAACCATATAGTTTATTTCTAACCATTAAATTTGATTTGCAGAACAAGCCAGCTACACAGAGCTAGGAAAATGTGAAGGACCAACAGTATGTGGGATGTTGACAGCTTATTTACACTCATTTATTTCATATAAACCTCTGGACTATTTTTATTTTAAAGAGACCATTTAAGACAGCCGTTTGTTTAATAATGTGTGGGATTTAACTCAAGGGTTGCATGTGTTATCTCAAGAAAAACTCAAACAGCTATCAAACAGGTATATTAGTTAATCAAACCCTAATAATTGATTATAAACAGGCTGAACTGGCACAAAGCATTTATCCTTACTCAGATGTTAGGGATCGAGAGGCACAAGAATCCAGCCTTACTATACCTTACTTCCACATGACCCCTTCCAACAGAGATTACTCAGTAATTATGATTCAGATCTGCTCTTGCTTGATGAGAGACGCATAAATGGAAAGCTGCTACAGACACATTCACAAACCGGCCAGAGGAATGATTACAGTATGCAGCACATAGCTGGATGAACATAAATATTCATGCGCCAACACGCCTACATGCTGTATCACTTTGTCATGCTAAATCTTTGTCCATGCCCACGTTCACACATGGAACAGCTCACTCTTTATGCATTTAGCAAACACAATTATATTCCATAAAGCCCAGTCAGTCAGCAGCCAGAGGCAATGTGTTT
Organism: Amphiprion clarkii; assembly: GCA_027123335.1. NCBI lineage: Eukaryota > Metazoa > Chordata > Actinopteri > Pomacentridae > Amphiprion > Amphiprion clarkii. The sequence goes on from CM049588.1 coordinate 2,571,163, forward strand.
TCAAACAGGTCACATACAATTAGTCCACATTCACAAGACAATTAGTCAGAAAAGTATTCATTCATACGCCATCCAATCGGTCCTAATTTTCAGGGGTTCCCATCAGAATATTGTTATTTTGGTCAGTTTTCCACTAAGGCCTAGTTATAAAATTGTGGTCTACAGTGTTTTTTTTTTTTTGTTTTTTTTTTTTTAATGAAATGCTCCTTTTCACTGATTTTTGGCCATTTGATAGGAGCGAAGACAAAGACACAAATAATGTGAGAGCCTGCCTTTCCCCCTCTCTCCCATTGTGAGTTCTGGCCTTAGTTGGCGTATTTATAGATAGTGTTAATTACTTTGTTAAATAAAGACACGTTTACATCCAGTCAGCCTGCCGTCTGCTCTGTGCGACTCTCATTTGGGTTCAAATCCCCCGCAAACTGTAATATTTTTAGGTTTTTGTGTTTAAATCAAAGTAACTCTAGGAACAGGATAAACCTGTACGTATCTCCAATAATAATAATAATAATAATAATTATTATTATTATAATAATAATAATAATAATAATAATAATAATAATAATAATAATAATAATAGTACATTTTATTTAAAGTGCCTTTCAAGGAACTCAAGGACGCTTTACAGAGGCATAAAAAGCCTAAAAATCTCTGTTTTCTAAGGCACTTTAATGCTTACCACATAACAGGAGATGTTTGCTTCATCATCCTCCTCTGAATCTAATTCACTGGAGTCAAGGAAAGGAGGAATGCTTTGGTCATCTAAACACAGATGCTAAGCCATCAGAGAACAAATCAGAGAAAGATTAATAAATCAACATTTTTAACTAGCCAATATAAAACTTTGCAGGTGCAGTGTTGTGTACAGTGTCTTATTCTCAAGTATACATTTATTACTATGTAGTGTCAGTATACAGTGTTGTTTTTGAGCACACTGTTTAGCATGTAATATAACATGAAATTGTTTAGCTAGCTCACCATTGACAAAGCTTTAAAATATTGAAAAAATATATAACTGTACTATATACTACACTATATTCATACTCATCCTCAACTATAAAACATGTTTACTTAGTGTGTCAATCTGAAGTAGACGTCAAAACATTTACTATTTTCGAGGAAACTTTTCATAAACTGTAGGTGGGAGGTAACATAAAGTTGTGTAGCTCACTGTTGTCTGATGGATGATCATTCAGTGGATGCATTCCTTCAGCTGTTCGGGGATCTTCATTGGAGGAGAAGGAGTCCTTTACAGTGTCTGAACTAGCCCTTTTGAATTTTCTATTCTTTTCTCTTTTTGTGCTAAAAATATACAGCATGGCAGAGGTCATTGTCACAATGTCCCCAAAGACGGCAGAGACGTTCATCTTGCAGGCATAGAGAAAATCTAGATAGATAGACAGACAGACAGACAGACAGACAGACAGACAGACAGACAGACAGACAGACAGACAGACAGATAGATAGATAGATAGACAGACAGATAGATAGATACTTTTTTAATCCTGAGGGAAGTTTAAGTGTTCAGCCGTCTGATATGACGCTAAATAAGTATGACCCAGTGGCAGCAAAGAGACATTTTAAGCCCGATCTGATGCCCAAGCTACTGGGCAGCTTGGAGTGATACCCACCTGGCCTCCAGTGAGTCGCCACACTGGAGGCCAGGTGGGTAAAGTGTCTTGCCCAAGGACACAACAGCACATGACTAGGACAGAGCGGGAACCGAACCGCCGCTCCTTCGATCATTGGACGACCCGCTCTACCACCTGAGCCACTGCCGCCTCAGCAGCTATAGTGTTCAATAAAGCTCTTATTTTTCAACATGTCTTTGCAAATATTTTTTCTCTCCCAATAAATTAATGTCGTTGATTGTAGGATAGCCCATTGGTTAACAATAAAAAGTATGTCGGTTAACTAATTATACATAATTTACATGGTACACATGTATTAAAGTATTATTGAAATATTACCAATAATCATTATTATTACAGTGTGTGACTGGGGGAGGGGGTGATTTAATAGCTATGGGGTCGGCCATTAGCAACAGATCCATCAACCAATCATGACACAGTTTTTAGGCAGCTCTTGCTGATGCCGACTGAACCTGTTACGTAGTTCTCGTCGGGGTCAGACAGTAACAATAAACAAAGATAGCAGAATTGTAGATAACCGTGGGAAATGGAATGAAGGGGGTGACACTAGTACCAAAAGGTGTGCTATTTTCTTCATCAAGGTAATCCTTAATTTCATACAGTGTTGTGATAGAAATGTTGTTTTAGATTTGTTGGTTTACTAAAAGTGTAGTTAGTTAAATATTGAATCTTGGACTTTCTTCAGATTTTTTGGGGAATCCCATCCCTCTTCTACCACACCTGGGAGTCCCCAAATTCTAGTTTGAGAGGCCATCAATAGCAGTTAAAAGCGAAGTGGGAGAACATCCCACATATTAGTGCTGCGGCCCTGGCTTGATTCACCGTTAGGTCACATAATACATACTTTCCCAAGAAGAACAACAGTGTGTTCTCTGCTTTGCAGCTTTACCATCTCCCAGGGCTTAGTTCAAAAGCACAATGTCCTCCCTCTGAGCTCCGGCATCATTGTTTACCAGAAGTTGAACCCCCTAACAAGCCTTGACAGTGTGCATGCCGCCAGCCTCCACTGCTGTACAAATAACACAGAAAAATACAGCAAGCTCAGACTGGTGTGTAATGACTGAAAAGAAAAAAAGAAAAGTCATTGTGTGTGCGTCAGCATCTCTAGGAAATCGTTTTTCTAATCTGTCTGGTGCTTAGACTACTATCCAACACCCACCATGTGTGTGACATACCATGCAGCACATACAACACACAGTAATACACATGGTTTGCTCTGCGATAGACCCATTCATCATGGGAGAAGGTGAGCAGTGCAGTGCGTAGTCTGCACACATTATCTACCTTGACACTCTATCCCACTACTTATCCAACAGAAGAGAGTTAGTCTGCATCAAACTGTTGTAACAGGCTTCTATTGAACAGCCACACAGCAATCCATTTTTGAAAAAAGTATATTTTAGTGTTTCAGTACCATATTATGACAGGAATAGTACTCAGTGTCATATATTGGACAAGAACTGCATTTCACTTTTTGACCTTCAGCCTGCTGTAAGAACTAGCAATGACAGACACATGGCTTTTAGTGTTTGGGAAAGATTGGTATGCATAATCGCTGCTGTCCTGTCTTTTGCCCTTGCAGATCATCAGTGGTTGAAATGCCAAGTAACTCTATTATTCACCACATCTTCCAGTGGTACCTGTAAGCAGACAGAGCCAAGGAGAAACAGACATGGAGAAAGAGAGGATGACTGGGTCTACTTTTCTGTCTTAACTGCAGACATTTGGGTTGAATGTAGGCCTTTATCTCTACAGTTTTATAGTGAGTATAGATATATACAAGTTTCTGGAAAGGCTTCCCGTGTTTTAAGGTGGAATAAATAGAGATTACTGGAATTTGATCATACCTTAGTGTTTGAAAAGATGCTTTCTTGTTCTGTTTTGAAATACCTTTATTTGATCTGGAGAAGGACAAACTGCACTGTATCTTGCCAGCAACCTTGTCAGCAACGAGGGGAAAAAATTGTGATGATTTTATTGATAAAAAAAATTCAAATCCTGAGACAGACTGTTAACCCAGAATGATGTTTTTATTAGTGGTGTCAAACGATTAAAACGTGGAATCAGATTAATCACAAGGTCGCTGTGGATTAATTTTGATTAATCTCAATTATATATCATTCATTTTTTATCTAAATTAATCTTGTTTCATTGAATGAAGAATGAAGAGAATATATATGCAAGTGAGGTGTTTATTAAACACCTTTAAAAGGTTGATGTTAGAATCCGCGACTAACACATGCTTCGCGTTAATATGGTACTTTAAGCTGGAAGTGCTTTAGTGAAAAGAAAACTCCTTCCTGCAGACTGTGTATATAACTGTATGTCAGTCGACTGTTCCGTCTTGGGGGTTTTATGTATTCAGATTTCCCACTGAGAGCGCCAGCGTGCTGTTTAGTAGGGCCCGACCGATATGGATTTTTTGACTTGATTCCAATATTTGGCAGAAAAAAATTCTGGTAACTCATTAGTCAGCTGATTAATTTAAAGTATATATAATGAATAAAATAACCATCTTTTTTGGTCCTCTAAAGCTTAAAACAACAAAGATATGAAGTACAGGCAGACCATTTTACTGTTTTACAATGCTTGGTCATTTAGTATTTGTTTAACTTTACAACAGAGAGGAATTATCAAGTACAAAAACATGCGACAAAGCATTAAACCTCTGCAAAATTATATAACCTTAAAAAACGAACCAGTATATATACATCTTATCTTGTACTACTTGTTGCTGCAAATTAGAGGTAGGTTTCTATATATATATATATATGTATATATATATATATATATATATATATATATATATATATATATATATATATATATATATATATATATATATATATATATATATATATATATATATATATATTTATATTTATATATATACATATGCATCAATAGCAATGGCAATGTGGCCATTAGGATAAACCTCTAATAGAGAACAGGTGTATATGTTGCTTTTTTTTTTTCACAAGAATCTGAGCTGCCACACAGTATTCTACTGACACTGATTTCCCTAATGAGAGAAAAAAATGTAACAGATAAAGCCTTGTCATGTATCCAATAAAACAGGTGCTCCCCTACAACCCAATATGAAAGCAGCCCAGTGTATCCACTTCAGTCCATGGCATCCTATGGCATCTCTGCAGGCTGCCAACAGCAGGAGGCAGGTAATCAGTTCCCCGTTACTGCCTGCATTAACACATCTGGCCTACCACTGCAAACTATACAAAGTGAAATCCTGTCTACCAGTGATCACGGTGTGTGTGTGTGTGTGTGTGTGTGTGCGCGCACATACAAGACGAAAATCCTGGAAGGGAGATTCAACTGGTCTTTAATACTAAAATCCTCTATGGTCCCTTTGAAGAATTAATTTCAGTGTCAGTTTTATTAGGATTAATTTAAGGTTAGGGATGAAAAAGGTTAGGACTAAGGTTAGTTTAGGTGCAGTAATTGAACTTAAGGTTAGGTAAGGAATAAAATCAGAATCTGGTGTTCAGTAGTTAAACATGGTAGGTCAAGAGTGTTCTAAAAACTGCTAACGGATAGTAAGCTTAAACCAACAGTTCATGCCAGCACCTTAAAGTGGATAAAATACATGTTTCTTTTATATCAGTCCATCCATTTTAGCAGATTAAGCCGGTCATTTCAGATGTCCCGCTTCCCAACACCATGTTCCATTTCCAACTGGGTAATCCCAAAGTGCTCCAGGCCAAAAGAGATATGTAATCCCTCCATCTCCAGGCTCCTGCCAGGTGCCCAGAAAACTTCCAAAGGAAGGTATCCAGGAGGTATCCAAATCAGATGTCCAAACAACCTCAGCTGGCTCATTTCAACTCAAAGGAGCAGCAGCGCTACTCCGAGCTGACTCTGGATGTCCGAGATGCTCACCTTGTTTCTAAGGCTGAGCGCAGCTAGCCCATGGAGGAAACTCATTTTAGCTGCTTGTATCTTTCCTTAACTACTCAGAGCTCATGACCATAGGTGAGGGTTGGAGCATGGACCGACTGGCAAACTCCTTCACTGAGACACCAGCTCCCCTTCATTGTGGCATTGTGGAGTGAACAATCTACAGGTTTACAGAGAGAAACAGACCTCAGACCCTACAGCAAACTATTGTCCAAATCTGAAGCTCCCCTCAGATTTATGAAGGTAAAAAAGTGCATTTCATCTCATTTTTTATCTGTTCAGCTGCAACTTTATTGTGTTGGTTCACTCATACTGTTGTAGGAATGTAAAAATAATGTTTTGGATTTGTGTTTTGTGTCTTTCTTCCAGGAGTCGTCATTCTTACAGGTGCTTTAAAGGTGCCACTTTTCTCATCAAATTCACAGCAAGGAAGTGAATACTGTGCTCGTGAGTTAATATGATTTCTTATAGAATATTTTTTGTTTCGATATGAGGACGTATGGGCTTTCAGTGAAGTGATAATGGAATCTCCTGTGTGCATTTTTTTTTATCATTACTACATTAGATCCTGGTGTGGGCGTGTTCTGAATATTGAACTGACATCAAGTGTTCATTTTGTGCTACGTAATATTACAGTGAACTAATTCCAAAGGCCTTCATATGCCATCACTCATTATTCACTTAACGCTGCCAAGGTGAGACTTTTGTATGTTACCAGGTGACCCAGCAGCAGTGAAGAGAGTGAACTGGGCAGGAGAGACGACCCACTGGACCTGGGGGAGGCGTTTGAGGCAAATCCTTTCAGTTTTGTATTATTGATTCCACTCACATGCTGTGTAAGGGCTAATCTGTGCGTATCCACCAAGATCTGAATTTAGAAGTATTTAGAATTTTGATTGAAGTTGCTAAAAAGGTAACTTTTATTATGATTCCTCCAATTTCCAACATACTGCTGACAATAATGAATTAGTTTGTCCTGACTATGGGACATGCTTTTTTGTTATTGTTTTGTTTTGTTGTTGTTTTATTTTTATGATATTTAGTCTAGTTTCTAGCCTCTCTGTGTTCCCTTTCATTTAGTCTGAAATATGTTGACCACTATTTGACAACAGTTTTGCTCAGATATTCATTTTCTCCTGGAGAGGTACCTCGAAGATGCTGCTATCCCCTGAAAACACCCACATTTGTACCAACTAAACTGTCATGTTAGTATGCTGATGTCACAGCTGTGCTTTGCTTATGTACAGACTCACAGAACTGCTATTGATGCTGCAGATTATCAGTCTTGTCGCTTTGAACATTTTGTTTTTCTGTAGACTATGAAAACATTTTTCTCACCAGGATAGTAAGACAACTCATTGTCTGCCACAGGTTTTCACGTACTTTTGTTTGTTCTCTCTTTCAAATTACTTTGGTGAAGCTGGACTGTCCGATCTGTTGGTTGTTCTTCCACCAGCTGAACACTTTATAGGAATGAAGCTGTCTTTTCACACATCTCACAATTATTCTACAAAAATAATATACAGATGTAGATTTTTCTCCTTTAACACATGAAAAGTGTTCTGGTGCTCTGATGTTTACACTGTGTATGTTATCCTCAAAACGTTACTTTATAAATTAGCCTATTGTTTTGGACAATTGCACTTATTAAATGAATCTCCTATTTGTTCATGTCAGCTTCTCGATTATTCAAGACCTTAGCTCAAAGCCCTATGCTAGGCTAATAAGGATGAAAGAGAAATGTGGTTTTTCAGTAAATGGGGGAATCTTTATGGAGCTACTGGGCCATAGAAAGAACGTCAAACCTTTCATTAGTGTCTTCATTTGTGGACTGGTGACAACAGTGGCACGACCTTTGCTAGCTGAACATTGGGCACTTAAGAGTGGGTGATGGTGGATGGCAGTGGGGGAGCCTTGGACGACTCCTGGCTGCTGCTGCTGCTGTTATAAATAGCTATTGCAATCATAATAATAGCCATCTTTGGTGCAATTAAATCAACCATTTTCCTCTTATGGCCTTCACCTCCTGTCACATACATGCCTTGGTTTTATATCGACCTCAGACTGGGGATAGAAGGAAGGAGAAAAGGAAAGGTTCTCAAAAGCTGGAGATTGAGTGCATGGAGGTAGAAGGGGGGTGAGGAAACGGAGAGAGGTCAACAGAGAAAGAGGGGAGTGGGGGGCAAAAGAGAGAATGAGACAGGCCTTTTGTGTGTGCGCAGATTAATTAGAATCCTTCTGGACTGCCATTGGAGCTCATTAAAAGGAGCCACAGCCATACAGGCATCAAACAAAGAGCTGGGACACTCAATGACTGTGGATGTGAGTGTGTGTGAATCTGCATATAGGTATTTCTACATGTGTGTGTGTGTGTGTGTAAAAAAATTTTTTTTTTTACTTACACATATATGAAGCCTATACCTACATTCTTTGTGTGCATGTGTGTGTGGTAAGACAAAATGCTGCCTGTTCTAAATTACCACAAAGTATGTGCATGTGCACCAATCAGACATAACATTATAACCACCTGTCTAATACTGTGTTGGTCTCCTTCATGCTGCTAAAACTCCTCTGACCCAGTGGTTCATGGATTCAGGACCTCTGGGGATCCTGTGGTACCAGGATGGTAGCAGTGAATTCTGTGGGTTGCATGGTGGGATCTACCTAGATCAGACTGATCCTGGACCATCCCACAGATGCTCAATAAGATCTGGATCTGGGGAGTGTGGAACCCAGGTGAACAACTTAACTCTGTCGTGTTCCTGGATCACTCCTGAACAGTTTTTATGGTGTGTCAGGGTACGTTGTCCTGCTGAGAGGAGCAACTGGCATCTACTGCTGTTGCCATGGGGGTTGGAGGGGTTGTTGGGTTGCTTGACCCACAATGTTTAGGTGGGTGGTGCATGTCAAACATAAACATGAATGTCAGGACTCAAGGTTTCCCAGCAGAACATTGCATTGTAACAAGATGATGGATATTATTCACTTCACCTGTCAGTGGTCATAACATAATGTTGTGGCTGATGGGTGTATATTTGTGCATGCGTGTTTACATGTATGTGTGTGTGTGTCTTTGTTTGGCTGCCAGGATTGGTATGTAAATGAAGTATTATGTTAATGATATTTTCCTTTCTTTTTCCTGCCTGAGTCTCCATAGGCCCTGTTAGCATAAATGATGCTCCCCAGCTGGTCCACGGAGGCTTGCACAGTGCCGCTAAAGGGATGAATTAGGCCTCTGAATCCCGCATCAGATCCTTGCTCATTTTCAGTAAGGCTTGGACTGGGGTTCCGCATGCATTATAATGAAAGCATTTATGGGTGCTTATTAGTCGTGCCCATGGTGACATCAAATGATAATGTACTACAGCTATTACAGTGACGTACACAACAGGGCTAGGACTTTGGCAATTACAAAAATGAACTGCAAAGCTTTAGTTTCTGGAAAACAGCAGTTTCATGAGATCACTAGCTTCTTGGATATGCGTGTGTATAAATGGCAGAAAGAGTCTACTGTGTCAGCAATGTGTCTAAGGTATTTAAATCTGGACATTTTCATGGGTTCAAGGTTAAAACTCACTTATGAAATGACAAAAATTCACTTATAGGAAAATGAACAAAAATATGGCAAAAAATTGTCATACTATTACATTATGAATGCAAAAAAGCTACAGAGTTAGGGAAATGCAGATGTTGGCAGATAATAAACTGTTCAACCACAGAGTGCAATATCTGAATTTTATTTTTCCTTTTTTATTTAAGGTCTTTCACAACTGTTAATAATGAAACAAACAGCATCAAATTAAGGCTTTACAAGGCAAACGTGTAACACATTTTAGACAAGAGCTATCAATAATCTTGTTTCTGTAGTCACAGCCTTTAATTTCTGATGGAAATGTGTTCCAGCTACAGCCCAGACAAGACTGGCGCCACGTCAAAATCATTTAAGAACCTGCAGTTTAAGCTCCATTCAGCAGTTTTTAACCACGAGATAGATTTGAAAACACACTCGCAGTAACGAGCTTTAATGTACTGAAGGATTATTGAGTTGTTGTTACGTCTAGTGTCTTACTGCTGAGTTTCCATGATGCACATTCAGCATAAAGTGCTGACAAAAGAGGACAAAAGCTGCTTTTCCTCAAAAATGTGCAATTATCCAAGGAGTATGAACAATTTTTAACACTACAGTTTTGTTATTGGTGTCTTAGTCTTGTTTTTCATTTGTTTATGTTGTTTTTGTCAGCCATAAGAAAAAACATTGATGAGATCTAAAAATAAAATCACTAGAAATCAAAAATTGGTATAAGGTCAGCATTAATAGTCTGCTCTATAACCTTACGTTTGAACACCCCATCAGAATTGTATCCAAAACTTCTTTCTCTCATCCTAGAAATATGGCAGAGTTCAGGCCATTTCTCACTCTGGTGAACACTGAAAATGTAATGCATGCTTTTATCACCAGTAGGCTACCTGCCTCCTCTTTAAAGACTGTAAAAAAAAAAAAAAAAAAAAGACCTGTGAGCTGGTTCTAAATGCTGCTTTGAGAGTTTAAACACTGACAAAAAAAGTGAATAATGTCTTTTTTAAAATATAGATAAATAAATGAAATAAATCTTGTTGTGATGTCACCAATCAGATTGTTCTGTATTTTATTGAACCCAAATCATTTTACTTGAGGGGGTTTTAGGATATGCTTCACACATAAACACAATGTCAGGCTCTCTAATTACTTTCTGTTATCCAAACTACAGACTACACCATGAAAGCGTTCATTTAAATGATTCTTTCTGGTCCTGTTTTAGTTGCTTTAAACTCATTCCAATTTGTAAACTTGATTGTTAAGATTGCTTTTTTATATATATATTACACATTTACTTAAAACCACAATGTTACTCTATCATGAACAAAAAGTGTTTTTGCAGACAAAACACAATAAAAGCTGAGGATGTGATTCTCTCCAGTGTTGTGCAGCTGCTGGATGCTGCCGGTCTGTGGGCCAGTTGATCCACTAGTTTTGTCCAGTCTGAAAGCCTGTATTAAGTTCAATTCAATTTAATTCAATTCAATTCAAGTAATGTTCCAAAGTGATGGGGGCATCAAGGCTGGGTTCTGCTTTCTGCACAAACGAGCCATGTGGAAATCCACTTGGAGTCCGTGTGACTTCATACTCCATGTGGCGTCTGCTCCCAAACTGCAGGGGGCAGTGTATCGCAAACACACGTCTACCTGGTCTACTCTAGTACTTACCTCACTTACAACATGGCATTTTAGCAAATAGTTGCATTTCAGCAGTTTTAATTTCACACCATAAATAGTTGATAAACCCGATTGTCACGGTGATCTCTGTGTGATGAATCATATAAATGCCTGGATTTCTGAACTTCTGCTGCTAGGAGCTCCTCTTCTTCCACATGTCTCTGTCCGTGTAGTTAGAAAAATGTGGAGTTGTGTGATGTGGAAATTTTCCGCTTGAGAAGGGCCATGTGAGGGGGTGTTAGTGCTCAAATGATACCATTTGTCCGCACAGAACCACATGGACGCAGCAAGCATAAAACAAGCTTAAGAAGTAGTAACGAGAAATTTGGCTCTTTTCAGAGCTGGTTCTTTTGGCACGGCTCTTAAAGAAGAGCCGACTCTTTCGACTATCACACGGCTCCTAGTTTAGTATTATTTCTAGCCTCATATTTTAACCGAACCTGGTAAATATGAATGATTTGTGTGCTGGTAAACCCTTTTTGCATTCAGTGTTTTTATCAAAAGCTTCACAACTTTGTCATTTTGTGTATTTTTTCGGTTACAAAAGCAGGCATTCTTACTTTTGTTTAGCATTTTAATTTAACCTTTTTTGCACAAACATCAAATGAACAAAACACTGCACACAAACCCACACAACAGAAACGGAACCAAACTTGGTATTCAAACAGCACAAATGTCCTCAGTGCAGTTTGGTAGTCAGAAAATTCAGCTCCCTGAGCTTGGATGGGCTGATACCATTTCTTCTTTCAGTGAGTATATGCCCTGTTTTTGAGAAGATTCTCTCAGATGGAACAGAAGTTGCCACAGTACAGTCTTCCCTCCCTCATCTTCACCATGTGGGGGAAGACTGAGGCCTTGGCCTGCCTCCAGCTCAGTGGGTCATCTGCTGGTTGGATTGGGGTTCCTCTAGATATGATCTCACCTCCATTACAGCATCTCCTGTAGCTCTTTCATCAAAGAGCCTCCACACAGCACAAGTTTGTGGCTCCTCCACTTGGCCCTCTGATGGTAGAGGTGGCTGGCTGCTGGGGGCACATTTTGCTGCTGCTGAACTTATTGTCTAACTAACTGAGGTCTAAATAATTAAACAACAAAAGCCAGGAATGAACTGAGTGGTGGTAGGAAGGGTAACTTAACTAATTAACTCAGTAGCAGGGTGGGGCAAGGGCAAGATGGGCTCCTGGAGACTGACGTCCCAGGAGTGCAGCACCAGTGGTGTGGGTGGGCAGCAGAGACGGTCCAAATGGTGGTCCATGGGATGGCCGGGGGGAAGCTGGTCTGCAGAGGGAGGCTGGAGAACCTGAAGAGGGGCTGGAGAGAATCTGAGGATGGTGGGAGAACAGAGCCGGGGGGGAATCCGGAGAGGGGACCAGAGGAATCCAGGGCTAGGTCAGGGGTCCAGAGGAATCCAGGGGAATCCAGGGTAGGTCAGGGGTCCAGAGGAATCCAGGGGAATCCAGGGCTAGGTCAGGGGTCCAGGGGAATCCAGGGGAATCCAGGGCTAGGTCAGGGGTCCAGAGGAATCCAGGGGAATCCAGGGTAGGTCAGGGGTCCAGGGAATCCAGGGGAATCCAGGGCTAGGTCAGGGGTCCAGGGGAATCCAGGGGAATCCAGGGCTAGGTCAGGGGTCCAGGGGAATCCAGGGGAATCCAGGGTAGGTCAGGGGTCCAGGGGAATCCAGGGGAATCCAGGGCAGGGATGCAGCACTGGGCAGTACAGCCAGTGGGTGACTGTCAACAGGGAAAGAGGCGTTATAAAGATCACAAAAAGCACCAAGAGCTGAATGTGCTGGAGCCAAACTAACTGCAGGAGTTGAATCGACCCTCTGGCAGGGTGTGGAGTGTGGAACCGGCTTTTATTGCTGAGGACATGTGACAGGTGTGCTGCGCCACAGCTGCCTAGAGTTCTGCTGATGAGCTGAAGACTGATTACCTGCAGCCACTGGAGAGAGGGAAGGACAGGGAAAGGCAGAAATAAAGAGGGAGAACAACAAAAGAGGGAGAGAAGAAGGGAAGAGGAGGTCACATGGGGGCAGATGCAGGGACCAGGGAGGGGGCCATGACACTTATTCTCTGAAGTACCTTGTCAACAGCTCTGTTGTCACTCAAGGCAAGCTTCTTAAACCTAGGATCAGTATTAAACTCCATACTCTATTAAAAAAGCCAAGAGTTGACTCTCTTAATAGGAGTCTGTTCTTCTGATTCACTACAAAGTGTCGCCTCTGAGAGCTGCATCTTTTGCGCATGACACATTCCTAGTAAGAAGAGGTGGATGAAGTGATGCCCTCATCATGGCTAGTTCCTACCAGCCTGTGGGGGTTAGAGTTATGATCTGGGGTTGGTCAGGTTCAACAACGTTATGTTCCCAAAGAATGAGGTCAGCTGATACCTGAAGATACTGAATGACCAGGTCTTTCCATCAGTGGAGTTTTTCTTCCCTGATGTTCATGGACATGTTCCAAGATGACGATGCCAGGATTCATGGGGCTCACATTGAGAATGAGTGGATCAGGGAGCATCAGATGGATTGTCCTCCACAGAGTCCAGACCTCAGCCCCACTGAGAATCTTTGAGATGTTCTGGAGAAGACTTTGTGCAGCGGTCCGACTCTCCCATCATCAATATAAGGTCTTGTTGAACAATTAATGCATCTCTGGACAGAAATAAATGCTGTGACACTGCAGAAGCTTATCAAAATGATGCCACAATGAATGAGTGTGTGAGCAGTCCAACAAAATATTGAAGTGTGCGACTTTTTTTTTTTTTTTTTTGGCTGGGCGGGGTATAGTTGTATAGAGAGAGAGAGACGGGTAGAGAGGAGCCCAGTGCATCATGGGAATTCCCTGGAAGTCTAAACCTACAGCAGCATAACAAAAGGACAACTAAGGTGATTCTGAGCAGCACTAACTATAAGCTTTATCAAAGAGGAACATTTTAAGCCTAATCTTAGAAGTCGAGACGATGTCTTCCTCCTGAAACCAAACTGGGAACTGATTCCACAACAGAGGAGCTGATAACTGAAGGCTCTGCCTCCCATTCTGCTTCTGGAAACTCTGGGAACCACAAGTAAACCTGTACTCTGAGAGCAAGCCACTATGTTAGGATAATATGGTACAGTAAAGTCTTTAATATAAGATGGACTGATGCATTCTAAATCCTAACTGAAAGTCTTCAAACTAACTATTTCTGTGCTGATGGTCACATAATTGGATTGCAGCAACTCAGAGTAAGGGGTAAGTGGGCGATGTGCAACACCTAACACAACTGGTTATAGTGTTTTCCAATTCAAGTGTGTGAGACTAAGACTGAGGCTTTCAAATGAATTTTAGCTAAGTTTTGGTCTCAGGGTGATTAACAAGTTTCAGTGAAAGATTGCTGTCACTCCTCCGCCTTTATTTCTGGGCATATGAAAATTATTATGACCTTTTTATTCACTACATTTGTAGTAAATACATCTTCTATTACTCTTTCTGAGGAGTCTTTGTATTTTTTTTCAAACTGAGGTCCTTGAATTAGTGATATTGAGAAATATAAATAAATGTGATTTCACTTGTCTCAACTCCAATACTTCAGTTTAGCGTCAGCCTCCTGTTTTACTTTATATTATTTAACAAATGTTAGCATGTTAACATGCTAAACTGAAGGGGATGAACATAAGTAAAATCATCAAAAAAACATCAAAAGCAGTTGTTTCCTGTGACATAAACACCAGCACACTAACATGCTAGCATGCAATAAAAGCAAAGCTGTTCGTATCCCATGAGGAATCTGGTAGTGATATATTTAGATGTGACTTTACTGTCTTTAACTGACCATACACTTAATCTAACGCAATTTATTTCTTACGAAACACAAAGGTTGCTCACTGCTTAATTTCAATTACAATAAAACAAAACAAACAAAAGATAAAATAAGTTAACGTTTATTGATTGTCTGGAGCTGTGTGTGTGTGTGTGTGTGTGTGTGTGTACACTTTTAGCAATATTGTGCTTGTATTTGTGTCTGATTAAAGCATGTCTGCATAGATCTACAGCTTACAGAGTCTCCCTCTCAGTCCAACTCTGTCTGTGTGTTTGGTTGATCCAGAGGGCCAGTACTGCAGGATCATCCAGCTTCTATATCCTTCCTGCTTCATTTAGGTCTGGCTGTGTGGCCAGTTGTTTTCCCTGTGCCAGCATGGCCAGGGCCCTCTTCTGAAAGGCCATCAACAAATGACATTCAACACCCAAATGGCTCCCAGGAGTTTTCATCTGTCATCACTACTGCATGTTCACATGCATGTAAACATGGACACTTGGTATGCGCAACTTATGCCATATGTCAATATCAATTAAGTTTAATTGAAAACTTAATTCAGTTCAGTTCACTTCAGTTTAATTCAGTTCAATTCAATTCGGCTTTATTCATGTAGTGCAATTATGCAACATAAGTAATCTCAGGGCACTTTACCTAATAGGTGAAGCCTAACAAATCTAATTGATTTCCCTTGAGCAGCACTTTGGTAACAATGAAAAGAAAAAAAAAAGGAGGACAACCATCTACCGCCACTGGCTGAGAAACAAACAAACAATAAGCACTGAAGAGGCCAGTAAATGCAGATCAGAGATGTTAACTTCAGAGGGAGATGTACCCGCAGAAAGGACAAAGTACAGGACAGAGAGAACACAAATGTAATGACATCTAACAGAGGCTTACAAATGTATTGAGAGGAGAAGAGAGTAGTGGAGAGGTCCTCAGTGCTTTATAGAAGTTCCTCAGCATATTGGTCGAGACCTACAGCAATATAACTAAGGGATGATTCAGGGTCACCTGAACCACCCCTAACTACGAGCTTTATGAAAAAGGAGCGTTAAAAAAATTAAAAATCAATTAAATTAAAAATACAAAGATGAAAAAAGCTCATATGAGATAATATCATATAATATCATGTAAACTGCTATACTGCTATACCGTTAGCTGCTGAAGACACTGGTGAGAAGAGATCACCACAGGTTGGCCATGTTCAGCCAATCAGGATGGAGCAGCTCACCTTTCCCCTGCAATGAAGCTCTCACTGTTCAACATGATGAAACCAGTTTAAGTGGCCAAACTGGGCTGGATCAGACACAGAAAAGCCAGCATTTAACATTTTACTTTAGAACCAAGATCTTCTCAAGTGTATTGCAGAAAGTAACAAGAGGTGTTTTTACAAACTATTTGAAAACAAACACAGGTTAAGAATTTAAGAGGGTTTTTTTTCCCTTCCTAGCCAGAGAACCACCCAGCTTAGCTGATAGTAGTGCTTATTTTATTTGAGAGTATGAACCCACATTTCACCCCCACATTTGGTCTCAATAATTAATATTTACAAAACAAATGCCTTTCACATATTTTTTATCAGAAAGGAGCAGTAGTTGGAGAGAAAAGTATGAGGAAAGAGACCACAGGAATGACACGCAATAAAGGTCTGGCTGGACAGGAATCAAACCTCTGTCTGCTGCAGAAGAAATACTCTGCACTGGACAGACCCAACACCACTGTCCCCATCACATTCTTTGTTTTCTTCAGCGCTTTCAGTACCATCCAGCCCAAACTGCTGAAGACCAAGCTGGAGGACATGCAGGTGGAGGCTCCCCTTATCACATGGATTACAGACTATCTGACGGGCAGACCACAGTTTGGGAAGTTACAAAGCTGTGTGTCTGAACATCTGACCTCCAACATCGGGGCTCCCCAGGGAACTGTGCTGTCCCCTTTCCTCTTCACCACCTACACTTTGCACTTCCAGTACAGCACTGAGTCGTGTCACCTGCAGAAATTCTCAGATCACACGCCCATAGTAGGCTGTGTGGAGATCAGGAAGGAGAATGAATACAGGAACCTGGTGGGCTGGTTGCAGTGAGAACCACCTGCAGCTGAATGTGACGAAGACCAAGGAGATGGTGGTGGACTGCAGGAGGAACAAGTCTCCACCCTGTCCTGTATGTATCAGCAGGACTGATGTGGAGATTGTCCAGACTCACAAGTACCTGGGAGTGAGTCTGGACAACCAGCTGGAGTGGTCCACAAACACAGAGGCCGTCTACAAGAAGGACCTGAGCCGGCTCTACTTCCTCAGGAGGCTCAGGTCCCTAAATGTATGCAACCCCATGCTTCGGATGTTTTATCAGTCCATGGTGATGAGCGCCATCTTCTTTGCTGTGGTGTGCCGGGGTGCAGGCATCAAGCTGAAGGATGGCAAGAGACTGAATAAACTCATCAGGAATGCACAGTCTGTTGTTGGCTGCCAGTTGGTCACCCTGGAGGAGGTGGTGGAGCAGAGGATGCCGATCAAACTGCTGGCCATCATGTACAACATCTCCCACCTCCTCCATAAAGCTGTGGACAACCTGAGGAGCAGTTTCAGCAACAGACTGATGCAAGGAACGGTACAGGAGGTCATTCCTCCCCACAGCAATAAGACTTTTCAATGCATCTGCATCTGGCAGATCACAAAAGGACTCTAGCACTTTGTCTGCTGATGAAACCACTTTACATCCTGGACATTTTACATCCTTCATTATATTTGTAAACTTATCTGCACCTACTCATGTCATTTGCACATCTAAGCATATTCTCATTTTCACACTTCTGTATCACACTCGTATATTATTCTATATTTAGTTATTTTTTCTATATTATGTTCTCTATATTTTATCTTTTTTATTTTATCTTATTTTATTTTATCATCACTTTATATCCAACCCTAATATTCTGTGCTGTCTTATTGTTTACCCCTCTGTTGAATATCCAGCTGCTGCAACAACAGAATTTCCCACTGGGATTAATAAAGTCTGTCTAAACTAAGTCTAAATCTGATTAAATTTGCACCCATGTGGTATGCACTGACCATTTGGCTACTGGGTTGTCAACTTGTAAGGAAATGAACTTCTGTTTGGAACATACACGTTTTGCATGTATTCTAATTAGAACTCAACTAACTGGAACTGGATTATTGCATTTCTAATGTTTTCATCATTTTATATTTTAGCCTATTAGTGTGATGACCCATGAACTTCACAATCTGGAATGCTGATCTCACAATGACGATTAATTCACAGTACTAACAGCACAAACGTTAGCATAAGCAACAGGTGTAGGTCTGAACTAGCATAGTGCCATAGCAGCAGCTACATGGCTGAAGTGGAATATAGGTCCTGACTTCCTGTGCAAAGCCAGCAGTGTTTGACACAGAGATCAAGGTGGCCTCTGTGCTCCTGGGCTGCATGAATACATGCATGACTTGGTGCCCTTTATGCCAGAGCAGGTCTCAGAGCTCCCCACTGATCCTGCTGTGTGTGTGTGTGTGTGTGTGTGTGTGTGTGTGTGTAGGTGTGTGTGTGTGTGTGTGTGTGTGTGTGTGTGTGTGTGTGTGTGTGTGTGTGTGTGGATGTGTGAGGTCCCATTGCTTCTATTTCCTGGAAAACATTATGTCTTTCACTCCAAGGAACCCAGGCACAGTGTAAACCTGGCAACCTGACCGTTTACATTATGAAAATGTTATGGATGATATGAAAAGGCTTTGTTGTTACACACTGTATGGTGATGCTGTGTTATGTATGAGAGCTGCGCGACTGTATAATGTATAAAGACTCCTGTTGTGACTCAGGTCATGGAGAGGACAGGTTGTTGTAAATGCTAGCTCAGGTCAGTAAGTCACTGCATGATACTGCAGCACATTTTTTCTGTCTTTTACTGGACCCACTTGGTTGCAGCTAGTGTTTGGCTCCATTTTTGATTTATTTATATATATATTTTGTCTCGCTTTATATTTTTAACAAGCCTTTTTGCAGAGGTAACTTGTTTCCTAAAAGTTGTATTTATTCTGATGACCCAAAAACATTACAAACAACTGTGTTTTTGTGTTAATACAATGCTGATCCTTCATGTGTCATCAGCATCAAGAGTTCCAACCTGCTGTAGCATGAACTTTGCGAGAGTTGATTTATCTTGCACCAAGGCATTAACAACAAATTATCTAAGTCCTGTTAATAGAACAGCACATTGATATGGATATCCTCAGACTGTGAGAGGAAGCTTACGAAAACTTGGATGGAGTTTCTTACTGACTGGACAATCAGGATGTCCCAATAACTGATGAAAACCTTCCGGCCGATCCAAAGATACAGCAGCCAAAGTTTTAACAGAAACCAGAAAGAAATACTATATTTCTCCTATATTACTTAGTTCCTCTGCTGTGGAACCAGTGTCCAGTTTGGGTTCAGGAAGGAGATATCATCTCAAGTAAAATTACTCTTCAAACTATTCTGTTTGCTAAAACCTACATAGAAGCTGTCTGAGGTGAGCTGCACCATGCCTTAGTAATACTGCTTTAGGTTTAGACTGCTGAGGAATCACACCATACACTAAGCACATCTCCTCTACTCTCCACTTCCTCGCTCTTGTATGTCACTATCTTTATCTTCTAGTTTGTGTTTTATCCCCTCGTCTGCAGGTACCTCTGGTTGCTATATTCTGCTGATCTGCAGTAAGTGACCTCACTGACCTCTCTAATGTTTATTGTTCTCTTGGGTATTGTTAGTCTGTTTTCTACCTGCTATACTGTTCTCTGTTTCATTTACCTTTACCTCTACTGAGCTGTCCTCCCTGAGCATGATTCTGCTGGAGGTTTCTTCCTGCTAAATGTGAATTTTTCTTTCCAACTGTTGCCAAGTGATGGTAAAAGTGAGTTCAATGCAAACCTTGGATTTGATGGGCTTCTTTGTATGAATTTCTAATTTTGTCTTCACTTTACTATGCGCCGTTTTTAATAACTGATGTTGTGAATTAGTGCTATATAAATAGAACTGAACTGACCTGAAGTTCAGTGTACTGCATGGATAATGGAGGAACTGTATTCTTTCTCTAAATCAACTATTCAGACTCTTTCTCTCTCTCACACACACACACACCCTAGCAGATTGATACAGTCTTAATGTGTCAAATGTCTTCTGTATATTCCTTTAAACATTTTGGAGACACCCTGTCTGGGCCGTGCTGGGTGATGAACTCGTTTAACAGGAGTGTTTGGCATTCCTGATAGCTACATCGAAGGACTAAGACCATGGTCTTCAGAGAGAGTTCTTGTCCTTCCACGTTGCTTTATGGATGTTAGACCTGGACGTTGACTGTCAGTGTGATTGGAAGACTCCACTCTGGTGCCTTGGGCGATCACTGGCATGATTTTATCTAATGAACAACATCTTCTGCATCACAACTCCATCACTTTGGCCACGTGTCGCACTTTGCAGGATGGACTCTGCTGGCCGTTGCCTCATTGCTGAGACTCCTGCAGGTTGGGTATTAACTTGGTAGATCGAGCAGCACTGCCAGATGGCCAACACTGACCGGGAATTTTCGTGGGTGGTTGCTGCAACGGAGTTGTTCGAGCAAGAGCTCCCCACTTAATCTAATCTGATCTGTCAAGACACTTGGGGCATTTTATGTCACAACAACTACAAAAAAACAGGTTTTCTCCAACAAAACATAATATTCAGACAGTTTAATGTCAGTATTGTGCCATCATCCTGTACAAAACCTCATGCTGACCATTCATCAAAACCCAATAAGCATGACCTGAACATGTTTTAGCTGCCATGTTCATTCTGATACTTAAAGTGGCTATACATGCTGCTGGTCCGATTAATAACTAGAATCACCTGCTTTTTAACTGAACAGTATTTGTGTGGTCATAATTTGCCAAATATAAGCAGTATTGTTATTATTGTTGTTATTGTGATCATCATTGCCCATTTCTTGTCATCCCCAGTCTCTTTGCTTATTACAGTTTTCAGATAAATGTAGAAAAGGATGACGTTATAGATTCAACATGATTAGAATAGAGACATATATCAAGGGCACAGCTTTTTATTTTCCTGGTTTATTTTATCTCCACTGGAGCATTTTGTAGCTAGATCTAATTTTGTCTTTCACACTTTCCTCTCTGGGACATCCGTCAGTCGATACGAGGCTCCTCTAAATGGGTTACTGTGGAAGTCAGCTCAGGTCTAATCAAAACCACAGATAAAAAGTGGTGTTTCGGTGCTTCACTTACTGTTTTCGGAGAGCCTCTGTTTAGTTATTGTAAAAAAAAAAACAAACAAAAAACAAAACGTTTTTTGCTGTGTCAGAATGTGTGTCTCTGTGGAACGTATCACTGCAAATAATGAAGATGTCTGTACTCTATTCTAAAGAAATAATACTCTGCTCATATTGTTTTTAAATTCTCTCACTTTGGATTGCTTTGATACAGAGGCCAAATTTCATATTCGATGACTTTATATAATTAATTCTTTACAGATGAGGTTATTAAACTATATTGGGAGCATGGACCAATGACTTCCCAGTTGTTTTATCACTTAGCTGAAATTTCCATTGAGAAGTCCAACACTTGCTGGTCCAGTAGGGACCATTCACCTTGGAATAAGAACAAAATCATGTTTTGGGTTGTTGCTTGAATAGCAGTAATAGTACAGACTGTGTTGAGTGAGTGCACAGTAGTTTATGTCTACATATTCTACATTACTGCTGAGCAGCTGCACTATGGCCCTGCAGCATGATCTATGTGGACACAGATCATGGGCTGTATGGAGAGATTTGCATCACACTGACCCATGTGTCCTGGTGAAAGTGAAAAGTATAACACTGGCCATAGTGGGTGAACAGGCTCAGTGGATTAGAAGTCAGAATTTTGCAGCTAAAGTTAAACTTTAGTTGAACTGACATTCAGAACATTAACTTATTGTAATCCATGAGTTAAAGCAGGTTATGTTTTTGAGTTTGTGATTTTTTTTTACAGGTAGTGGACTGTGTTTGTGCTTAAACTTGTATGCTTCAGGAGATACTCTGAATTGGATGACCTTGCAGGTGAGCTGCCCCTTTAATTAGAAATTAAAAACTGTGCTGGTATTTTTTGTAAGATTTATCCATTTGACTTTTGATTGGATTCGTTAGACTACCATTAAGCCCACCTCTGCTCATACCTGCCACATTTCTGGCTGTGATTTGTTATTTCTTCATCAGTGCACAAATGAATGACCTTCTCCCAAGCTTTTGTGTTGACAGACATTGTATTTCTCCATCCACATAATAAAACTACAGAGAGTGAATCCCAGGCTTTTGGATGTTTGCTTTTGGCTTTGTCTTTAATCCTGTTTTTTCCTCTGATGCATTGGTGGTCTGCTGCAGGAGCCACAGCTGCTAATCTGGCTCTGACTAATCTGGCTAGTGTTGTTGAATTAGTCTGTTTGCTAATTAATGATGTGCTATGTACACTCCCCAGGCCACTGCCTTTTCCCTCAGTTTTCAGGTGCTATAACCCATCAGGACAGAGTATGCTTGTGTGTGCCGCAATCAATTCATCACACATTTAGTCAGTTTCTCAATCCTTTATCAGCTGTTTCATGCTTTTTACATGGCTAATTTACATACACAGCAGTTACTACAGAAAGCAAGCGTAAGTAAAGGTGACTTGCTTGCAACAATGATTTTGCAGCCACTGATCAGGTTAGAAACGCTTCCAGCTCAGTCCCTGACTGCCTGGCAGGACTTGTTTGTTGCTACCATCTACAAAGCCTTGCTGCTCTTCCCCCGAGAAAATACTCTCCCAATATTTACATCCCACCCAGCAATATAATCTCACTACTTTCAGTTATCACTGGGAAGCATTCTATTTCAAACATCAATGAACACACAGCTGAAAGAGCACACAAGTGCTTTTATTGTTGCACCTTCAAACTACACTTTATTACCTGTGAAATGAAATAATTAATAAGGTGATGACAGGTGTAGAAAAAAGTGTGAATGTTCCATCAATCACAGTGCAGAGGGTGAAATTCAGGTTTGTCTGAACAACATGCTGCCATCAGAAAGTCATCTTTTTGCTCATTCTCCTGCTGTGTACAGATTAAATCAAGTGGCTTTATACTTTTCCCCTCAGCCTGTGGGATACTAATTGAAATAGGCAACTGATGTTCCTGGTAAATCAGGAAAAAAAATAAAATAAAACAGCTCAAAATGACTTCACTGGGGTTGAAACAAAGTACTGCTAAAGAAGGCTGTCTTTTTCTCCCTTTTTATGTTGTATTAAAGCTACAGGAAAATAACTTTTCCTATTGTTTTAACAGTAGTCCAAACAGGATGATTGCATAAGGCAGGCAGAGCTCCACAGGGAGAAAGCTGCTGCTTCTCTACTTAGCATTAGCATTAAGAGCATACCAAATGAAGAGAAAGCATCTTTTGGCAATAAGTAACTCAGTATGTGTATGTATGTGGGCAGAGCAATAAATAAGATTCAGCAGAACAGTAGGAATCCAACCTGAACACACCAAGTAACCTCTGTGCTGTGAGAGGGCTGACTGGACTGGTCTGCTTTCAGTACAGCCAAGACTTTAAGTGATCTTCAGGTTCTATCAGAAATGTGTGAACCACAGGTAACTGTTGCAAATACTACTAACATTTCCAGAGTTATGAACTGTGTTTTCAAGATACTCCTGCAGGATCAACATGCAACATCAGTGAAATGAGAGAGCTGCAGGAGGGTGTGTAAGTGAAGATCTGCTGGATGAGTTGGTTCAGGAACGCAGAGACAGGGTGACACTTTTGCATACAGTAGGGTACTGAAAATACGCCAAAGTAACTATAGAGTGAAAGCCCAGGTTATTCAAAAAGCTTTGGAGCTAAATCCATATCAGCTTGTAACCAATCATGGATGTGTTCATCCTAAGGGGTGGTGTTGAGCGTCACTGAGGCCAGGTACCTGTAGAACTTACTTTGTGTTCATTTCTAATCTATATAAATCCAGTTATTCAATATCTTCTATTGTTTCAGATTTGAAATCCCACTGAACAGGTGATTAAAATGGTATCAAACATGCTATGTATATCTTCTACGGTCCCTGAAATAATAGTGAAAGGTTCAAACATAGATATAGATTGTGGAAATTTATTTTATATATTAGTAAGCTTTTAGGACACCTAAAATACAAGCATATCAGGCATAACATCATTACCACCTGCCTAATATTATGCTGCTAAAACTCCTCTGACCCAGTGGATCATGGATTCAGGACCTCTGGGGATCCTGTGGTACCAGGATGGTAGCAGTGAATTCTGTGGATCCTGTGGGTTGCAGGGTGGGATCTACCTAGATCAGGCTGATCCTGGGTCACTCCTGAACAGTTTTTGTGGTGTGTCGGGGTGCATTGTCCTGCTGAGGGCAACAACTGGCATCAAGGACTGCTGTTGCCATGGGGACGGGAGGTTGGGGGGTTGCTAGACCCACAATGTTTAGGTGGGTGGTACATGTCAAACATACACATGGATGTCAGGACTCAAGGTTTTCCCAGTAGAAATTGTAATAAGATGATGGATGTTATTCACTTCATCTGTCAGTGTTTATAATATTGTAGCTGATCGGTATAAGTCTGTCGGTCTATTTGAGTATATTTCTTTTGAACACATTTAATAGCACACACTGAGCACCTGTTGAGTGTGTGGCTGACTCCCTCACTCCCTGCACAGTGGTTGGACTATGCTTTAGCCTGCTGTTAGAGCTGTAGTGCCCTGAATAGTTTCAGCTGTTTCTGGTCATTCACCCTCACAAGTTCCACTGTTTGTTACCTTCATGTTCTCCAACCAGATTCTTCTTCTTGCTCCTCCGGTTTGTGCTTTTTGCTCTTTTGATTTCTGTGGATTTTTTTGGGTTTCCTCTCGATTGCCTTCTTCATTTTTGGGTACATTTCTTTCCCATATTTCTGGTTTCCTTTTGTTGTTCCAATGTCAGCCTGTGCTACGCCTTTGAGTCAGGTTATAACATTTTCTTTGCTACTTTCACCTGGTCTAACAAAACTTGAATAGTTAATTTGATTAGTGGTATTCTAATTTTTGTCATTAAACATTGTTTATTTGAGCTCATTTAATCTTGACCAATAAATCTGCCATTTTTTGTGAAAATCTGGTCTCTGTCTTTTTTCTACAGCCAAGCTGTTACTTCTTCTGAGTATGCCTACGCATTGATTGGGCATGTCCAAGCACATCTCACAGATGCTTGGTCAGATGAGGTTGTGGGGAGTTTGGAGACCAGGCCAACAACTTGGGCTCCTTGTGTTTCAGTGAACGGTTTTGTCATTGTGACGAGGCATACTGTCCTGCTAGGAGGAGTCTATCATTGAGTAGTGTCATTGTCATACGGAGGTGTGCTTGGTCTTTAGGTGGGTGGTACATGTCAAAGGCAAAGCACTACATTGCAATTTGATGGTCAGTGTTATACACCTCACCTGCCAGTGGTTGTAATGCTGTAGGCTAACAAGTAACTGCATCTGAAACAAAATGTGAGGTTGAAAGTTCAATGATTACAGGAAATCTTATTTAACAATACTAGTCCAACTAGAATGTAATATACAACAGAAATACTCAAGTCAGGTGCAATGAATGAGAACTGATGGCTTAAGTCCTCATAGGAGTAGAAGTACTTAAACAGTGAGCAATGCTTATATATTAATGAGCACTGATCAAGTATTGTATGCTATAAAACATCGAATATCTTCCTATATGCATTAAAGAGGCGGACTGAAGTGCTACAGACATTTCTTGTGGATGCTGAATCTGTGACATTGTTGTGTCTGAGTACAGTTAGAACACAGTAGATCCCAGTGCTGTAGATATTTGCTGTTAGTTCTCACACTCAAGACTTCACACAACTTGGGAAGTTGCTTTTTCTCAAACTAAACTGAGTGAAGAGATAAAGAACATCAAAGCAAAGAAACATTGAAAGAATTAGTAGTAAGTGATATTTAATTATTCAGTTTTGAAACCACCTGATATTATGGTTTCTGTATTCTTTCACAGATGATGCTCATAGTTTTGTCTTATCTACACTATCACAATCTGCTGAAAGGTCTGACTTCCTTTATTATATCCCCACCTATTCAATGTTTCAGCAACATACAATCAATGAATTTACCTCAGCAGAATCAATATTGCTTTAAACCCAGTTTTTGGTTATTATCCAGTAATTCTGTTTTTTAGGACTACACCTCTTACGGATAAGATAAATAATAAATAATTCCTGATATTGATTAAAAAGAAAGAAAAGGTTACATGCCCAAAGGAAAAAGGAAATCAATTGTCTGCTTTTACAGAGTGGATGGTAGTGATAATGTGCTCCTGTCAGCATGAACAACACATCTCCTCTTTGGTTGAATGTACAGTCTTGACTCCATTACACTGGAAGGGCGGCAAACTGTAGTAAAACCATCTTGCAAGTAAAAATCCTGCATTAAAAATACTCAAAAAGTAAC
The DNA here is from genome assembly GCA_027123335.1 of Amphiprion clarkii. NCBI lineage: Eukaryota > Metazoa > Chordata > Actinopteri > Pomacentridae > Amphiprion > Amphiprion clarkii. The sequence goes on from CM049588.1 coordinate 2,597,298, forward strand.
AAAAGAATTGTGCACTATAACAAAAGAAGACATGCATGAATTACAGATGCTAATATGGAATTGATAGAATGCTGAAACAACAGCAGACTTAATGAAGGAGGCTACATGCAATGCATGGTAGCAGACCCATCTCCACACTAATCAAGAAGCAGCACAAAGTTCTAACATACAGAAGAAAAAACTACTACTGCAGTTGGAATTAGAAAGCTGATTTTTATCATATTTCCAGAAGACATACAATAAATCTATGAAAAAAACAAAATGCATGATTAATTTTTGTGACAAAAATGCCTGTTTCAATTATTCCATGATATATGTATGTATATATATATATATATATATATATATATATATACATATATATATATATATATATATATATATATATATATATATATATATATATATATATATATATATATATATATATATATATTCTTTTATATCAAAATATTAAAACAATTAAAAAAGGAAAAATATACAATGATATGATACAGTGATATAAAGTGATTTTTCATAAGTGACCCGCTTCAAGTCTGTGTTCAGCAGATTCACCTTTGACTGCAGTCACAGCATCAAGACTGTGTGGATCAATCTCAGTCAGTTGCAATTTTGCCCCTTTCTTCTTTGCAAAACTATGCACTGTTCTAGAGATCATGAGTGAACAGCCTATTCAAAGTCCAGCCAAAAGTTCTCCTTTGGATTGATGTCTGGACTCTGACTGAGCAAGACTCACCCAAACTATCTCTCTGCAGCTTTGGCTGTATGCTCTGGGTCATTGTCTTGCTAGAAACCAAATTTTCTAAAGCCACATTTCTCTTTGAGAGTGCATCGTTGTCAGGATTCCCTTGCTGCACTCATTTACCCTCTGCCTTTACAAGCCTTCCACTGCCTGCTGCAGAGACGCATTCACCACAAATGTGATGATGTGGATCACAGACTCAAAAACCATCTTACAGTGGACTTCAGTCTCCAACATGCCTTCTGAAAAACTACAGTAGAGGCTTTTTCCAACAGTGGCTTTCTCTTTGCAACTCTCTCATAAGGCTTTCATTGGTAATGTTATGATTTCTGGGAGGCTCAAGCACAGGAAAGAGATGAGACAGGCAGGAACAGTTTAAACGGTTTATTTACAAAGAATGGATTACAGGACCAGAACCAGGATTCAACCAGAAGTGGTAGACTAAGGACTATCTAAGATTTCAACTAAACACTGCCTCAAGAGGCAGGTGGACTAAACAAGGCATAACATAGAAAATAAGAAAACGAACCCACGGCACTTAACACCTGGGCAGGGATGCAAAAACTGATTCAGAGCTTGTAAGTACCAAGAACTAGAACTAACTAGATAAGCGTAGGATACACAACACAGAATGAGTGACTACACTCATCAAAATACAGAAGGCCAAACCAGAATACTACTAATTATACAAACCTGAATAAGAGCTATGAACAGGGCTGGTGTACAATGAACTATACAAAAGAGTGACTACATTCATCAAAAATACAAACGCTAACTAGAAATACTTAAGCAAACGCTAGTCTGAACATGCACGAACTGAGACTCAGCTGTGGCCAGGGAACAGCAGATGTGACGAGGGAAATGTCCATGAGAGTGGAATGGTGGAGGCTGGAGCTTGTAGCTGAAGGTACGAGGCTGCGGTGGCAGGAATGCAGGAGGGGAGGTCATCAGGAGCGGAGAGGGAAAGATGGGGATGAACCAGATGATCGTCCAGGGGGGAAGCTGGGTTCAGAAGTTGAGCAATGGTGGATCAGGATGAGCTGTGAGGTCCGAGTCGCCAGGAAGGGATTGTGCTCGAGCAGGTGGCGGTCCAGACTAGGAGAGACAGAGACATGAGTTACTGAAAGCAACAACGGCTGGACAGAATGGGTCAAGGACTGACTGGTTCATTCAACGATCCAGCATCCAGTGGTGAGAGATGTCTGGTTATATTGCAGTGGAGATGAATGCTGATTGGCTTGGTCCACCTGCTCGCGCTTTTGCTGATTACTGATTGCCGATGGGAATCACCTGTCGCCACAGCCTCCATACCAGGCACCAGAAGGAGGGAGAAGGAGGAGCCCTATCCAGAGCCTGCAGAGGCAGGCCTGACAGGTAAAGGACCTGGACACCAGTTGCTCATTGTACAGTCTCTCCCATCTCTGCTGCTGAAGCTTGTAGGGATCCTCAGAGGAGTCACAGATGTCTTGGTGTCCTCCGTTACTAACAGGTCAACAACAGAGATGCCTCATTGCTATTGGCTGTGCAGACCTACATCAGTGGCTTGCATGGGCAACCTGTTATTGCACGGTGCAAGCCATTGAAATTCATGAGTTCCAGAGCAAGTTGGACGTCATGTCATGTGTGACAGCCCCTTTACGCTAAACCATATTCCTTCTGTTCCTTAATGATGAGTTTAACTGTACTCCAAGGGATATTCAGTGACTTTAAAAATGAGTCACTTTAAAAAAGGTAAGTACTTATGCAATTACTTCTTACGTTTTGCATTTTTAAGTAATTGTCATTACTGTGTACTAATCTGTTTTCATTTTGACATGAAAATGTTTTTCGTAAATTCTTGTGTTTAAAAAAAAAAAGACCACGGTTCAATGTTGAAACGCAATAAAGAGGAAAAACTTCCATGCATCGAAACGTGTAGAATCGTTGCACACAGTACATAAGAGCACCCACATGCCATCCTTCACACACACCTCAGGATGCTTCAGTAGAGCTCCACCTTGACAGTCCAACAATGTTGGATTGTAAAATTGCTGTAAAATTCATGTGAATGTTGAAGAAAAAAAGAAACTAGAATACTCCTGGTCCTCCTGACCTGATAGCCTGTCTAGTTTTGAAAACTCAAGTAAAAAGTGTTGCTTCTTGTCTTGATGGTAAACATGGACCCAACTCTTGTCAGTAGTCATGATCCTTGAGGTGAAGGTTGGATCATACAAGGCTGCTGGCTGACACACAATGTTGTCCTCTGGTCCAGTTTGTGGTCCACAGATAAATCACATATGCATACCTGCCAGTGGTCACAAATAGGTCCTGCCATTGATAATGTGGTGTCAGGAAGTCTTCTGACTCAAGGCATTTACTATTTGCACACGTTACATGCGTGAAGTGCTACGCAAAGCAAACATCTACAGAACTTTTGATTTTCGTTTTAGAACTGAATTGAATATATCCACACATATGCACACACTCTATAAGAAAATAAAACTTGAAATGAGGTAAGTTTTTCACAAAACCATAAGTAAGTATAGATATCTGATAAATGTGGGGTTGAAAGTGTAGTTAGGACTTTTAAAATCTTGTGAAGTAGAAGTACAAAACAACATACAATAGAAATATCTCAGTAAAATGCAAAAATGAAGAAAAAAAAGTCCAGAATTTGTCGCAGTCTTTGTGCTGTAAAATCACAAAATATTCTTTTCAAGTTAGATTTTAAGTACCTATAAGGTAAAATAACAATTATGAATGCATAATATAATGGGCTGTCTCATTACAGAAACATACTTTACTATTTTCAGAAACTTTATTACTTTTGCTTAAGTATAATTTTGAACTTCGTTGGAAATAACTTTTTTTTTTTTTTTACATTGTGGTTTCTACAGGAATAAGTCTGGCAATGGCCTGTGTTTTTGTATTTGAAACCCCATGTACAAAGCCTATCCAACAATGAACACGACTAACGAGTATTATGTATGCATCAAAACTTTATTGTGTTCCTCCATGCCACAGAGTTCCACTGTTGTTAAAAGTCATATGAAACATTCATTTTGAAAGATTTGCAGGATTTGTTGGATATTCTGGTGTGACTAGAGATGAAGAGGAGCCCTCTCTAGTAAGACATTACCAGCTGTATAGCGATCTCAAAGTAACCAGACATTTGTATTCATGTGACTGATTCACTCCTCACCATCCTGCATCAGAAACTCTTGCTTTGGCCTTGAGCCTGCAGGCTAAATGCTCGGCCCAGTCAGTGAGTACTCACCACTGCAGTCTGAGACCACCCTACTAGCCTTGCTTTTTCAGAGATCCTTCAACCCAGTTGTCTGGAACAATGGAATAATTGCCCTTCGACAAAGACACTTGGGTCTTCAGACAAACTCATTTCTCCTGCATTCAACATGTTGACCTGCATCATTGTTGTGAGATAATCAATATTATTTACTTCATCTGTGAGTGGACTTGATGTTTGGACTCATTGGTGTATTAGTCTACTGTGACCTGGGAAAGTGACTGTCTCATTGAAACACACACACACACACACACACACACACACACACACACACACACACTCACACTCACAGACAGTGTAACAGCATGCCATCCAGACAACAGAGTTATCTGTGGGGTCCAGGCAGCAGCTGAGAGCTGCTTGTGTCTGTACAGGGTAGCCTGATGGCTCAGTTGGCAACTGGCTGCTGCTCTCCGACTCTCCTTAAAGGCAGCTGACAGTTGTGTGTTTGATGTCATCCAAAAACAAGATGCAAGTGTTGCTCAAGGAAACATATATATTTTCTCCGCTGACTTATCTCACTTTATTTACTATATTTCTTCAGGGAGAGTTCTGTTTCAAATTTACATTCAGGTAATGTTGTTTGCATAATATCTGTTCAGTTTAAGAAGCTAGTGATCAAAGTATCTAGTGATTTTAATTCAGTACAAATTGAGTATTTTTTCCACACACTGTTGCACATTAAAAGAAAAAAAGTAACTTTTATGTCTCTTGGTTTTACTTAAATTTTGACTCAGAGAAGTGCATAAAATAAATATGGCTGTGAACAAAAGTTTACATATACTTGTAAAGACCATGTATGGTGCTTAACAAATTTAATAGACCACCTGTCATAAAACAAGAAAATACATATATTTGAGAAATCTGTCAAAAACTTGTTTCAAACTAAAAATTGCATTGTTATTTATTAGGAAAATAACAAACTGGAACAACTTAATAGTCCTTATTCACATATATTAACTAAAGATCTTAATATTTTTCCATGACCTCCTTTGGCCCTGATAACAGCTTGCATTCTTGTTCTCATTGTTGTTATGTACTTTTCAACAATGTCTTTTGTTACTGAATTCCAAAGAGTTTCTAGCTGTTCCCAGGGACTTGTTTTGGATGAAACTTTGAGCCATCTATTTTGGAATTCAACAAATTCCAGATCTGTTCAATCGGATTCAAGTCAAGACTTTGTCTTTACCAGTCCATCAGTTCCAGAACTCCAAATTCCTTTTTCTTGGTCCAGTAGTCTCTGTACAGCTTTGAAGTATGCTTGGGGTCATTGTCTTCTTGGTATATGAACCTACGATTAATCAGGTTCAATCCAGAAGGGATTCCATGATGTACCAAGATGTTGTGGTAGATTTTCTTTCTCATGATACCATCCATTTTAACTAATTTGCCCATGTTGTTTCCACAAACAGAACCCCATACCATGATGGAATATCCACCATGTTTCACTGTGGGTACAATGCATCTAGCATCAAAATGTTCTCCAGCTTTTCTGTGGACATAAACATGATGATGCTGACTGAAAAGTTCAGACTTGGACTTGTCCATCCAGAGTACCTTCTTCCAGTCATCTACTGTCCAGTGTTTGTCCTCCTTGGCAAATTTTGGACATTTTTGGATGTTTGCAGACCTCAATAATGGCTTCTTAGCAACTATTCCTCCCTTTAAACCTTGTTCCTTCAGTCGTCTGCTTATGGTCATTCTGGAGACTTTCTTGGATTCTGATCTAGAAGCATTAATCTCTGCCTGAAGATCAGCAGTAGTCTTCCTTCTGTCTCTAGTACTTCAAATCTTGAGATGCCTGAGCTGCTTCACTTAGCTGGAGTCTTCCTTGGTGCATTTTCTAAGTACCACTGCAATTTAGTCCAAGGCATACTTGATCTACACTTCATGTCTTGCCCTATTTGTCTCAAAGACCGTCCAGCATCATAAAGTGCTTTAATTCAGACTCTGTCTTTCTTAGAGAGTTCTCTATGCTTAACCGTTTTGAACAGGAGTGAGGAATTTCAAACTGAATTCATGTTTTTTATACCCAAATTTGAGCCAGTACATTGGAATTCTCTGAGAAGTCAGAAATTAATCAAGAATAACATACAACCACTAAAACATTTTTTTCTGTTCATGCATGACCACAAATAACTGTAACTTGGCATCTCAGTCAAGAAATAATAACGTGTTTTACTATTTTTTTTCCATTTTTTTTGTTAAACAGTAAATTTGAAAAATCATGAATAACAACAATAATTATATTTTAGCATCTTTTTGATTCAATGTCTTGCTCATACCGGTGGATAAACCATTCCATAAATATAAAAAAATATTTTGGTAATCAGTGATAGTGTTAGTTTAGGGCAGCGGTGGCAAACACCTTACACTGGGTGGTGGTCTAATAAATTTGTTAAGCACTATATATTGTAGCAGTCTTGAGTATTCAGTGAGTCCTATGACAAAATCTGATGGATTTTTGGTCCAGCTGTACATGGGTCCAATAGGTCTATTAGGGCCTGATCATTTTACTTGATGTAAATGCAAATAGTCATAGATCGGATGCCACTACCCATATACAGATCCAGGTGAATTCTGTATTTACTTTTTATGCACACATTAAGATAGGAAACTCCAGAACAGCTATTGACAAGCATTCAGTCTCAAAGAATATGAATTGTAATATTTAGTTTCCTGCAGAGCTGTGGCAAAAGGATACCTTTCAGTATTGGGCTGTAAGTTTGTCTTTGCTAACAAGCATCACAGCATTGACACCATCTGGGGCATAAGTTTCAGGTCAGTAAGGTGATTTGAAATAGTTATAGCAATAAAGACAAAGTTTTCCGATAAACTTGAAAAATCCACAGTTTGTCCTTAATGTATTCACAATAGGCTTGTGGGTTCTTAAAATATGTATAGGAAAACAATATTTGAACTGGACTGAATACAGTCATAGAAAGTCTTTAAGATGCCAAGTATATTTCAAACACAGCTTTCAAAATCTGTTGGAGTTTTTCATTCACATAATGCACAATGCCTGGTCACATAGTACTATCGCCGCCCTGTATAGCCCCTCCACACACAGAGACTGTGTGGTCTAGTGGTACTTAAACAGCAGAGCCCTCAGCCCTCCTCTCTCTTAAGTGCTGACTAGAGGCTCCAGCAATGACAGTTGAGTTTCAGTGTATTGATTGTACCTAACAGATTTATCCACATGCAGAGGCCGTGAAAAAGAGCAATCACATGCATGCGTACATGCACACTCTCATACATGCACACACACGCACACGCACACGCACACGCACACACACACACACACACACACACACACATTGACAAGGAATAGCGCACTGATAATTGCAGTGAAGCTTCAACTTGGTCTGCTGTAGCTCTGGAGTGGGGCCTAATTGTCGTTCAGATCAGGAGCATCACTTTCATAAAGCTCTTGGCTGAATTAAATTCTGTACATTGTTCAGCTCCATAAGATTAATACACAGATTTCACTAAAAAATACCGGGGGTGGGGGTGGGGGAGTTGCACAGTGCCACGTATAAATGAATCAATAAAATTACAGATAAGAGTCACAGTGAACATGGTGAATGTTTGCCTGTCAGTGGTGGCTAGAACTAAGAATGATATACTGGAAAATAATGATGGAGAAAAATTAAAGTTTAGCTGTAGCTGCCATGCACCTGGTAGGTATTATTATAAACAGGCAGGAGGAATTTGATTTCAAAAGCAAGATGGCTCCCTAGACCATGAGCTCCAGCAGCACTGCTAGATTTTAGTCAGTTTTCTATGCTTCCAATGATTTATTACTCAGAACAAAATACATTCTAACAAACCAAATGAATACTTTAAACTGTCACTGAAAAGACATTACATAGAAAAAGAAATACGCTGAAGGGAATGTTTATCCACTCTTGTTTTCTGAAGGGCATTTGGACCTGTGCCACTGCCTTTATGAAATTGCTAAAGTATGTTATTCTCTTGTGGTAAGAGTTTATTTGTAAAGAAAAAGAATCATTGTCTGTTAAATCATTTGTACTCTCAACTGTTATCTTTCCAGTGTAATGTCTCCACTGCTCAAATATGTTCTGATGACCTGCTGGAAACATAAAATTCTTTAGTCTCCAACTTCGTCTGACTGTACTGATTCAGCAGTTGATCTTCTTTTAGGCTGCAAAGATATATCTATATTTCTGAATGTGTATGAGACATGTAGGGTACAAGTAAATATTTAAATAACAAGATCAAGAGTAATGCATTACAAACTTAAAATTAGATAATGAAACTCAATTTGAATACCATTAGAGAGTTGATAGATGGTGCTGTTAAAATTGTTAATGATCATAAAAAGGTAAATCTACTGTCAACATAAAACATGATGAAAAATGGAGTACCGAGACTTAGTAGAGCTGAAGAGTGATGTTGCAGACGCTAGTTAGTCCATTCTGAGAAGTTAGATGGGTGAATGGTAAATTGCAACTGGAGCACTGAACTCTGGACTATTTGCAAATGAGGGATATAGTCACAGCATCCAAGAGCATGGGCTGCTACAGCAACATTCATCTCAGTCCACCTCAGACCAGGCACAGCTAGAGGCTTCCAAAACAGTCAGAGGAGGACTGGCTTGAAAGAATACATGAGTGATTCTTGTCAACTGTGGGGTTCAGGTGTTTCACAGAAGATGTGCTCCTATCTAGTGGACTTTGTGACAAAACTCAAACATTTAAGCAGCTTCCATGCTCCTAATGACCACATGGTTAAGCAAGAGTGACTGATATGTTTCTCACCTACGGGAATAATTTCATTCCATTAATTCCACCTCAAGACCTCCTTCAGTAGATCTTCAGTCTACCTTAGTCATGAACAGATTTCATGACCACTTTCTCTCCCAACTCCAACTGTCAGTCAAGTAGAGTAGCCTTGTCTACCATGTGTTGTCATATTTGCAGCATGAAGTTAATTCCTATTTCCAGTGTTTAAGACTGTATTGTAATTTTGATACTTCCACGTGTATGTGGTTCCATTGTGTTTACCGTTGTGATTCTGTTGATAATCTACCCTTGTTTGTTCTACTAGCAAGTGGTTCTTCATCAACTATGTAATTGGTCTCTGGTATTTAGTTGTGAGAGTATTTGTTCTGTAGCTTTTGCTTTAACTGTTTCTTTTATCATTGTGGATCAGTTTGTGTTCGCACTCTGGAGTTTTTGATCAGCTCGCTCTTGGTTAAATTGTTTGGTTGTTTTCCCAGTCATCCCCAGAGGTCGTTGTTGTGCTTTAGTTAATTCCTTTGTCCCTAGTAAGTAGTCAGCGTTGTAGCTTCCCTTTTAATTATTTTTTCTCTCATCCCCTTCCTGTCCCTGTCATGGCCATGGCTCTAGTGATATTGTGGATGATTTGTCAAGTCAAGTGAAAATGTCTTTCATAAGACTGGTTTATGACAAACTGGCTGCGCTTGTAATATACAATCATGGAAAAAAAAATCATTAGACCATCCTTGTTTTCTTCAATTTCTTGTTCATTTTAATGCCTGGTACAACTAAAGGTATATTTGTTTGGACAAATATAATGATAATGAAAATAGCTCATAAGAGTTCAATATAAGAGCTGATATCTAGACATTTTCCAAGGTTTTCTTGACAATAACCAAAATCACCTGAGTACTTATGTCAATAGCTATGGCATTGTTCTGCCAAAAACAGCTTTTAGGATTCTATGTTTTCCTTTCTGTCTGTTTTAGTCCCATGATCCACACAGGAGTTAGTACTGATTCATAACCATTGTTTCTGATGACTGCATCCATGCGTCTTGGATGTTTTCCACCAGCTTCTGACATTGTTCTGCTGTCACAGCAGTCCATTCCTGTTGCACAAATTCTAACTAATCTGCTTTGTTTTTGGGGTTTGTGTTTCTCCATTTTGCATTTGATGATTTTCCACAGGTTTTCAGTTGGATTTAGATCTGGTGATTGAGCAACCAATGCGTGGTTCCAATGTTCTGGTTCTCCACCCAGGCTTTAATCAACCTTGCTGTGTGTCTTGTTGGAAAATCCAGTCATTGGAGGCAGGAAAGAGTTTTCCAGCTGATGGAAGAAGACTGTTTTCAGGAGTAGCCCTAAACATGACCTGGTTCATTGGCCCTGTTCCACCCAGACTGAAACTACCCCAGATGGTCACTGATCCACCCCCATGTTTTACTGTAGGGGCAGACAGTCTGGTTTGTAGCTTCTCCAGGCTTCCTCCTAACCAGTAAGTTGGCTGGAGTGAGCATCAACTGAAAACTGGATTCATCCCTGAAGAGAACCTTAGTCCAATCATCAACAGTCCAATCCTTGTGATCCCAGCAAAGAGTAACCAGCTTTCCTCTGCCTTTCCTTGATGAAGGGCTTCTTCCTGCCCTGTATAACTTCAGACCAGCTTCAACAAGTCACTTTCCAACTGTTCTTGCTGAACAAGTCCCATTTCTCCACAGTGTTCACTCATTTTTAAGGTCTGAGGACGATTCCTGACAGGAACAGATGAGTGAGTCATCTGGTGGGTAGAAAGACGTTTCCTGACCAGCTAGCAGTTTGGTAGAACCATGTTGGGCTTGTTTTTTCTTGCTGGAATGAATGGCTGTCTTGGAGATCTTCAGTTTTTCACTACCTGTCTCTCACTCAGACCAATTTCCAGCAGTGCCAAGATGGCTGCCTTTGTGGCTTCACATAATTCTTTTGTTTTAGGCATTATGTGAGAGCAGACAGCTTCTGAGTTGTGCTACGGCTTGAATGTCAGCAGGAAACCACTCTAGGCCTTTGCATGTGCAGTGCTAGGACATGAAGTATGTTGTTATCAGCTGCATTTTTTGTTGTGTTCTTCAGGTAATATACCTTTAGTGGTACCAGGCACTAAAATGAACAAGAAATTGAAGAAAACAAGGGTGGTCTAATAATTTTTTCCATGACTGACAAGAAATTTGACAACAGTTTTGAGACTAAACATAATGAGTGGTAGTCAATATCGTTACTTTACAAGCAGGATTTAATTGATCTTATTTATTTAAAGATATTTAGATTTATTTTTCAAAACAGTCATATTATAAGTTGATATATATATATATTTAATTGTTTTAATTAAAAGAACTTTTAAAAAAAAGAAAATACAACTACAAACACCAGTAGGGGAGAGATAATGAATTCAAAAACTTCTTTTCCTCATTGAACTGGAGTGGGGATGGCATGTATGAACACTGCCTGGTTAGATTTGATTTTGGAAAAGCATTTCAGAACGAAAACAACATACTGACAGATTGCCCTTCCTTGTCAAAAGCTTCTTTTGTCTCTCTTGCTATTTCTGTGAAAGGATGACAAAAGAGATTAAGTAGAAAAAATCGTAAAAGTGAGCCTTGTGTGGAATTTGTTGAACAGTTTCAATAGTGTTTTAAAACTCTAATTCAAAATTGTAGTCAGGGTCAAGGCTTGCTTCCAAAGCAGAGTGAGAGAGAAAGAAAGTTCTCTTCTTTTAAGTGACTAATTTTTATTTCTATCACAGCCAAATCTCGAGAAACTGAGTTCACTTTCACTTTCATTAGCTACATAAATCTGAACAGTGCTTCTTTTTTCTGCCTAATAGTAATTTCTCCCTGCTTCAGGCATCCAATTTAGTAATCAAACCATAGCTTTCTGTCAGTAAAAGAGTGTATTTAGAGAATTTATTTAGACCTGTTTAACTGATTAAATCCATGTTCATTCAGTGCTGTGAAGAAGTTACTCCTGATGTCTCCCATTTTTTTAAGTTACAGATCATCAAATTAATATTTATATTTATTTGATAATAGACAGAGATAACGGACACAGCACAGAATGCAGTTTTTAAGTGGTGACTTACAGAACATTTATTGAAAACCTACATCATCCTTGTGAAAAACTAATTGCCCCCCTGAACCTAATAACTGGTTTGTCCCTTGGCAGCAACAACTGCAGTTAAATGTTGGTCATAGCTTGTGATCAGTCTTTACATCACTATAGAGGAATTTTGGCTCACTCTTCTCTGCAGAATACTTTTAATTCAGCTACATTTGATGTTTTTTGATCATGAACTGCTTTTTAAAGGTCTTGCCACAGCATCTCAACTGGACTGAAGTCCGAACTTTGACTCGACCACTCCAAAACCTTAGTTTTGTTTTTTTCGAGCCACTCAGAGGTGGACTTGCTTGTGTCTTGCTGCATTAACCTTTAATGTTGAGCTTTAGGTCATGAACTGATGATGGATATTCTCCAGGAGGATTTTCTGATGGAAATAGAATTCATGGCTCAAGTCCTCCAGGTCCTGTGGTAACAAACTAGCCCCAAACATCACACTGCCAGCACCATTTGGTTTCACTGTTGGTTTCACATTTTGTGGAATACAGTGTTAGCTGTGTACCAGATTTAACGGATCATGCCTTCCAAAAAGTCTTTATGTTCTTTCTGGTCAGGATTTATTTGCACCTTGTAGTTCTCCCATGATGCCATTTTCTCCCAACGTCTTCCTTATTGTGGAATCATGTAGACAGACCTTAACTGAGACAAGTGAGACCTGCAGTTCTTTTGATGTTTGTCTGGGTTCTTTTGTGACCTCCTGGATGTGAACTGTTGATAGACCAGCCACTCCTGGGAAGGTTCACCACTGTTCCATGTTTTTTCCATTTGTGGATAATGTCTCTCACTGTGGTTCTCTGGAATCTCAGAGCTTTAACCCCTTGATGCGTGTATTTATTTACAATTATAGTAAAAATATAATTATTTGAGTTTTTGCTTTCCAGCTGATGCTAAATTAAGTGGAGATTATTAATTCATCTATTACACATAGAACAGATATATAATAATAATAACAGATATATAATAACTAGGTCCCACTCTGACCGGTCCTACAAGAAAACAGTGCTTGCAAAAGGTTCCAAGGTACATATTGAATATGTACAAACCGGCATTGGAGGAATGGATACATTATCTCGGCTGCAGTCTGAATGAAAGTGGTATGATGCGAATTCTCGACAATAGGTGTCAAGGGATTAACAATGGCTTTTAACCCTCCACACTGATAGATGTCAGTGACTTTGTTTCACATCTGTTCTTTAATCTCTTTAGAATGTGGCATCATGTGCTGCTTTCTGAGACCCTTTAGCTTCTTCATAATACCAGACAGGTTCTATTTAGGGATGTTTAGATCCAACAAGCCTGGCAGTAATCATCTGTTAGTGTGGTTGGTGAAACTGAACCCAACTGACAAATGAATGTGGTCATTTAATAGACTGGTTGCTAAAGGGGCAAATACTTTTGACATCGGACAAAGTGCGACTGGACAGCATTTTTATCTTCAGTAAAGGAAATCATCATTTAAAAACTGCATTTTGTGTTTTCTTGGGTTATCTTTGTCTTACATTAAAATTAAATGTGCCAAATATGCAAAAAATAGAGGATATCTGTAGGGGGGCAAATACTGTATGTATTTCGATTCCTTTCCTCAGCTCATCTCCTCTTATCCATCCCACCAGAGATTTGAGCAGAGGAGGTGAGGCAACAGGTTTTTAACAAAATAAGACATCTTTGTCTCTGAGTGATCATTTTAAAGTTTTGCGATTTAAATATAGAATAAACTGAGGGCATGTAACCACAACCAAGATGGCAACTTAGTGAGAGAGCGCTCACAAATTTTGCACAACTCCCTAAATATACTGCTGACTTTGAAAATTTAACATCAGTGGTAGAATGTCTAATCCCCAAGCAACCAAATGGTGTGGACACTCCATGTTTTCGAGCTCACAATCTTTTTCCTTAGGTAGTTCTGGCATAGCTTGGACTGATGTTTTGGGTCATTATCTTGCTGTAGGATGAACCCCTGACCAACTAGAACATACCAGAAGGTTCTGCATGGAGCTGCAGAACACTGTGGTAGCTGTTTAGATTCAGGGTTCCTCTCACTCTGTACAAGAACCGACCCTGGATCCAGCAAAACATCCCCAGACCATCATTATTCCTTGTCCATGTTTGACCGTTGATGTCACACACTGGGGAACCATCCTTTCTCCTCCTCAACGACGTACAAAAATCCTGCATGATGAACCAAAGATTTAAAATTCTGAGTAATCAGTCCATAAAACTTTCTTCCAGTCAGTATTCAATTGGCAGTGTTTCATAGCCCAGGAATGCCTCTTTTTTCTTATTCTGACATCTTAGCAATGACTTTTTTTGCTGCAACTCCACGTCACACCTGCAACTCCAAGTCTTCTCCTCATAGTTGAAACTGAGACTTGCTTACTGCGACCACTATGAAGCTGCGCTTGAAGCTGTTGTCCTGTGAGCTCCTATCATCAAGCTGTTGACTCTCAGAAACTTGTCTTCTGATTCTGTTGTGGCTTTGGGTCTTCCAGATCTCTTCCTGACAGAATTTTCCCCAGTTTCTGAGCCTTTTGATAGTGAAGGAAACTGGACTCACTGATAACTTGACTTTCTTCGCAATTTCTCTGTAGGAAAGACCTGCATTTTTAAGTGTTATGATGGTCTGTCTCTCTTCTATTGTTAATTGCCTTTTCCTCATCATTTTTATAGCAACACACTATTTTCTGCAGTACAATACTGTTCTAATAATGCTCTGGAGGGCATGGTTCCATGGTGTGTTCCAACACTACTTTATGCAGATAGAGGGAGTTGGAAGGAATTTAGAAAAGTTGGGACACCTGTAAGATTTGGTAGCACAAACTTTCAAGGCTTGATCAACCTCCATTGCTGCTGAGCAGCTTTAATTTTTTAACCCATTTCTGTTCCCTGAAAAAGGGCTTTTTGTATAACTCTGAAATGTACATTATTTTCGGTTTTGGGTGATCTTACCTTTTTTTTAAATTAGTTTTTTTTACCTCTGGCAGTTCACCAGTTACCTTTGTACCATTTCAAGCTATTCATTGGACTTGAACTACTTGAATTTCAATTTTAAAAAGTGGAAAAAATGGGGCATTCTAAAATTTTTGAGGTCAGAGGAGTTTTAGCAGCATATTAGGCAGGTGGTCTAGGCATCAGAAAATAATCAGGATAGGTCTTAAAAAAACAAACATGGTTGACTTTCAGGCTGATGATTTTATACATTCAGTGGTATCCACATCTGGAGGCCCATCCATTTATTCCACCCTAGGGAGTCAGCCTGGACAGCAGGGGTCCTTGTTAGAGATCATATTTTTTAATCTCTTCACATGAAATGATTGTCTCCCTCATTCAACATTATGGATGAGATCCCATTAAGGAGTGTGCCGGGTTTGTGTGTCACCAGTGAAGTAATATGAAAAAACCCAGACAAGGAACAAATGCTCCACTCAGTCACCACCAGATCAAAGTAAATGGATCATGTCTCCAATAGTTGGCCTACTTTAAGACAGATTGCTTGCTAAATGATTTGCATGTTGGACAGAAGAAGAGCCAGACAGACACATTTACCCATTTGTTTATGTGATGATTTAACAGAAAAAAGGTGCCATGGGAATGGTTGTATCTTTAGCCCTCATTGAGAAAACTTGTGGTGACAACCTTGTGGTTATGTTGTCAGTACAGCTAAAACACACTGACATGATTGGGATTTGTAGACAGTTTTAATTGATAGTTTGTCATCCTTTTGGCAGGGTACCATATGTGCTCCATAGGACTTCATCAGTAATGGATATTGATAGTTTGGCTGGCTGCTTTTGCTGTCATGACTTAATTGTCTAACAGAACTATTCTCCAGCTTATACTTCTACCTAAAAACAACTACTTTTCTTAGTTGTCTTTCCAGTTGCATTTGGCCTTCTAATGCACAGATTGGAAGTGAACATGGGTTTTAATTTATGTAGAAGAACAGAGACAAATAGGGAAGAAAGTGAGGTCAAAATTGACTCAGAGACAGCACAATTACAGACTTTGGGAGGTGTAGGAAAATTAATTTGTTTTCAACAAAAAAAAAAGGATAAAAAATAGCCCCAAAATGCCTAAATGAAAAAAAAAAAACAGAGTCTTTCTAGAATTACTCACAGGTTCGACTTCTTTTTTTTTGCTTATTAAAGTCCATCAGCCTGTTAAATAAGTGCATCAACCTACAAGTTCAACTGCCTGGTGAGCACACATTCTTTATTTTCTTTTGGTGTCTACAGTCTGCTATGACATCATAAATTTGATCCATACTGCCACCCTTCTGTGTTCAGTGTTCACTGTATCTCAGACGACTGCCTGGTTGACTCACTCTAGTGAAGCCATACAAAAGAGAGGACTATTCAGTCCTGGTATTGTATTTTAAAATCAAACACACACCAATGTCATTTCAAGTCCCTAGCATATCATCTACAAATCAGAAAATCTCTTCATCTTCAGACTGTCATTGTCCAGAATTTCACGACCAACTCCTTCTGCATTAGTGAAGCGTTGACAACGTCCAGCCAAAGCATTCCAGAACCTCGAGGAAAGGCTTGGACTGTTGGTCTTCAAAAATGTATCAACTTTACATTCACTCCAACACTTGAAATTTCTGCAGTGCTCAACCTTCTCTCTATTTTAGGGCAGCATCTTATGGGGCTTTCCAGCCTAAGAGCTGCTGCTGACCATTAACAATGCCTTCCTGACAACGCAGTCACTTCTCTTCCTTTTCATCAACATCACACTTACATCCATCAGCCACAACATTATTGCCACAGACAGCTGAAGCAAACATCATTGATCATCTTGTTATAATGCAATGTTCTGCCAGGAAACCTTGAGTCCTGACATTCATGTGGATGTTTGACATGTAACACCCACCTGTACATTGCAGGTCCAGCAACCCCCACCAACCCCCACCCCACATGGCAAAAGCAGCCCTTGATGCCAGTTGCCCCCCTCAGCAGGACAATGCACCCAGACACACCATGAACATGACAAAGTGAACGTGTTCACCTGGGTTCCACACTCCCCAGATCCAAAAGCATCTGTGGGACGATCCAGGATCAGTCTGATCTAGGTAGATCCCACCCTGCAACCCACAGGATCCACAGAATCCACTGCTACCATCCTGGTACCACAGGATCCCCAGAGGTCCTGAATCCATGAACCACTGGGTCAGAGGAGTTTTAGCAGCATAAAGGAGACCAACACAGTATTAGACAGGTGATCATAGTTTTATGTCTAATTGGTGTATATTCTCACTGAATGAACAACTGTGTGCATCTTACTGATTGTGTGGTCTTTGCTTGTGAAATAAAGATCTTTCTTCTTTTTTTAGCTTCAGTTCAGGAGCAGGACCATGCACCCTTGCACATCTGATTTTCTTTTGTTATTGCCTCCCTCTGTCTTCTACCTTTTCAGGATGGGGTGGTCTACCAACTCCGAGCTGCTGATGATCCTCATCAAACTCTTATCCCACAGCTTCCTTCTCTACTTTTCATTAACATCACACTTATATTCTCACTGCAATGCACATCATGTGCATTTCATTGATAATGTGGTACTTGCTTGGGAGCATGATTTTAATCTGCTTCTTTCAAGTGCCATCCATTGGGGGAACTGTGGTGAAAAAATGACCTTCTATGAAGAATTGAAGTAGGTCATAGTGAATGCAAATACATGGTCAGTGTGTGTGATTTAATATCCAGTCAGGTAGTACACAAGCATGAGTCTGGCCCCTTATCAGTGTGTTCTCTCAGTATAATTACCAGACATTGATCAACCTGGATATTGATTCTCTGAGCCTGATCAAATGTCAGGAGGAGGAAGAGAAGGAAGGAGGGCAGAATCATAGAGAAGCAGGTCATTTACATATGTTTGGTCTTTCAGGTTCCGTGTGCCTTTAGATTGTCATATGAAGTCATATGGTCTTGGACATCTCCTAAAATGCATTACATTAAAAACAAGAAATGACTCAAAATATCTTACAAAAAAATGTGGAAAATGCAGACTCACAGGATAATGTGATACAGAGATAAAGAAAAATCAGACTTGTTTAAATGGCCTTCAACTGTGCTACTCCCTCTGCATGAGCACACTTCTTTTTTTTTTCTAAATCATGTAACCATGCTTACAGTGGATGGCTTCATGACATTATGCTTTCATCTGACAATCTTTGGTACATCTATGCTTTTGTTCTGTTAAACCTCTCTGGTGTTTGAAATTATTAAAATTGTTTCACTTTATTAGTGTCACTTGGTTTCTACTTAGCATGCAATTTAATTGCAGTTATGTGTCTGTGGTGCAATCCATTTTTACTGATACGATTACCGACCAAAACGTTTAAAATGGGATCCAAACTGATGAAAAATTTTGGAGAACAATGCAGTTTTAATAGCTTCAGGCAAGCTTGATCAAGTACAGCAGGGTGCATAGGTAACTCAGTTTTTTGTTATTTAGCCTCTGTACACTTCCACAATAGATTTTTAAATAAATTGTAGACTTTCATCTTTAATTTATTTATCGTTTCATTCATGTAGCTTTGAAGACAAGACCGAGATGAAAAAGGAACTGGGAGGACAGAGGGTTTAAAGTTCAGTGGTCCCAGAGAGTGTGAGAATGTTGGGCTGGTGATCGATGGCCTTTATCAGAAGGAACACACACACCCTCCCCTATATCAGGCCCCCTCACTCAGTGCAGGATTAACCAGTGGATACATGGATTATCACACACACACACACACACACCTCTCATCCTTAATCTTCTCCCTCAGAAGGTGCTATGTGCATGTGTGTGCATGTTTCTGTGCATGTGAGGGCTGTTGGAGGAAGTGTGTATCGAGAGGGATTATGTAACTATGAATATAGTTAAGATTTGAAGCCAATAAAAATTCTTCAGAATTCTCCCTTTTGCCCTGAGAGCGCATTTCCATGCTCATGCACAACAGAAAACACAAAGAGGCTTGTCTCTATGCCTGCAAGGCGTAAAGATTACTGTACACACTTGTAATCTACATATTATGCTAATATGTGTAGCTAAAAGGCTCTTAAATGTTTCTGTTGAGTAGATTAGTGTCTTTGCTTGTGTATGTGTGTGTCATTGTGTGTGTTCATGCATTTATGTATGCGTGCTCACATATGTTGATTCTGTTATGAAGCAAATAAATAAAGTTCAGGTCAGATAGTAGAGATAAAATAAATACATTCAGAATTAGTGCTGTTATGCTGCTTACTTTAGTTAGGTAATTATCACCCAGATTTGTAGCTCCCTTCATCTTTAAGAAACTTAGAATTGTGAGCTTTGATTTATTATTATTTATCTGCAGCTTTGCAGCTGTACATTACATGTTCAGCAGCAAACTACAGACATACACGGTATACTCAGTGTACTGTGGCTCAGACTGCATTAGACCAGTCTTTCAGTAGGAAGCGTAATCATCCTTTTGTCCGAGTGTTGCTTTATCATATTTGCTATCTGACATTTTGTTTTGAAAGAGTCACTACTCAGTTTTGTAGTCCCTGTTAAACTTACTCACGTTGCAGCTTCTGAATAAGATACGATACTTCAGTTATATGGAGAACTGTTTGTAGGCCATGTCTAAACAGCAAGGATTCACATCATGCAATCTGACTATTAAATCTCCAAAATTAAGCAAAAACTAATCAGAGGTGGATGTGTGTTTCATTGAGATGTAGTGAAGTGTTGAGGATTCACGCTTCTGTATTGATCTTGATAGGAAACTGAAATACACTGAATACCACCTGGTGGAGTCCAATGAGAGGATGTGTGGATATAGTTTTATGAACTTGCAGATGAACACATTCAACTCAGACTAAGGCAAGTGATTTAGTCCATGTCAGAGTAGCATTATAGTGCTGGTTTTGAACTGTGCTATTGGCTGTAGTTGTAGTAAGAGACTGAGACAAAGAAACTGCCTTAATGAAAATATGTATTATGTGCCCACCTACTTTAGTTACATGCTGGGCTTCAAAGTTCCTGGACAAACATGTTCTTAACTCACAGTATAACTTAACTGTACTGATTTAGGACAGAGCGTTGGAGGTAAGCTGCCTTTCATTCACACCTATATTTTCTCAGAAACATGAAGACCACAAAAATCAACAAAACCTACATTGGAGTAGAGACCTTACATTGTTAGTTTCTCACAACAAATAGATGGGGTGTGTGGGTGTCCTACAGTCCTCTGCAACCAGATAAAATTCCTCACTCCTAAAGTCACGTCGCTGGTTCATCTTCATTATCTGGTAAACCATTATCCTTGCTGTGATCAACACTTGACTCCTCTACAAGTGGGACAGCAAACCCGTCAAGATTTCAGAGGAAAAGATGCTGAACAGAAGAGTTTCAAGCATAGCTAGCATCCTCTCTCATTCTGGGGAGAACGCATTTTTGCAATTTTATCAGATATTCTCTCGTAATGAAATTCATTTGAACATAACACAGAGGGTGACCATCTTCAGGAAATGGGAACGCATTAATACAGATGGTGACATCAAAGAGCCCTTTGAATGCTCAGAGGAGTCCATCCTGAGTGATGGGAGTCAACCAAATCAAATGGACATCTGTACACTCACACTGGATGCATTCAAGAACATGAGCACACATTTACTAGTGAAGAAGAGGAGGATGCATCAGACACTGCAATTAAAAATGTTAAAATATATAATGTCCATCTTTGCTTTTCAGAGTGAAAAAATATGTTTTAAAAAGGCCTCCTAAAACAACATTTGTCAAATCCATTTTTATTCTGTATTTGGGCTTTACAGTGAACTACACAGACTGGTGTGCCAGTCTGAACTCTCACCACTTCTTAAAGCACCAAGCATCAGTGAAGAAGGAGCCTCCTACACAAAACATAGCCTCGCTCAGCCTGCCCATTATCCAGTACGTAATGGTCTGGTTGCACCACATGGTCATTCTGCTGCAGGGTGAAAATGATCTGTCTTGTCTGTATTTCTTTAAACCAACCACTAACTGAAACTACAGTTAACCCATATATGGTAAAACCAAGGCAGGAGATCAACTGAAAATACAAAAACTAAACCCAGCCTAAACTCTAATCCTGAACAGAAATCCTCCAGACTAAAACTATTTCATGCAGAGCATAAAAACACATAGTATTAACTACGGAACGCAGATTGTACTAATTCAACATGCAACTAATACACTAATAGTCTGGTGATACCAGGGCTTGGAAACTTAGCTGACTAATAGGGAAACAGTTCTTGGCCTGGCCTCATCCAGCTCTCTCCCTCTTTGGAACTCAACACATGGAAGGTAAGTTAGCATCCATGAATTCAATGAAGGTAAATATTTCTCCCAGGGTCTTTCATCCAAGATGTAGCCTGTGGTTCCCAGAATGAAGCTGGTGAGAGGCAGAATCCTCCGTTAGAAACAGAATCCTAGGCAGAGCGGAGGACCAGCAGTCTTAAGGATCTCAGAACACAGCAGGCAGAAGTCAGCTTCACTAAACACAGAAAACAGGACTATTAAAAGTCCAAAGGCTGGTGGCAAAGACGGTTCTACTCCCCGTACTAACTGGAGATTAGACGACAGTCCAGCTTCAAATGATGGCTGCAGTCTGCTTTTATGGAGACGCCCAGAGACCAATCACTCAGCTCCCACCTGCAGCTCATCAGCTGATTAACATGCACCACACCTGCTGCCAGCTTCACCATGAACACACCTAGGAGAGAGAGAGAGCAGGAAGCACTACGACAACCCACAGCCTCAAGCTGTGGCTGTGACACTACACCTATTCAGCTTGTTCTTTATTCTGTTGTTATTATTATAACTTGCCTTTCAAGGTGAAATCTCTGTTACTGGTCTCAGATTGTAAAATAAATCCCCCCCCAAAAAATGCGACCTATAGTCCAGTACTTACATATGTTTTTTTCTTCTTCATGATGCATTTTTTGACTGGTGCGACTTCTTCTCCAGAGCGCCTTATAGTCCGAAAAATATGGTAAATGTAAAAAGAGTCAAAGATTTCTTGGTGACATCAGGATGCTCATTATCTATGATTGGGGTTTACCTTTTGTCATACCAGCTCACACCAAGCAAGCCTGGCTATGTCAAATTTGCTTCAAAGAATACCTTATAATCTGTAGCATCAGTGAACACAGCCCCACATATGCCTCCTCCTCCATGTTTAATTCCCTAACCAGGGTCACACTATATATGGAACATGTAGGCCTTTGTTCATATTATGTCTTTGGGTTGGCTGTCTGTTTCTCCTTGCTGGCAAATTACCAAAGTTACATCATTTCAAAACCACAAAATGTAAAATCAGAGAGATTCCTGAGATTTTTAACTTTCAGATGGTTCTAAACCCTCACCTGTGATGTCACATGTAAACTCGTGTTTAAAAAAATAAATAAAATAAATTTGAATTGCTTGATTTTACAGGATTGTCACAGCGTAGTGTTGAACCCAAGCGGAGAGAGCACAGACACCAGACAAGGTTAACCAGAATTTTTAAACAAATGATAACAATACGGAAGAACTAAATAGGGATGTGATTCTAACTCATAACTAAATATACCAAACAAGGAATCTGAGACAGGACAGGAGGACAGGGATGGGAAATCTGAGGCAAGGCAGGAGGACAGGGATGGGGAATCCAGGGCAAGGCAGGAGGACAGGGATGGGGAATCTGAGACAGGACAGGAGGACAGGGATGGGAAATCCAGGGCAAGGCAGGAGGACAGGGATGGGGAATCTGAGACAGGACAGGAGGACAGGGATGGGGAATCTGAGGCAAAGCAGGAGGACAGGGATGGGGAATCTGAGGCAAAGCAGGAGGACAGGGATGGGGAATCTGAGACAGGACAGGAGGACAGGGATGGGGAATCCAGGGCAAGGCATGAGGACAGGGATGGGAAATCCGGGGCATGGCAGGAATGGCAAAGCTAAGCAGCACCGTTCAGCGCAGCCAGCGGTAACTGCAGAACAAAGAAATAGGAGTTAGCACATGCACAAAAAACAGAAGCAAGGACGTGCAGAGGCTCAGAACTAACAGCAGGGAGCTGAAGCTACTATCTGGCAGGGAGTGGAGTGTGGAAATGGCTTTAATTGGAGAGGTGATCAGACAGGTGTACTGCACCGCAGCTGCCCGGAGTTACAGCTGATGAGACTGATGAGACTGATGAGACTGATGAGACTGATGATTATTGTTAGCAGCCGATTCAGGGAGCGGTACAGGACAGCAGGACAGAGAGCAGAGGGAACAGAGAGAGGGAGGCAGAACTAACAGGAATAGGAAAAGAGAAGCAATAAGTGGACTACATCACATGTTTGAATATGTGTAACTGTGTGAATGTAAACATGCTGCACATCTCCATGAGGCAGGGTTCTATGATGCTCTGTTTTAATAAAAACAATATTATTTGAACTGGATTTGTCTCTCATGCATTCAACATTGTGACATGAGGTCAACTTACAGTGAAATAAATCAACATCTAAATGCAACATCCAATAACTGTGTTATTGTAAGTCTTCTGCTTTACAAACCTAATACTACAACGTTTCAATCTAATATTGCCCCTGGCCCACACAAACAATCTGAGGGGAGAAAAAGCAATATTAGGTAAATTGTTTGTGAAAGACATCCACATCCTTCTGAGATATTCAATAAAGTCACGTCTGCTGGAAGCTGTGTGTAGGACAGAATAATTATCAATTTCCATATCATTAGGATATTAGGGTTGGAAACAGCATAACAGAAAACATTTGTTAATGTCCAATGATTACATCAAGTCTCCGGAGTGTTGTATGAGGTAAACTCAATTTTGAATCCACAGACTGGTGTGTTGCCTGCAATCATAAAAATCTGATGATGTCCACGGAAATAGGTAGGCATCCTCGATTCTTATGTAAGATGAGGACACAAAATTGTGCAAATAAGCAAACTGAGAGCAGCACTGCAGAGAAAAATATTGTAATCAATGGCAGCGAAATCCCTGGAGTGAGATAAAAATCAACATCCAGGGAGACTCTCTTCTTGTAATGTTTTATTTACAAATAGCTTATGGATGCCTTCTGCATTGGATATTGATGGTATAATGGATGTGTGAATAGAAGAATGAGAAATTATATCATGTGACCTCTTCCTGAAGCTTTATTGAAATGCTTTCCAGGTTTATCATTGTGCATAATTTATGCTAAACAAACTCAAATGACTGTCAGCATAGGCTGTAACATTTTACTATCATCCTCAGGGTTCTGCTAAATCAATAGTCCAGCAGAAATGTCTTTTGGCGTTATTACAGTGATAATGTGGAAGTTAATATTGTTCAATTATTTACATATTTACAGACTTCTTCACATATTGTCTTTACAGTAGCAGGACCTTAAAGGTAACAGGAGCAGGGGAAGTATTTTGACAACTACAGGTCATATTTAGCCATGATAGGGCCTTGGTTCAGTCCGCTGCAATGGTCCAGAAAGAGCAACAGCTATGTAATAAACAGATTTGCACAATCATGGCCCCCAGATTACAAGTGCTAATCCCACAGATGTATGATCCTGTGACCTTGCCAATTGTTTTAGTTATTTATCTATTTTTTATCTACCACGATCATCAGGACAAAATTTTAATTTGTCCAATATTCAGTTTATGATCAGATAGTTGCAAAGTGAATTAGCATTTACATCAGCCTTCAATTGCAATCTTTGTTTTGCTTATTTGCAGATATGAGCATGTTAAAACACTCAACTAAAAAGGTGAACATGACAATGTTACACCTGCTTTGGAATAGCACATCATAGCATTGTTGCCCTGGTAGTGAACTATCAGTCTTTTATTTTTTGCTCCGCCAAGGAAGGCGGGGAGTGATGTGACGATTGGAACACATTTGTCTTTCTGTTAATCTGTGAATCTGTCTGTGCAGAACATCACTCAAACACAAACTAGTAGATTTGGATGAAATTTTCAGGGAAGGTCAGAAATGACACAAGGACCAGATGATTAGATTTTGGGGATACGCAGCTCATAGTCTGGATCCACAGATTTGGTAAAAATGTCTATATCATTGTGAGATAGCGGCACGGCGTCACTGTAACCATGACAACAAGTGAACACTACGTCAGCTGCCTGCTGACGATCACATGATTGTGATCCTACTACAAATCCACCACAACAGACTTATCCATGGGAAATGATACAAGGAACAGTTGATTAGGTTGTGGGGGTGTTTCTGAGTCCCATGATTCGATATCCGTACATAACTTACACATGCAGAACATGCCTGTGTTCAGTGCGAGGTCATTTTTTATTACAGATTTCATCCTTTGGAAATGATACGAAGACTGAGCAGCCATAGCAGAGACAGCAGAAGCTAGAGGCATTATGCTTAAAGGCTGTGTCTACATCTGTCTGTCCCATCCATTGTCATGACCTCTGATCGGAGATCACTGGTCAGTAACTCCAGAATTCATTTTGGAGTAGTTATTGGTAATTTTCTTTAAAGGAGCAGGATAGGCTATTGACTATAGTGTTGGACTGCTGTTTTTTTTTTTTCTGAAGGTTTTTTAAAATAAAAATCTTCAGAAAAAAAACAGTGGTTGTGTGTAAATTTAATTATGCTTGATACCAATTAAACACACACACACAAAAAGAAGAAACAGGAGGAAAAAAATCCTGTAATATGTATTTCAGTTTTCTGTAATTGCACTGAACTCTTATGACTGTCAGTCATATGCATTCTAATATCTCTAAAACTTTATTGACACATTATTGCTTTAAATGACAAACGTTGTATTAGATGACACTTATGACCTCACGTATTACTCATCGATATGAAGGCAAGATTTAGCCAGCAAATATCACATATGTGTTACTCTGGACTACACAAGACCAATATTTTCATCCTTGGAGCCAAGGAACTAGCAAGATATTCAGTCTGCTTGTCAGTCTAGTATCTCCTTAGAGGAGACTGGCACCTTTTAGAATGAGCCGGTACAGTGATGCAGTGCTGCCGACCGGTTACTTAATATCAGACATGCTCAGCAACACAGCGACCCAACGGCAATAGAAAGCTGAGGCTTTTCTGTATGGACACATTCTCCTTGTGTTTTCTCCTGGTGCTCTGGTTTTCTCGCTGACTCAAGGATGTGCAAGATCGGTTCATTGGGGATTCTAAAATGGCCATAGGTGTGAATGTGAGCGTGCACGGTGTTCTGCCTCTGTGTTAGCCCTGTGATTGACTGGTGATCTGTAAAGGTGTACCCTGCCTCTCGCTGAATGTCAGCTGAGAAAGGCTCCAGCCCCCACGGCCCTCTGCCAGTATAGCACATATAGCAAAATGATAGATGAATCTTTTACAACCATTCTTTATGTGAATGAATTTGTTTTTGTCATTTTCCAGTGAAAGCACAGTATACTCAAAACTGGGAAAGCATTATTATGTTCTATAGAATTGGATTTAAGCATTGTGTTGCAAGCAAATTATGCAAATTTTGTACGCTGTGACATGCAGCTCATCAGAGCCCATCCCTGATAATTGTGATTATTATGGCTTGTGTGATGATATGTCTGCCTATTGGTTGTGCTGCTGACAAGAAACCCCCTCAACGGAAAATCAGACCTGTGAACACAGAGACACAACTCTGAGAGATTGTAACAGTTACTGACACATTGTGTGCTTCCTATCCAGTCAGAAGGCGTGCGCTGATATTTCTGAAACTAAGTCAGTGACTATTACTTAAATACTGAAGTGTCTTGCATGCGCTGTAAATTCTCTACTGTCCCTGTGTCTCTGGCTTCAGGTCCACCTCAGATCTGCTGCTCCCACACTAAACCTTGTTTTGCTGTTGCTGCAGGTTGGGGCGGTCAGGCTTTGAAAGGCTGATTGAGGTGGGAGTGCATGTACACATGTATGTTATTTAAAGTAAACATGGAGGACCGTGTGCTCGGCACTTTTAACAGAGGATTAGAGGCTGTGATTACGGAGAGCTTGTGGTCACACAGATCTTGGTAGCAGAGTGGTTTAACAGCTTTGTGGTCTGTTGGGTTGTGCATAAGCGCAAAATGATGAAGGAACTGCTATATTTGGCTTCTTTATCTTTTTTATTTATTTATTTTTTACTGACATATGACCTTTTATTATATATCATGCCCTTACACAGCTGGCTGCACATACACCATTGACTGGTGGATGTATATCTTATTGCATTTTAATTTCTATATCATTTTGTTCATTTAAATGCATTTTTTTGTCTCTCCCCTTTTTTTCATGGCCTTTTGAGCTAGTCATGACAATAGTTATCTGCAATGGCTCAGGATCCCACCATTCATCTTTCACTTTTCTACCTTTTTTTCAAGTATAATTTCTTCTTTTTCTTCATGTCTAGTGTAATTTGCACATCCAGAATTCCTCTTCTTTCCACTACTATTCCTGATTATGTATTTAGACCTCTTCACTTTCTGAACACTCCAGCTGAAATCACTGATTTATACCAAAACATGCAGACCCTTAATTCAGTACCTTTACTAAGCCCTTTAAGATTCAAGAACTTTATTGTCATATACACAGTCACCATTACAGCTTTGAAGATTCTTGTGCAAACCTCTACAAGCATTTGCACATCTGGATTTGGACAGTTTATCACATGCAGTTAGACTGAATGCAGAGCATCAGTGACCTGCCATGTTGAGGCCTCTCCATGGATGGTCTGTGGTGTTTATAGGAGGATGGTCAGTGCTCTGCCTGTTCCATCACCGAGGACACCACTCCCACCTGTAAGCTCTATCTCCCAGGCCTTAAACTCTTTGGTCACCACCTGGTTCCAGCCTCTTCACCTGCCTGACGAGTTGGTTACTGGACTGGCCTGAGCCTGGCACCAACCCTGAACATCTGTCTTCTGGCGTAGTCAGTTAAGTTTCCTATTCTGAGCAATACCAGACTTATTGTTAATCTATTTGTGGGTTACTAATCTGATTAGTTGTGTTTAGAATCCTGTAAATATTTCTGCTTTCTTCTAGTGAAGCTTTTGGATTAGTAATCCTTCTGTTCTGGTCTCGTAACTAATAGTTTAGTTGTGGGTAGTTTCCTGTAGGATTACTGTAGTCGGGGATTTGGTAATTAATGCTTTTGTCTTATTTCATTTTCTGTTGCATTCCTGCCTTGGTGTTACCAATCGTTTGATTGCATTCTTTAGTTTTTGTAATAATTCTGCCTGTTTTCTAGTAGCTTTAGTGTTTGTTCCATTTAGCGGAACTTTCTGTATTCTCAGTTTCATTATCTGACTTCCGGGGTTGTTGTAGTTTTGTTACATCGTTGTGTTATAAATAGTAGTTTATTATTCCACCTGACCACTATTTGGTCCGCTTAGCAGAACTTCATGTACTTCCGGTTCCGTTTTCTGATTTGCAGTGTTCGGTTGTAGTTCTTGTTATTTCCTTGTGTTGTAAATAAAAGCATTCTACAACTGTACCAGTGTCTGTAACCTCTATCCTGCACTTGAGCCTCTGTACCCACTGCAACAATTATTCTGTGCTGAGCATCGCACAAACCTCCTTAGTCATCCAGGGTTTTTCGTTTGCCTGTGTACTGATGTTCTTAGTGACACAGACATCATCCATACACAGTCAAAACAGTCTTGTTTGTTGCTCCTGCAGGCCAGATCCTCACTTGCTTCATAGTGTTTTTTCTCCTGATGAGCAGGGGCTTTTATGCAGGGAATGGCATCATAGTAAGATGGTCTGAGGAACCCCGGTGGGGCGAGGTGCTGCTTTAAATGTCTACTTGGTGTTGGTGCAGGCTAAGTCAAGCGTGTTCTCTCCTCTGGTTGCAATATCCACATGCTGATGGAACTGAGGGAGAACTGTTTTCATGTTGGGTTGGTTGAAGTCCCCCGCCATGATAAAAGCACCCTCTGGATGGGAAGTTTACAGGTCATTGATAGAACCATAAAGAACACTCAGGGCTTCCATGGTGTTAGCACTGGGGAGAATATACACTGCTGTGAAGGTGATAGCAGTAAATTCCCTCAGCAGGTAGAAGGGTATGCAGTTAATAGTCCAAAATTCTATATCTCAAGAGCAGGTGGGCTTGAGACCACATCAGCATTATCTCACCAGCTGTTGTTGCTGTAGATACACACTCCGCCTCCTCGATCCCGTCATCCTTTTCCTAGCTCTTAGTAACTTCTGTGAACTGTATTGAGTATGATGTTGTAATAAGTCAGAATCCTTTAATGTAGTAATCATGTTTGAGATTGAATGTCGGACTAACTTGTGCTTTACTTTTAAAGGTGGATTGAAACAGGCAGCCAGGAGTGTATTATGAAGAATTTAGACCTGGACATCTTGAGCTTCATCATTGCCAACAGTTAGCCTTCTATTAGAAAAAACAAAACAATAACAATAAAACTAGACGAAAAACAGTCCTGTTGGTGTCACTGGCATGTGTGTATTAACCCACCCTAAATGAATAGGAGCAATACAAGGCAAACGAGGTGTGTGAAGGGCTTGCAGCAGATACTCCTTCAACTCATTTAGCATCATCTCTGAGGGCTGTGGACACAATGTGCTGTTAGCTTTGTAATGTTACGCAAGAGCCAAAATACAGTCTAATCAAATAACAAGAACAACCAGGCATTTTAATGGGATTCAGAGCAGCGTCACCTGACAACACGCTTCTCACCGTGTGTGCATGGGATTGTCGAAGGGCCCATTCATGTGGAATCGCTTTTACCTCTGAGGAGGTCACGCACAACTTTCAATTCTATTAACATGTTACTGCAATCCTTTTAATCTTCATTTTAACACTGTGAAGTAATTTAACATTAGGAGGGAGTAATAAAGGTAAAGCAAGAGCATCTTACTGAACAGACTTCTCATGCTGCATTAGTTTCAAGACTGTGCAGCCTTAAACAACTGCCACCAAGGCAGGAATGGAGCTCTGAAGCTTCAAGGTATGTTTTGACTGTCTGACTGTTGCCCAGATGAGTACCCATCGGCATTTAGGTGCAGCTGAAAGGCCTCAAACAGTGTTAAAGCAAGACCTGAAGATCATTTTTCAAACCACTGTTTCTAAGGGCAAGAATTAACTTTCACACCCAAACTGAAACTGATAGATGTGTTCGTACCCAAACTATGATTTTGCTATAACCCTAAATGGGTCCCTAAACCTACCGAATCATGGCCACAAGTGTGGCAGAGCAAGGAACAGATGTGTCAACGTTGGACCCGTTAAGGTGACTTCAGGGCTCTGTGGGGCAACATCATCAGTTACAGGACTCCTTGTTCCTCTTGTAGCTGAAAATAGTTGTTTAACCTCATTTATTTACCTTGTTAGACATTCAGCCTTCTTCTCAAATCATTAAAGTCAGATTATCATTCCTCATGGAACATTTTGCAATACATGAATATATATACCCATCGTGTTAACTTGAGCCTTTTCTTCTGCTCTGACTCTTTTACACATTTCCACTCACTTGTGCTACATTTATTTTTCTGCAGAGACACACAGACACATGCCAGGCCTAATCCTGGGAAGCAGTAGCAGTGCACAAGGCAGTGTCTTCAGATGTGTCTTGATCAAGGCAGCAGTCTCGCTCTTTGATGTCGAACATGATTAGCTTTTAGGGAAACGCTGGATCTTTCATAAAAATGTGTTGGCGCCGTCAGCAGGGGGGCCGTTTAGGGAGACATCACAATCAGTTCAGAGCACAGAGGAGGAGTGTGGTGGGGGATCTGAATCAGCCAAATGATGCTGGGAGCTTTGTTTGATACAAGGTTGGAGGAAGAAGAGAGCCAAAAGAAGAAAGAGGTATAAAAGAAAAAGACAGATGGATTAGGCTTCTGTATTAATTAACACTTGCCATGTTCAACTTAATGTAAAATCAGTGGATCTTCCATTGATGTGATGATGTAGGTTTTTTTGTTTTGTCTTTTGGTGTTGGTTTTGTTTGTTTTATGTTTTTTTTTTCTAATAGCTCAATTCTGTTGAGTTTTTGAAGACTGTGTTTTCAGAAACCAATGTTTCAAAAACCATGTGCATTGATGTGATGTATCCACTTAAATGTATTTATACTTCAAAACAAACCAAAAATCTTATCAGAACAATCCGAAATGACACTGAACTCTGTTATGACCTGATCAGCCTATCCAGCAGTTTTACCCACAGACGGAGGCAGACTTGTTCATGTGAGCTCTAATGTAACATCCATATGTCCATGTGTAAATGCCAGCATTGAAAGATTTCTCTGCACCATTTTTTATGCATTTCTTTGCAAATAAAACCCATAATTTCTCCAAGAACTAAATTACCCAACAGCCCTGGAGATTTTTTTTAATTATTATTTTTTAATTAATTTTTGTAATGGAGTAAAAAATTCTCAATTTCCTAAAGCATCATGAATTTGTTAAAAAAAAAAAAAAGTCCCATACATGTCATGTACACATTTGAAAATCCCATCAACAGTTTTTGGTTAAAAGTACATTTAAAGAGTTATCAAAATAGTTGAAAATATTCTTTTATTATTGACCAAATAATTCAGTTGCTGAAACTTTATATTCAGTGCTGTTCACGTAGCCTTATTTAAAAAAAAAAACAAACAAAAAAAAACCTCTTGTACACATCTGAACACTAAGCCAGATTTAAATGTAGCAGCACTGAATTGCGATTTCACCACTGGCCTGAACAAAATGACAGAAGGTCAAAGCAAGAAAGAGACAGATGGAAAAAAGATGAATTAAATATGAGACGAAGACATATAGAGAATTAAGGAGCAAAATAGATACTGGGCCGAAGAAGGTGAAAGAGAATTACAGGCTGTAGAACAGACATGAAAGAGGCAGAGTGGAGATGATGGTGGAGACCAGAAGAAGCAGAACACACACAGTGGTAATCCTGACGACCAGCCTGACCAATTAGCTCACTGTAGCTGCTTGTTATTCCACTAAATAACAGGCCATACTTCCTAAGGGGAATTCAATTAATTGGAATTTTGATTATATTTGTGTCTCCCTCATGACGTATTTATCTCTGCCGCTGTTTCAATTTCTCCTGGAATTATGTTCATTTACATGCACCTCCTGCTAATCCGCCTCTATCTGTTCTAATGAAGCTAAGTAGATTAACAGATACCCTCTCTCTCTCTCTTTCTCTCTCCTACACACACACACACACACACACACACACACACACACACACACACACACACACACACACACACACACACACGCACATATATAGATGCACATCTAGTACTAGCAGTACCGTCACTGTTTGAGATGTGGTGTTATGGTTTGGATTCAGGTTCACTGTCCTTTCATCATGAAGCAATAAGCTTTTCCTGAGTTCCCCTTGGTGTTCCACATGTGCCAGTCAGACCATAGCAACTAGAACTGTCCCTTGGTGGATTGGTAGGAGTCCCTCATCCATGCACTAAATATTAAAATATTTGGCTGCAAGACTAAAATATGCATCAATCTCATACAATGTTGACACCTCTTTTGTGGAGTTAAACAATGAGAACAAATGCAGACAAAAAAAAAGGTAGGAGTCCCTCATCGTGCTATACAGATGTAATTTACTGCTAAAGGACACTTGTGCTTAAGGTTGTTTCTGACCAGTTGAAATAATAATTATAAAAAAAGTTTACTATTAACTACTTTTTCCACTAACACTTGAGATGTTTAATGGATGTGTTTATTAAATTCATGAAAAATTCTAATTAATGTGCTCGTCTACATTTACTTTGATAAGGATCAAATTGCATTTTATGACGAATGATTTTATGATGAATTAATTGTGAGGTCTTGGTTTAGGCTTGGATGCAGAATGTGGAGTGCAGTATGGTATAAACGGTGATTTATTACATCAAAATTCTCTGATAAGGCAGTGGAGGCTGAAGCCTGGCTGGCTTGGTGGTGAACAGCTGGAGAGCAGCATGGAGTGACCAAGGTAGGGCTGAAGGCTGAGCACATGGAACACTGGAGCACAAGTGAACTGAATCAGCACCAGGGAAGGGAGGCACACATGAGGATCTACACAGGACAGCACAAGTAGTCAGGAAAGCAGTAATCTCAGAGTCACTAGAAGCAGAACACACAGCTGACTCACTGCTGAAGCTGGAGAGTCACTGCTGTTGTCCCAACGGTGCAGAACAATCTGGCACCGCAGTGGAGGCGGTTCTCACAGTTTTTTCTTGACCTAAATTTGAGCCTTTTCTGCTAAATGCTAAAATCATTTTTCACCATAAGATAATACATTTTGATTGTTTGTATCTGAAGCACATTATCATGCACATTTTGCTATGATGACAGTAATACTAAACAGCTGGAAGTAAGAGGCAGTACACTGTATGTCATCAGAACATCTCTCTGTGGTTCTGTATGAGGACGAGACAGAAAGAGAGGAAAAATTCAGACAGAGAGAAACAAGACTGTCACCTCCTTGTCACTCTGTGTATTAGTCATGTATGTCTTTTAGCTCTGACATGGCATAACTTTATAGCTCTTCTGGTGCTCTCTTAACACTGTTCCCCCTCTCTCTACCATTCTTTGTAAACTATAAAAGTTTGCTGTCACACAACCCAACAACAATATGTAAAACTGTGTTCTTCCTCTACAGCTCTTCCACATCTATCAGCAAAATATAACAGTGTTCTCTTACAGCTCTTCATGTGTAATGCCATCATGTTTACCCCAGTAACGTTTTTGACTGCAGTAACAGAATTATGGGTATGTTATCTTCAATCTGTAGAAATGTAAATTCATTAAGTCCTATCTGTACATATCCATATGTAAGCTCACCATGTCATGGCTGTAGATTTCCCTGATGAGGGATCAATGCAGCTTATTTTATCTTTCTGCCTTCACAACTGAATCATAACAAGTTATTTCCAAAGGATATTTTATTTTGTTCATGCTCAATAGTAAAGCTTACACGTCTGTCCAGTTCAGAGCTGGGCAGCCTTTATGCTTGAATGCAAATTATACAAGGGGATATTGTGACTCAGTCCTGCCTGATAAGGGCCAGTGATGATCAGGCAGCTTTTGTCAAACATATAGTCAGAAATCAATTCTGGATCAAAACTTGGAGTCTTCAAAAAGTTCTCAAGAAAGACTCCTCAAGCAGTCTTCAGAGTCTGATGTGAATAATGTTTATTCAATACAGAGGCTGTAAGAAGAACCCGTCTCTCCCTATATACCTTCTCCTAAACACTCCTCTTCTGTTCTGGAAGCCACAACCCATCACACTACTCCTCACTGATACACCACAGTGGAGACTGTCAACAGTATCAGGTTCCTGGGGGTGCAGCTCACAAACAATTTATCCTGCTTTCTCCACACTGAGGCTGTCAAGAAAGGACAGCAATGCCTGCACTTTCTGCACCAGATGAGGAGAGCACACTTCACCCCCAGCCATCCTCACCGCTTTCTACAGGGGCACGATAGAGAGCATTCTCACAAGTTATCTCTGTCTGGTCGGGATCTTGCAAGATCTCAGACTGGAAGACCCTGCAGAGAGTAGTGAGGACTGCGGAGAAAATCATTGGGACCTCGCACATGCAGCTAAAAGTCAAAATGTATTGGTACACACTGGTAATTCATTTTGTGCAGTGCTTACCTGGCAGGGGAGATACCACGATCAGCAAGGTTGTCCACCCAGGTCGAGGCCCAGCCATTGCACTCCGGCTAGCTGACACCTGCCAATTCCTCAAATGTGGGAATCTCGACTGCATAGTTTCTGATAGAGGAAGTGGTGGTGCAACGGTGAAGTCTCTGGACTACTGATCAGAAGGTCAGTGGTTCAAACCCCACTGTGGTCACTGTCACTCCTTCCTGCTCCAGGGCTGATCCTGAGCTCTGATAAGCAAAAAGCAGCATTTCACAGTGGTGTAATGTATTTGTGACAAATAAAGGCAAATTTAAAAATTAAGTACTGCTTCTGCTCCTAACAGTGAGTGAAATATGTTAGCATCATTTATTTTACATATACAGAGTATTATCTCTAATAAATTCCAAACATGACCACACCAATAAGCTTTCTTTGTTTATTTTATCATATATTTTTAACCACTAACCTTCTATATTATCATAGAATTTTGACAGTATGTCTTATCAATTCAGTCTGGTAAATACATTTGTGCCATCAATGCTAAGCCAGATGTTTTGTTTTTTTTCTTTGCTAATTTATATTTCCTCCACACCCTGCATAACAGCCTGGATACGTGTATGACAGGACTTTAATTGCCTGACTTAACAAGGTGAGGTACACTCAGCCACCTTTGTGCAGCACAAATCATAACAGGGATATTCAAATCCAATCTCTAGTAAACCTTTCACCCAAATGGGTAGTGCAAGAGCATAAATCTGGGCAATAACAGGAATATGTGCCAGGATCTAAAGTGGTAAATCCTTAAATGATGTTCTAACGCTCTGCAAGTGACTTCATTGGGGTGAGGTGACCTCACTCTTCTGAGACAGAATGGAAAAGAGAGGGAAGAGGGTAGAAGAAGAAAATGCATGAGGAAAGCAGCAGGATTTATAGATTGTCATATAAAACCGGGAACAAATGGAATGGAAATTAAGGAAGAAAAATACTGAGAATGACGTGTGAGGCCTTTGCTTGATCTATTGGTGTGATACATAATATCTAGTAAAGCTAACCTTCCCAGACCATTGTACAGACATATTTTTAGCACGGTAGATTTTCCATGCTGTACACATGACCTTGTGGTTATGAGCTCATCACAGACTGAATGTAATCAACGTCTGTAAAAAATGCAAAAGTGACAGGTGTCTATTTGAAAAGAGAGACAAAAAGGAGAGTAAGGATTCAGACACACCTACACTGACAATCATATGCAAATGAATTATATTGAGGTAAAGCTATGTTGCTTCAGGTCAGGTCAGTGTTTTATCCCTGCTACTGGTAAAATGTAACCCAGTACCACCTGCCGCATGGGTAGATGGGACTCGTCAGCCCAGTAAGGCAACCCATCTAGGAGAAGGAAAACTCCGACACCAAACCTCGCTGCCTTGTGGCTTACCTGTCAACGGGAAAGGATTCGGGAGTAAACCCTGAGGCAAAATCCGGAGCTGGAGTCCCTAAGGCGGTCCGCTACTGGCTCCAGTGACGTTCCGGCAACTCCTGCGACACTGTTGGTGCCAAACTGTACCAGCTCCTGCTGTTCCTTTGGATCCATCACCAGTGTGGACAGGGTGGCCTGCTGCATGGGCAACAGCTTGTTGTCCTTATCACTGGCCTGGCTCGCATCCTGGAGAGGTCACTCCAGCCTCGCCTCATAGCACGGAAACAACGCGGGAAGCAACAGTCTACCGGTTATAAGCTACAATGCTCGATTGGCACAGAGCGTGGCGCCAGGGGTTGCTTCCGACGGTCGGAAAGATTCTCAGATTTCACTGGACAACTACTGCCTGCCTCAAGCTGGGCAGTCCCCAGTTGGTTAAGGTGCTGTCCCGCCACAGTCTGCCTTCCTCATTGGGTGCATGGGGATTAGGATAAAACCGACAAGAAAACTACAAGACCCGCACCAGGCAAGAAACAAAGATCAGAAAACCATCCGAGACATGCTCTTTGCTGATGATGCCGCTGTCACTTCACACACTCAGCAAGAACTCCAGTGCCTCATGGACAGAGTCTCCCAGGCCTGCAAAGACTTTGGACTGACCATCAGCTTGAAAAAGACCAACGTCAGGATGTAGATACCCCACCAGTCATCACCATCGATGACTACGAACTGGAAGTCGTTCATCAGTCCACATACCTGGGATCCACCATCAGCGTCAACCTGTCCCTTGATGTAGAGATCAACAAGCGTATTGGCAAGGCTGCCACAACCCTGGGACGCCTCACCACCCATGTCTGGGAGAACCCAAACCTGACAACTCCAACCATGATGGCAGTGTACAATGCCTGCATCATCAGCACTCTTCTCTACGGTAGCGAAACATGGACAACATACTCCAAGCAGGAGCACAAACTGAACAGTTTCCACATGTGCTGCCTGCGTCGCATCCTCGACATCTATTAGAAAGACAAGATGTCCAATGTCTAGAGATAATGGATGGACAAATGGATTTTGCAGTTAGTTTTTTTATTGTATATAATTCAATCTTACATGCTTCACAGTTCTGATTGCTTAGACGAACAGTGACGGAGAACAGAAGGTGCACAGGCAGAACCAGAAAGATCAGCAGCAGATTGTACCACATAATTGTGATGTAATTCAAGAAAAAACACAATGAATAGGTGACAAACAGGATGATATCAGAGCTCGACCAGAATTACCTGATACAAATCAGTTCAGAAATTATTCAAAATCAGGCCAGCCATGTGTGCAACAAAGCGTAGAAGTAGCAACACCAAAATCTAGGGCTTTTACAAAACATCAATATCTGCTTTTTAGACTCAGTGATGGATCACATTTACCAACCAAACTGGAAGTCATATTACAGCTAGATGAGAGCAACTATTTGTTCAATTTGTGTGTTTTCTTTGACTACACTGCTCACTGCTGGCTAACTGGCATGTGTGTCAGACTTCAACTCTCTTTATTCCAGATTGATTAGCATCTGACACGAGATTGTGAAAGTCAGTCTTCTGACATCAGAAACATTAATATTTCAGCTTTCGATGGTGAAAAAGGAAAGAAAGGAAAGTAGCCTTCATTTATACACCAATGCTTTCTCTACTGTGATCTAGTAATTGAATGTAGAACCCAGAAAATCATGTGATTATTCATGATAAAATGTATTAATCTTTGCCCAGCACTATTTTTAATTCATGATGCGTGGATTTTTTCTCTCTTGTTGAACCCGTATTACTGGCCTTCAAAATCTAGCATCTGTCATAGCCTGCATCCAAGGCCCTAAAGATTTAGCTTTCCAAACACTCCTCCACTTATATTCATCACAGAACAGTTTTTAAATACTATTTCAATTTCTAGGCAAAACTGAAGCATCACTAATCATGGAAAACCACCGGGAGATATGTAGCATATAACTCAGCTACAGCTGACTGTTCAGTTTTTTCAGAAAATAAAAGTCAGCTTCACATTTTTTGTAGACTGTTTCATTATTGAAAATAACAATAAAGTGTTTGTGACAATCAAAGCCTCTAGATGTTTGTTGTATTTATTTATCTAATATTTATTCATGTTTTTATGCATCAGCAGTAGCTAAAGCTCCAATATGACCTAAAGTAAACAGCAGCATAGTAGAAAAGAAACAAAAAGATTAACTTAGAAGGTACATGAGCACTAAAAGTGGCAGAAGGATTCAAATCAGCGAGGCCACAGAAAATTGTCTGACTGGATTAAGCTTTAAACGTTAAGAGGAGTCATACACTGTGAAGATAACGATGTTCAGAGCCACCGCACTCAGCATCAAAGCCACTCTTCAGGAAACCTGTGGTGATGTCACCAATGGTTCAGTCATCTTTATGTACATGTCAATGCACATGAAAATGCACTAAAAATCTTGTCCTTTGCATTTTAGCCCAAAGGCCTGAGAGAAAACTACACTTACTTATAGTACACCTGTATCATTTGTGATGTTCAGCGCTGTGCAGGACTGCTGCCATGTGTTGTCTTTGTGAAAGCTGTGGCTGTCCACTGCAGACTGGGACGGCTACAGCCTGTGACTGATGCACTGTCCCACTAGAGGCATCGCCATCAATACCCAAGCTGCAACTAGCTTTCAAATGCAGTTCACACATTCCACATGACCTTGAAGATACTCAGACTGTTTGTATTTTAAATGACTGTCTGTCTGCCTCCAAAATCTATCCGTCTGTCAACTTATGTCCATCAGTTTTCCTAGCTTTTTTTGATTACAAAATAAGACAAGAAATAACCAATTGAAATTATAGTCCAGCTCTGTATGTGAGAATGTTTATAGATTAATTCCATTGTTATTCTGGGTATGCTTCCCAGTCTGACTCTACTTTGCAGTGACTTCCCTGTAATGAGGTTTTGAATAGAATATCAAAGTCTGTTTGGCCAGTGCTTATCTTGTACCATTATCTTTTCAAACAACCTCAGCATCGAATGACCCTGCTAATTATTTGTCACCACTCTGTAACTAATTATTGATAAAAAAAAAAAAAGTCAGCTTAAACGCAATGATTTGTTCATTTTTCACTTTACTTCCAAACATTTCAGATGACATTTTGAGTTCTGTAATATTCACACAACTTGCTCATGTGATTTGTCTGCAACTGGAAACAAACCCTTTGCATTATTAAAACAGATAGTAGCATTTTTGTGCCACAGTCAATTGGCAGGTTCTATTTTGAACTTTGAGTGCATTAAAAACAGTAAGAATGATGTGCTGCTTGCTACTAGCATGTCAACCACATGCTAATCAAAAGCTTCCAATTAAATCCTTTTTCATCTGTATTTGCACTAGTATGTTACTAAGTTGTGTTTTTTTCGTTTCATTATATTTTTTGATTCTTATTGTATCACTTGTTCTACATTTGTGTATATATATATATAAATAAAAAAATCCCTATTTGTTTTATTTCTGTTAGTTATCTTTAATTTCTTAGTTTTCTACTCAGTTCCTTACGTTATTGTTGCACTGCCTGCTCTACATGCCTTTTCAATTGCCCCTGTGGATGAATAAAGTTTTCTGAATCTGAATTTCAACCTTTTTTTTTCTTATTTATGTCTTTGCAGCAGGAGTTAATGTTGGTAAAAATTTAGTGCGGCAGTATATCAACAGAAATTTTTATGGAAATTTGTTTGTATCAATATTTTTCTGTGAACTTGAGGTCTCCATGAGTTAACAAAAAAGCCCATGTGTATAAGACAATTAAAACAACAACAACATTTGGTCTGAACCTTTGGAGAGCCCAGAATTTGGATTTTATTCCATTTTAATGTGCAGTTATGTCCAGAGGAAGTGCTGGAATTGCAGTTCTTAAGCTGCTCTGCTTGAATGGAGGACAATTCTAGT
Source organism: Amphiprion clarkii (assembly GCA_027123335.1). Lineage (NCBI taxonomy): Eukaryota > Metazoa > Chordata > Actinopteri > Pomacentridae > Amphiprion > Amphiprion clarkii. The sequence goes on from CM049588.1 coordinate 2,637,169, forward strand.
GTACATGGTCTGTAGACCACAAGTGCAGGTGCACCAGGAATCCTGTAAAAACATGCAGAGGGACTTTCATGAATGAATAGGACATTTTGAACGTACCCTGTGATATCCTCATTTGAATACATCCATGTGGTAGTTCACTAGTGAAAAACACTGTGGAGGCAACTGGAAGTAATAGATTACAGTATAGTTTTTTTTGATAAAGACCAACAGATGCACATTCACATCTTGTTCTCTGTCGAATTGCTGTCAAAGTGTTTATTGCAGTGAAGTGTAATGCATATCAGATGAAAGCACATGACCTGACCTTTCGAACAATGCTAATTGCTTGTCAGAGCAACAAATGTTGGTGATAAAAAATATTCTTGAATGCACATTAAATTCAATCAGTTACAATCTGCATACAGCCGTGGGTCCATCTCCTCATTTATTACTCCTGTCTGAACTGCACTTGAACTGGTCATTTTTAATATTTACATGTGTTAATGTCTATGCAGTGCAACTGTTGCATAGATATCAACACATTTGTGTACTGTAATGATATATTATTATCACAAGAAAGAGCAGAACCTGAGCTTTATGTTTATGTTTACATACTGAAGTAATAATGCTACGATGATTGAATCAAATGTCTCAGTAAGTAAGTCATATATTTACAGATTTCTTCACCCATTTTTAAACTGTTGCTTCTTCACTGAATAGGTCACAGAGTCATATCATTTCACAACAAAGGTCTACCACTTATCAAAATAAACATCAGAATTTCATAATGCAAAATATTGATTTTAAGGGTTATGTAAGACAAGTATTAACATGTCAAATGATTGGATAGCCTCCAATGTTCTGAGGAAAAAAGAAAAGAAAAAGATGAAGCATGCATGAGCATCCCCAGTAATGACCATAAGAGCATCTAGGTAAAGGTTGTGAAATTACCCTGAGAATGATCAAGGGGTCATAGGATTAAAAAGAGCAAACACTCTCTGTTGTTACATTGACAGAAATTTGAATATATCAAAGGGAAAGCATGTCAGGGACGCAGATTTTGCATCACCAGAAACTACAGAAGAAGATCACTGAACAGATGTTTCTTATCTAAATGTGTCAAGCTGTAGTCACAAAAAAGTCTATTAGAATTCAATGTTTCAAATCAAAGGCCCAGTTCATCTTTAAGGCTATTAAATTTAGATTAGAGTGAATATAAAATGGACAAAATACTAAATCAGGCCCCAAATCTGGCTTTGGCTGCTGGGATCTATACAGACCTTCACTGTAAACCTGGAAATTTCATTTCCCATGACCAACACTTAGTCTATGGCAAGTTATCTACAATACTAATGAATGGATTTAGATTAATGTGGATACTGGTTGTCAGACAGTAACCTATCATATTTTCAGTTACCCCATAGCATGTATTTGAGCTATGATCATTAAAATAAACTGACTGTATGCCGCTGACCAGAGCATAAACGCTGCATGGCTTTTGCTTTAATGTCACCCTTTGGAAAAATATTACTTAGACTCTGATATTAGCGTTTTGAATTCAACTGTCATCCAGTTTGATATTATCTACATGTCTGATGTGAACACCCATGTCAAGAAGACCTAACAGTGGATCAACAAAGCACAACAAATCATGTAATTACCGTTATCATCGTAATGCAGGGTTGTGCTGTGACGTCAGTAGATGTGATGTTTCCACAGGGAGTACACATCCTCCTTTCCACATCACTCATTATCTGTTGCTTGTTCTTGGCTTTCAGTGTCAACATTGATGTTACTGCAACATGTGGGAGCTAGTTGGAGTTTGCCATCATGACTCATACGGCGAAAGGGAAACTTTAGAAAATGCCTGATAAAAGAAATGAGGAGAAGAGTTAAGTTTTTTCTTGGCTCGTTACGTGGAAGCTTATTCATTAGTCCCTTCACTGTTTTGCTGAGCTTCCAAAATGAGTAATAATCTTATTTATCGACCCTTTCTAGCCACTAAAGATCTGCACACACTAGACCATTAGTCTATTCAAATACTAAGATAGGGGTTCAAGCAATTGATTTGGAAACATTACTGGAGAGGAAAAAAAAGTACCTCTCTGTTTTATCTACTCAAAAAAATGATTATGTGCTGTCATAGGCATTACAAGATCATATTTACTGTTTTTTTTTACCTAATTACAGATAATTACAATCTTTTTAAATAAAAATGAATGAAATCAACATGAGTCTTTCTAGTATGAGATGAATTTGATAAAAACACATAAAACCAATGAGATTGGGTTTCATAAAGGTTCGGACAGTAGGTGGCAGCATTCACCTAAAGCGTTGTCTTTTGTACGCAAGTAAAACCAAAGAAGAAGAGGCTGAGCGTGAAACTCTTCACCACAAGGCATTAATGCAGTGAAATGATCCACCATACTCCTTCAGTTTGGTAAGAGTTTTCTTTTTCATGTTTTGTTGCCTGGTTCAGTTTATTCCTGTTCGGTTTTTGTAGTTTATCTGTAGGTTTTGTAGGTTTAGTAGTGTAGCTTTAGATTTGGTTTAGTTTTCCCCTGGTTGGTTTTCTATTTACTGTATTGGTTTAGTTCCTGTTTTGTTTAAATAAAACCTGTTTCTATTTGCCACCTCTCTGCCATATCTGTGCCTGCACCTGGATTCTCTGACCTTCCTCGTAACAAAAATCTTATTGAGGAAACCATCAACCCACTATATTCTCTAAATACATTTTTTTTATTTCATTTGATTTTTTTGACATTAAGTACTAACTGATTTCTTTGCTTTCCATTAGTCTGCTGCCACCGTTAAGATTATTTTATTGTACTGTTCTTGTGAAGAGGGCGCTGAGCCAGAGAACAAAGCTCTTGATTGTCTAGTCGATCTATCCTCAAACCCTCACCAAAGGCCAAGAGCTCTGGGTATTGACCAGTAGAATGAGATCGCAGATATGAGAAGCTGAAATGAATTGGCTCAAAATCGAGTCGGTGCTCCTTTGCATTGAAAGAAGCCACCTGAAGTGGTTTGGGAATAGGATAATGATGCCTTCTTTTAGGTTCATCTAGGGGGAGACCTGACTGTGGACAAAGAGCTGTAAGGGATTACACAGGTCATCTGGCTTCGGAATGCAGTGGGATCCCTGAAGAGAAACCGAGCAGTGTTTGGGAGAGGGACAGCTGGAATGCTGCTGCCATGACGACCTGACACCAGATCACCAGAAGAGAATAAACGGATAAATACACAGAAAACAGCACAAGTGCACAAACAGACAAATCTTAAATACTTGTGCATTGTTCCATTCACCCTGAATTTAGCTGGTAATAAATGAGTTATCAACCTATTCAATCTTAATTACTACTTAATTACTTAAAATGTGTGAATATTGTATGGGATTGTGCAGTCTGAAAGGCTTTAATGAAATGTGAAAACAATTTGAAATACAACCTCAAACACAACTCTATGAACTTTTTAAAAAAAAAGAATATTCTGATGAATAGTTTTCTTCCCTCTTTTGACTTTCAATGACAAACCCATTTCCTCTTCACTCACCAATTCTCACCCCACAAATTGACACCTCTAATCATTTGTTTCATTCCAGATAGCTGTTATTTCTGATAATTAACATCATTGTCACCATGTTTGATTTTAAATATTTGAATGGGAGATTTGAATATTAAGTGCCTCTCCTTCCTGTCTCCTTCCAGGCCGAACCGATAAAGAGCCCTGTCTAATTGGTCTGTAACGTTGACAGTTAAAGCAATTAGGATGACAGGTAAGAGTCTTTAAAGGGCCTTGCACCGAACAGCCCCTGCTTCTCCCAGTTGACAGCTCCTTCTCTGGTCTCAGCTGCATTTTTCCTCCATTTACCCTGCATTCACCTCCAACTCTTTGCCAGTTCATCTGAAAAATGGGAAGCCATGACTGTGGCACTTGGCATGTAACAATCTGGTGATGTCTGGCTTTTCTACACTCTCTCAGAATGGGATATTTGATGAAGAAATTACAGGCTTCATGTTTTCCCCCATTATCAATATGCTTCTTGCAACACGATGACTGAGCCACAAAGTTTCGGAGACGTAATCAAGTGGAATGCTTATCGGCACTTACGATTAAACCATTAGGGCTAGCAATGTTGCATGGTTTGCCTGTATACTACTGGTCAATCTTTTCTTCAGCCCCTTTCAGACGTGTACACCCCTCTGTTAATCTGTTGGCTTCATGTCTGAAACCCTGGTAACATTTGTGTATCGCTTTCAATGTGACACAAGCCATAGCTGCATGCTGCTGCATTAACTGAAACGCACACGTTACAACGCACAAGCAAAGCACTTCCAGCTGCATGAAGCGATTTGGGGAAGACATTTTCCACATTTCAGCACAAATATGGATCTGAAAATGTTTGTTTTCTGCCAAAATCACGTGAACAGGGAGATCATATTGATAGAACTGATAGCTATGCCTACAAAAACAAATCCAAATGTTTATTATTAAAATGTTCTTTCCTTGAAAAGCCTAGTGTGAAGAATTTAAAACGTCAACAGTGACTGCTTTTAAAAGCACTGAAGATGTAGTATTGAAAATGGACTGAAGTGACATAAAGACTGCAATCTGGTTATCACTTTTTTTTGTTGTTTTTTTTTACAGTCAAGCCATGTCATCAGAATCGATTGAAAGTTGTCTTAACTATATGAAAAATGAGATTTTTCATTTAATCTCCATATTATAGTACTGCATCAGTTTGACAGCTATTCCCACAAATGTTTTATCAGCTTATCATGTTAGGACTTTGAAATTTAGAGAAACATTATTTCAAAGTCTTTTTCTTCTGCATGATTGCGAAGTGAGGAAAGAACAGCACAGAGGAGACGATGAGAAGTGCAATGGATGCTTGGATGAGGACAAATAAACACAATGACACGAGCAGATGAAGCAACGCAAAGAAGCAATCATTCAAATAAAGCCCCTTAGCGTTGTGTGATTTATTAAATTTCCCATTTTTCTATTGCTAGCTCATCTGCTGCAGCAATAATAGAGAGAACGTTTTAGTTAATTAGCTGCCTGCCGTGCAATGGTTCTATATAATGTGGAGGAATACACTCCCCAAAACGGAACTGATTATTAGAAAGAAAATAAGGAAGAGGATGACAGAGACGGAGTCACAAGAAGAGAAGGAAGGAAAAAAAAATACTGACCAGATGAGCTTTGCTGGAAAACCCAAGAAGAATATTTATTTGTTTCACAACAGCAGCTGGGATGAAAAGAAACGCCGCACCAAGAGAAAGAAATGAAGGGGGAATTACCAGGAATCGAAAGAACAGAGCCGAGGGAGAGCAAGGGTTCTTTGTAGCGCACTACTGATGGCTCTTCTCCCTCTGCATTGCCTGGCTGAATTGTGGTGACCTAGAGCAATTCTTGAACAAATAAGATTGCCTTTGTGTGTGCATTATTTTTTGTTGACATTTGCTAAGCGCTAGAGCTGCTGGCCATGGGAGATAGATGAGGGCCCTAAAATTTCTCTGTATCTGCCAGGGCCTTTCATGTTGCCTTGAGAGTAGCAGTTATGTGTGAGCGTGTGTGTGTGTGTGTGTGTGTGTGTGTGTGTGTGTGTGTGTGTGTGTGTGTGTGTGTGTGTGTGTGTGTGTGTGTGTGTGTGTGTGTGTGTGTGTGTGTGTGTGTGTGTGTGTGTGTGTGTGTGTGTGTGTGTGTGTGTGTGTATGTGTGTGTGTGTGTGCAGTTAGAAAAGGAAGAGAGAGAGGGAAAAAGCAATGTGATTGGCGTTCTGTAGGAATCAGCTGGAGCTTTGTTTCTGACAGCAGAAGGTAAAGGGTTTTGCCCTGCTGTTCTGCCACTGCTGTTGTCTTTTTTTCTGGTGGAACATAGGCATGGAAATACTGTGTAGTTCTTGGTGACTGCTCACTGAAAGTGACCTCCCATACACTTTCATTTATCGGTTCTATAATAGCCCTTTGGATCTCGTATGTATGTATGTACATATGAATGTAAGCTGTTTGACTTATAATCAAAACACAAGTTCCTTTACAGTCCAGCACAAATCTAATCCACTTAGATCTCACAGGGATGTGACATAATCTGAGTGACAGACAGTAATGCATCGATAACAACATTAAAACGACTGACAGGTGAACAGATTAACATTGATTGTGTTGTTCCAGTACAATGTTCTGCTAGGAACCACCTAAACATTGCTGCAGACCATGTACACATCTTCATGGCAATGGCATTATCTAACACACAGATCACTTCAAGGCCACCCTCCTAACTTCAGAGTGAGTATTTACTGAATATCTTACAAGAAGACTGATCACCCTGCAACTCACAGAGCATAAAAGATGCTGTCCCAGTACTGGAGACCACAACACACCTATAGAGGTCCATTGTTCATGCATCCAAGCTGTTTCATGTTTATGGCTGGAAAACACTGCTATGCTGTTTAGAGATGCATTAAGCTGGTTGTTGCAATGTAATTCCAATGTAGAGCTGCTGTTTTCATTGTGCAGGTTGCTGCTTGAAGGTTGCTGTGTCCTAAATGCAAGAGGAATCTCAGAAAATAGTAACATGCAGAAAGCAGAAGGGAGGAAGAAAGCTGCCAATGAGCAGCCAGTAGCAGCATTATACTCTTAAAAAGTCAAATCAAACATTGTTGCGCTATGCTTATTTACATTGTCATTATTATTATTATTATTATTTTTAATATTCTTTTTGACTATCTGTATAGTTCTACCTCTAATGCAATAATGTCGGATGGTAGAAGGTGTTAAAGTGCTGTTTAAAGAGTAGGGATGATGGATTATGCATGTTTGACTCTTTCTGATGTTTGTTTTGTGTTTCTGTTATTGTCTAAAAATTCATTGAAATACCTAAAACTTGTTCTCCCTAAGCTCCCTACCCGGTCTGCTTCTCAGCCTCAGGCCTACTGGTTCCTGCTAAGGACATAAATTATTATTGATATTTTTGGTATTGGTATTAAATTTATTTACTTATTTATTTTTTAACAGTTAAGAATGTAGTTTTTATCAAATATCTGGAGAATGTGGGGTTAGGTCAAAATGAACAAGAAATTATCATCCAAAAATTAACAAGAGTACTTTCATAAACCTTCAAGGTTTATGAAAATAGACTGTGTTTCATCTGCACTAACACAGTATGAAGCTATGAACAAAGAGCCACATACACATTTATTTAGAGCTTTGCATAGGTATGTACATTTGGTAAATAAAGTCACAATATTCATTATGTTGTGCATACTTTGTCTGTACAAACTGACATATGGGGCTGTTTACCTGTTAATTGCACCACTACATTTATCAGCTTGACTGTAACTGCAAGAGATTTAACACTTCAACCAGCTTTCTGTTGCTGCTAGGATTGTGAGAGAACAAATTTCCAAGCTGTAAATCAAAACAATTGGCTAAAATAAGGCTAAAAAGCTCTTCAGAGCAGAGGTGCAGAGCTCTTTATGCATTACTCTCAACAAGACCAATTTTACAATTATATTAATTGCATAATAGAAAATATTATTATTATTTGTGACAGCATGAAAAACAAAACAAAAACAAACAAACAGAAAAAGCATTTCAGATACAACGTGCAAAGTAGTCATACGTACCAAATCGTCTTGTGTGTGTCTACACTGCAGTCCATCCCCCACTACAAGATGGACAGATTCAATATCTGCTTCAGTGGAGGTCAGGAATGATTCATTGTCAAATGAAATCAATTGGGCAACTCATAATGTCACCTGATGATCAATCAGGTGTGTTAATAACGTGGATTCTGCCAGTTCGTGTTATTTTAGGCAAGCTGATTTTTTTTAATTATATTTTGTGTGTTTGTGTTTGAGTTCATAAACTGATTTGTAAATACCAAGGAGGTGTTTGCATTAAGACTAAATGAAAAGAAGGAGCTGGTCATAAAACAGAGAAGCTTTTTTAAAATCTTAATCTTAACTTTTTGCCATCCATTGTAACTATGTCATTGATTTTTAAATGGAAGAGATGATTAGACCTTTATTTCAATATTTTATTTTTGCAGTTTTTATGAGTACTGCAAAAACGTAACTGTTAACCTGAAGATAGTGCTAAATGAAAAGTCATGCACATCCTTAGAGCACTACCACCAACATGGCCTATATGACAAGGACATGAAGCTGTAAAGTGAACAATCAGTTCTTGAAGATGTTGTGTTAGAAGTAGGAAAAATGGGCAGTGTATGGATCTGTGCAACTTTGACAAGGACTACATTGTGATGGCTAGATGACTAAGTCAAAACATTTCCAGAACAGCTGATGTTTTTGGGCGTTCTTGGTATGCAGTGGTTAGCACCTACCAAAAGTGGTCCAAGGAAGGACCACCAATCAACCAGCAAAAGGGTCATGGGCACCCAAGGCTCACTGATGCAAGAGGAAAGTGAAAACTGGCTGCACAAACCTGGATGCTGGGTATGTTAAAAAAGGTAAAGGCATCTTCCAAGATGGTGTTGTTGTGTTCAAGTAGCAGCATTCTGAACCACTGCTATGCACCATTTAGAGCAAAGTGGTTTATCTGCTTCCACTTGGGAAATCAGACCATTCTCGTGATGCCAAGATTGAAATAAAGAATGACACAGGACAAAGGTGTTGGGACGAGGCAGGTAAGGTGCTGGACAGACCATTCAGAGGCTACACTGCAGGATGCTCTGAGTGTTGTCTACTAAGATGTGTTCCAATCCAGCTCTGGTGATGTGAACAAATGTACTGAAGTGGTTACGGGCTTCATAGCAAAGCTGGTGAATGATGTCATTCTCATGGTGATGATTCATATTTTTGTGAACCAGAAGCTATAGGTCGACAAATCTATCCGCTCCACTCTGAACGCTCAGACCGCTGCTTACATCTCAGGCCTGATCTCTGGCTGTTTAGAGGAATACATGGTGTTATCATACAGGCTGAGATGAACAGCACAGGATGCTAAGCAGCGCTACAGGAACTAAGTGGAATCATAACTTCAACAACATGTTTCCAGAAGCTTGTGGCAAGAACTGCAGACAATCATGGATGACAGGAGGAGAGCATCCTTCACGGCTGCAGTAGAACATGCACTCACCATTTCAGAGTGTAACATGAGGAGGACACTGAGGAGAGTTAACACCAGGAAGGCAGATGATCCAGATGGCCTTCCAGGAAGAGTGCTGAAGTCCTGCACTGACCTACTAGCTCCAGTTTTTATGATTCTGTTCAGCCTCTCCCTGAGTCACTGTGTGGTCCCCACACGCCTGAAGAGAGCCAGTATTCTTCCCATACCAAAATATGCCTCACCAGCCTGCTTAAATGACTACCGCCCAGTAGCTCTCACCTCCGAAATAATGAAGTGTTTGGAGAGAGCAGTCAGGAAGCACATCTGTTCCTTGCTCCCTGAGTCCCTGGATCCACTTCAGTTTGCTTACCACATTGTTGGAGACGAGAGCTTCCTGTTGGAGGCAGTGAAGCAGCTGAAGAAGCTGATGGTTTGTATACAATAAGTTTGTTAGGGGGAAAAAAAAAATCCGCACCAGAGTAGGGGAGCAATTCCCATTTACATACTGACGTTGATTTGGTTGATGTACAATCAAGTGCTGGGGTCCTTCCTCTGGCCCCTCATTCTCTTTTCAAACACACACACACACACACTGGCACACAAACACACTTGGAAAAAAATTCAACAGGAAGCATCCGTGCTTCTTCTTGATCTCACATCCTTCAGAGTTGCTTTGTATGCACTGGTCACCGGGGACCACCCTGCACCCTGAACACTGTAGACCCCGGGGATGTGTCATCAACCCTCTGCTCTTCTCCCTTTACACACATGACTGCGTGGCTAAGAACAGCTCTAAAATCTTTGTGAAATTTGCAGATGACACAGTCGTGGTCGGATGCATCAGTAACAATGATGAGCAGATGTACACAGAGGAGGCCGACAGTCTGTCATGGTGCTGTCAAACTAGCAACCTGCTGCTGAAAAGCAAAACCACGGAGCTGATTGTGGACTTTGGGAGAAGCCAGCAGAGGAATTATACTCCACTGAGGTTTAACGGATCACTTGTGGAGAGGGTGTGAAGCTTCAAGTACCCGGGAGCCTACATCTCTGAGGATCTGTCAAACACAGGATGGTCCAAACACTGAGATAATCAGGTGAAGAAGGCGAGGCAGCACCTTTATCACCTCAGACAGCTGAGGAAATTCAGAGTCTCTCTGAAGTTCCTGAGGACATTCTACAATGGAGTGGTGGAGAGCGCTTTGACTGGAACATCACCCAGTGGTACACGAACAGTGCCCATGACTGGAGAGTCCTGCAGAGAGTGCTGAGGTCAGCAGAATGTAGCATGGCTACTGCGCTCTCCACTCTGAAGGACATCTAGACCAGGAGGAGTGTGGTCAGGACAAACAATATCATGGAGGACCCCCACCACCCCAGAAACAGGGTTAGTGGCTACACTCTGGCACCTAAGGAACATCAAGGTGAACACAGAGAAACTCAGAAAGAGCTTCTTTCCTAATGCTGGCAGGACTGTGAACTCTAGCCTCAGGGAATTGAACTGCGACCTTACGATTAATGGACAACCAGAGTGGGTTGCAGTTGGGTCGCAGGTGGCTCAGGTGGAATCATGGCACATTGCTGAGTAATCCATTTTTAAAATACAGCAATTTCCTCCAACATAGGCCTAACGTTAAATCCCACTTGGTATGAAAAATTAACACCAAATAATGTAAAAGCTTTTCTTTACAATTCTTGTGGTTTTGGTCACAAGATGTGCACCAGTGACCTGTGCAAGAGCATTTGTATTTCACACTCCAGTTAATGAAACAATAGCATTTACAGTACAGAAACAGACCGAGGAGTTATGCATATGAAGCACAATGTGTGAAATGTAGTGTCATGTGAGGGACCTATTATTTTCCTGCACTGCATTGCAAGTTATTTCCTTTACTGTTTGGCTTCGTATGGACTCATTGTGCCCCACAGTGGAGGGAGTGAATTTCTAAAGGATTTGACATTCCCAATCCAGCAGTGGCCTACAGTCTCAGTGTTGAGCATGACTGTGTTTTACACAGAAAAAACTAAGCAAGCGTTATATCAAATTATAGTCTAGACAGATCTTAAAAAATTAAATTATAAAAGATGTTACAGTGTGTTTGGCTAGACCTTATAATGACCAAAAATAAGAACATCACTACTAAAGGCGGTGAAATTACCCCGAAAATTGCTCATATGGTTAAAGGAGGTGAGAGCAAATAGGCTGTGATTGTCACAGTCTCTAACTCACCCCCATGGGGTTTAGTCTTTCAGATGCCACATCTTTACTGAGCCAGGTGCACTCGATGGTAATCTCTGCCACACTGCTTGGTTCATGAAAATAGATGCCGTAGTGCTGCCCAACTGAACTGAACTGACTGAACTTGAAAAGTGCAGCATTTGAAATAAACTTCACTGGATTGTTTTAAGATGAATTTATAAACTGACAGGGCTTTATGTAAGGGATGTTTGTGTAGTGTGGAAGTCTTGATAGTACTTAATGATATGTCAGGCTCGTAAATGGTATTAAAGAGATAATATTTTATAGGTAAGATGCAGTTACGTTGCAGCTGGACAACATAGTACCCGAGCTGACTGTCTTTTCTACGTCTTGTATTCTCCATTCTTTTTTCCCTCTGCTTCTCCGCTTGTTATTTATTCACCTCCTGTTGTTCCTCCATGGTTCCCTTCCCCTACCTTATGGAATGTTGTGTTCATGTCATTGAACATACAGTCATTCATGACTTTTCCATCTCTACCATCTTTGAAAGGGTGACACCTAGAGAAGCCTTTTCTCCTGTTACCTCTCTTCATCCTTGATTAGTCTTCACCCTCCAGGTTTTCTCAACCTCTGAAGCAGCTGTTCACACACACACACACACACACACACACACACACACACACACACACACACACACACACACACACACACACACACACACACACACACACACACACACACACACACACACAGTGCTACAGTTCTGTTGTCTCTATACAAGGCTGCACATCCATTTTGTCTGAGCACGAATGTCTAATTGGTTTTCCTTCTCAATTCACCCAATTCATCACATTATATTGGGTTGTTAGTGGTAACCAATATGCTGGCTTCCATCAGCCCAATAAACCATTAGTGCCTCAGGATAAGTTGTCATATAGCATCATTGGAGACTGAATTATCAGGAAAGCAGTTATAGTTTCCTACGCTATATTTGCAAGCTAAATAGATGAGGTTTACACAATGGTGAAATCTTAAGTTAGACACTGGGAGTAAGTTGGGGTCTTTGATGGAAGGGGATGAGGGGAGGGACCATGAAGTTAAAGGCCCAGGTTTGTCTGAGCTGCAAAATCAACCTCCACAGTTCCAGTCCCATGCCACAATTAAAACACTGACATTTATTTTTTGGGTAATGATAATCTTAATAAAAATGTTGTGACAGCTCTTGTAGTTCAGGGAGGTTCAACTTTATTACAAACTATTCTATCATATCAACCTGGACTTCTGTTTTGTCACTGTTTCATTTTAGGAGGTCTGAGGTGAACCAGGATTTTATTTCAGATAGGCAGTTGGTGAGGGAGGAGGGTGGGAGTGTGGAGTTGGGTTTGCTGGATAGGTAGAGCTGGGTGCCATCTGTGTAGCAGTGGAAATGAATATTGTGTTTATGGAAGACATTGCCAAGGGGAAGGAGGTAGGTGATGAAAAGAAGGGGCCGAAGGACAGAGCCCTGGGGCACACCTGAAGAGACGGGGGAGGGCTGGGAACAGAAGGATTTGAATTGGATGAACCGAGTGTTGCCTGAGAAACATGAATGAAACCAGTTCAGTGGGGTGCCAGTGATGCCAATGGAGGGTAGTCTATTGAGGATATGGAGTAAGAAATTGTGCCGAAGGCCGCACTCAGATCAAGGAGAATGGGAATGGTGAATAAACCAGAATCAGCTGCAAGGAAGAGATCATTTGCGATCTTTATGACAGCAGTTTCTGTACTATGGTGGGGGCAGAAACCAGATTGGAATAGTTTATACTGTGAGTTGAATGGGAATGGAGTTGAGTGGCAACAATTTTTTTCAAGTATTTTAGAGATGAAAGGTAGGTAATAAACGGGGCAGAGGTTATTGAAATTGTTATGATGTAAACCAGGTTATTTTAAGAATTGGAGAGACACCTGCAGTTTTTTAAAGAGTGGGAACAATTCCAGTGGTGAGTGACAACTGGATAATGGCAGTTATGAGGGGAAGCAGTGAGGAGAGACAGGATTTGACCAAAGCTATCAGGAGGGGATCTAGCTGACATGTGGAGGGTTGGATTTACAGATGAGATCAGAGATCATGGAAGCACCTGGGAGATGAAAAGAGGAGAATGGCTGACAATGTAATAGAGGTTCAGAGGAGGAGAGAGGTGAAAGGTTATAACGTAAATGCAGGTGGATTTTTTGAATTTTCTTATGAAAAACAGTAGAAGGGAGTTACAGGTAGTGGTAGAGTACAAGTGAAGGGGTAGAGAGTCTGGTGGATGGAGAATTTTGTTCAGCAGTGAAAACAGTGTCTTGGTGTTGCCTTCATTGGAACAGACGAGGCTGGAATAATTATCGGATTTTGTTTGAACAGTCGAGTACTTGTATTGAAATATGTGAGTTTTATGCATTTCTTTGTGAATTATGAGACCATTTATCTATAGTCGCTCAAGATGACGACAATTGGCTTTCATGGACCAGAGTTCAGGGGCAAACCAGGGGGCAGTTTGTAAGAAAGAAACAGGCCGAGTTTTCACTGATGCAAGAGGGTTGAGAATGTCTTTTAAACTGTTGTTGTACTGAGGAAACCAGTTCATCAAGGATGGATGAGTAATCAGGAGCCTGAATAGAGTCCACACTGGACGGGTGGATATCCAAATCAGTGCCTTTAACATTACTGAATGAGATAAGACATGTTGGCTTGGTTCTGGAAAGGGAGAGTCTGACAATGGATGAGAGGAGGAAGTGGTCTGATATATGGATTTCATCAGCTGTACAGTTGGAGGGAGCAAGACCAGAGCAGCAGATTAAATCCAGAATATGTCCTTTTGTGTGGGTGGGTAAATAAATGAACTGTTGAAATCCAAGGCTCTCAAGGCATGATGAGATGGATATTGCCAGGTTTCAGTCAAACACAGAAAATCCAACCCATGGTCAGTGAGGAGATCCTGTATGAGATGACCCTTGTTGGTGAGTGAGTGGATGTTTAGAAGACCAAAGTTGACAGCGGTGTTGGCGTGTTTGACTTTAGCGTTAGCCGACCTTGCTAGGCTGGCTAGTACACTGCGATCAGCAATCCGGCCGGTGATTCTGGGAGGACAACGGGTGGAGAACTAGAAGGATCTAATCATTTTGGAGTTGTCGAGTTGGAAATTCCACAGAGACCCATGGTGGATGTGCCTCCAGCAGGAGAGCAATGTCTGGGTGCAAGGTAGAGGTTCAGACAGGCAACAGCAGAGCCGGAGCTCAGCTGCAGAATACTGGAGTAGTCCTGCCACGGGTCGATGGAAGAGCGACAGGAAAGTCCAGATATAATCAGACCAAACATTGATCTGACTGAGAGCACAGATGGACAGGTGGGGTCACCAGGAGCAGGTGAAAACACTTAAAAACACGGTGAGTAGTGGCAGCAAGCTGCACCAGTGTGCACTCAACCAGAAACCTAAAGAACATTATTGTATAATCAGATACTCATAGCTCACTGAGTCATATTATCAGCTGTATTTTGAAAGAAATTTCACCACATTATGTAAAAGATGTGATACAAGAGAGAAGTAAAAGAAGCAAAATGCATAAAAATCGATTTGTGATGTTGCAGAAATCTGTGTGTGCACTTTAGCTGGTTATAGACACTCAAACAGAAGCTATTGAACTCTGCAGTATTCATCTTGGAATATTCTTCATGCAGAAATCTGAAGAAAGCCTAAAACACTGGAAACTGTTCCATTCATTATAAAAAGTAACTTTGCAACTTCTTATACACCCGTGATCTATATGTGCCTTGCAATAGACAGCACTATATTCTCTCCCTTTTTACAGTGCTCCATGTCAAGTTCTGCTCTGTACAGTAAAATACCAGAAATATGCAGGGCTTGCCTTTAAATATTTAAAGCAATGAATTAGTGTCGACCCACAGGACGGATCAAAAGCTTTGGCACAACACTCACATCTGCTGTGTTCATTGTTGCTGTTAACATGAAAACAAACAAGGCTCAGGAGGTTTTCTGTGAATGATAGATCTCGTACCTTTGGAGTCAGTTTCACACAGAATTTTGACGGTTATGATTACCCTTTAAATCAGCTCATTTGGGGAATCTTATGTCCTGCTAATTAGACTGTACATATTGTGAGACATGACCCCCTGGCACCTGTGGCTATTTTTGGCAAAGGTTGAGATCTTATTAGGAAACCAAACATAATTTACTATATAAAGATAAGCCGGCTTTCTAATGTATATATATATATATATATATATATATATATATATATATATATGTGTGTGTGTGTGTGCAGTGTTATCTTCATTTTAAATGTCAAAAAGGTCTCATGGTTCCCGGTGTTTTCTTTTCTGTAGGAAACGAGTCCAAATGGCTCTCTGGGTGTTTATGGTTGCTGACCCCTGGTCTAGACCCATGACAGTTCAAATGACCAGGGATGTTTGGCTTCTGTTGTAGTTACACCTGCAACAACCTTTTTTGGTGACTGTGGTTATAGGTTGGATTCAACATCCCTGTGACTGGATATATATTTCTAATACATGCCTTTTTTGAATAAGTTTTGCTGTGATCATCCATGTGCTTTATCTGATATTAATGTCTAAACATATGAGCTGTTTGCTGACTTGGTACATGCCCATTTTGTATCTTTTAATATACAAACATTATTAAGTTGTTGCTTTGTTTAGTTTCTTTTTTCTCCTATTAATGTAACTATGTTATAAGAAGGTTTTGGTAAATAAACTTCTTTCAATCAGAGAGGCAGACTTAAAGTTCCAGGGGGACTTATGAAACTGTCGACTGATGTGCCATAACATCAAAGTAGTGTGTGACAAAGTAGTTTTTGTAATTTCTGTCATTAATGTTGGTGACAATCACTATTCACTCTCCTGTGGCACAACATATCACAATCTTAAAAGGTGCCACAAGTCCTTTTGCCTACTAACAGAGAACTGTTAGGGGCAGCTCTGGAAAATGTTTTATTTCCATTGACATGATTTGTAAAGTTCAACAGTGCATTTAAAATATGTAACTGTTAGCATGGAAGGTAATGCAAAATTAACAAATAGATGTAATTCCTTGGACTACTGACATATTTTCAAAAATGATATTGCCTTGTTGCCTGTGTGTGTTAGAGGTCTGCAGAAGAATTATTGGTGAAATAAAGGTTAAAAGCAGCCTTTTCAGCATTAACCCCTTGACACCTGAATTTATTTACAATTAAATAAAAAACATTTTTGTGTGTTTTTGCTTTCCAGCTAATGCTAAAATAAGTGGAGATTGTTGATTTTTCTATTACACATACAACATAGATACATAGATATATAATAATAACAACAGATATATAATAATTAGGTCCCACTCTGACTGGTCCTACCAGAAACCAGTGCTTGCAAAAGGTTCTGAGGTACGTATTGAATATGCACAAACCGGCATTGGGGAAATGGATATCTATATCGGCTGCAGTCTGAATGAAAGTGGTATGTTGCAAATTTGCGACAATGGGCATCAAGGGGTAAACACAGTGAAAATGGAGCCTTTGACCTGCTCCAGTGTCCCTAGCACTCAGTCAGCCTGAGACGCGTAGCGTGATATCTTGTAGAAACCAAAGTCCAGGATGGAGTGTGACGCCTGATAGCACAGTGCTGCTGGACTTACCATTCCCTGTTGCTATTGGGTGTGATAGATATCAGTAGAGCAGATAGGATCAGTTATTCCACAGATGAAGATACAGATGAAAGTGCTTCAAAGAACAATCACTTGTAATTGTATTCTGACATACTTTGAAAAAGAAAAAATGTATAAGAGAAGCCTCTCTCTGGTTTTCTGATTAAGGCCTTCTGCCTGCAATTCATTAATGCTCATCTAATATTGTTTATGAAAGCCAATATTTAAATAGTGCGTTTTATGCCATAAACCCAACAGCCTGCAAAGTAATATTGATAATAATTGAGCCTAATTACCTCTATGTCCCTATCTTTCGGGAGGGGGGGGGGTTGTTATGTTTTTTTTCAGGCACGTTCGCCTCCCCATGCGTTATTTCTTCTGGGAAGAAAAGGCAAATCACTAAGTTTAAAAGTGAGGAAAAGTGTCTCTTTTTATGTGCCACTGCCTTATGCATGGCTGTTAATTTGCCGTGCGGGGAAACATTAAGGGGCCATTAGAGGCTCTTAAATTGGATTTAAGCAGGAAAGTCATTATCGTCCACATAAGGAAGATTTCAATTGAGAGTGCTTCATCTGATATTAGATATAACTACCATATTAGAGGGAAATGTTGGATCAGATTCTCAGGCAAAGATAATTCTCTGCAGCATTGCTGGATTAACTTTATTTCACTTTAATAACAGTTGTGGATTCATTTATCCCTTATTTCCCTGCTGAAAATGTGTCTATTTGTATCCTTTAAGCAAAGAAGTCAGTGTAGCTCAATAATGCTTTAGGATTTATCATTCTGTTTATTTCTTTGCTATACTGTGGGGGAAAAAAATCCTTGAAATAGATTGCAGTCTCTGTTCAACAGTTTTTAATTCATATTTTGCCTAAATAGGAGATGCATATATATCCTGTATATTCAAAATCCCAGCCTTCACTTTAATCTCACCATGGGTAGCAATTTAAGGCCAATACATGATGTGGAATGTTATTAATGTTATATATCTATCTTAGTGTGTACATTTTAATGTGTGTTTCTGTGTCTTCTCCTTCATCCAGTCCTCACAGTTCACAGTTATTGAAGAATCCCTTTAAGTTCAGTAACACTAAAAGAGCATCTCTAAAACAAGTACGTAATGGAGTTTTTTCTGTTGCAGGTGAAGCATTGCACCCATCATTTACTTTCTGCCATAACTAGTGATGAAGTAGCATGTTTTTTTTTTTTTTTTGTCTGTGTTGATGTTTCTGCAGAACCTGTGCATTGGTCTAGGTTCAGGTCAGAGTCAGGCATCACCAACAGTCATAAAAACCATTCTTATCTTCTTTTTTTGTCACTGGATGCTACTGGTAACGTATTCTTGATGTTACACCCCATCTAGGGGTTGCCGAGACATAGCATGACATATTCCCAATGTGCCAATCTTCCCCAGGCCTGAAGCAGCACAAAGAAGTCAGCAGAACAATTCTTTTACTTATTTATACTATTTACAAAAAAGTCTAGAGACATGTGAGGTTGAGCCTTCACTCAGGATGGCTATAAAAGAAGAAATAAAAATATCTATTCTCCAGAATAAAGAAGCGAGAATAAATTAACCAAGAAAATAACCAAAAGGCATACAATTACTAAGTTACCTGTCTAACCATTCCATTCATTTTCTTTCACTTATCCGAGGCTGAGTCATGGTGGCAGCAGGCAAAGTAGGCCATTCCAGATGTCCGTCGACGCAGCAATGCTTTCCAGCTCTTCCTGGGGGATCCCGAAATGTTACCAGGGTAACGAGATGCATAATCCCTTCAGCGAAGGGGTCTCCTGCCAGGCGGATGTGTTTGGAAAACCTTCAAAGGAGGCATCCGAATTTGATGTCCAAACCACCTCAACTAGCTCCTTTCAACACAAACGAGCAGTGGCTCTACTCCAAGCTCCCTCTGGCTGTCCAAGCTTCTCACCCTATCTTTAAGGCTGAGCCCAGCCACCCTACAGAGGAAGCTCATTTCAACCGCTTGTAACTGCGATCTCATTCTTTCGGTCACTACCCAGAGCTCATGACCATAGGTGAGGATTGGAATGTAGATGGACTGGTAAATCAAGAGCTTCACCTTTCAGCTCAGTTCCCTCTTTACCAAAGCTACTGCTGCCACCGCACCAATCTGCCTGTCCACCTCTCGCCCCATTTTCTCATCACTCATGAACAAGATCCCGAGATACTTGAACTCCTTCGCTTGGGAAAGCAACTCCCTCCCAACCTGGAGGGAGCGGTTCACTGGTTTCTGGCAGAGAACCATGGTCTTGGACTTGGAGGTGCCGATCTGCATCCCTGCTGCTTCACACTTGGCTGCATACCACTCCAGTGCATCCTGAAAGTCATGGTCTGATGAAGCCAACAGAACCACATCATCTGCAAAAAGCAGAGATGCGATCCTTAAGTCCCCCAAACCACACCCTCCTCACCCCGGCTGCGCCTTGAGATCCTGTCCATGAACACCACAGACAAGATCCAAGACAAGGGGCAGCCCTGGCGGAGTCTAACTAACACCCGCTGGGAATGTGTCTGACTTTGTGCCAAGTATGCAGACACAGCTCTCACTTTAGTTGTACAGGGACCGAATGGTTTGTATCAGTAAGCCCTGTACCCCATACTCCCTCAGTATCCCCCACAGAGCAACTCGGGGGACACGGTCATAGGACTTCTCCAGATCCACAAAGCACATGTAGATTGGCAGGTCGAGCTCCCATGCTCCCCTCAGCAGCTCCGCGAGGGTAAAGAGCTGATCCACTGTTCCACGACCGGGACGGAATCTGCATTGTTCCTCCTGAATACGAGGTTCGACAGTTGGTTGAAGCCTCCCTTCCAACACCCTGGAGTAAACTTTCCTGGGGAGACTGAGAAGTGTGATGCACCGGTAGTTGGCACACAGTCACAGGTCCCCCTTTTAAAAAATGGGAACCACGACCCTGGTCTGCCACTCCACAGGCACCATACCCAATGCCCACGCAACATTGAAGAGACGTGTGAGCCAAGATAGTCCAACAATGTCCAGAGCCTTCTGCATCTCAGGGCGAATCTCGTCCACACCTTGCCTTGCCACCAAGGAGCTTCTGAACTGCAAGAAGGCCAAATACTCCAAACTCTCTCTCTCGTTCTCCAGGGAGAACTTCAACAAAGCGACACTCAACCGGGAGCTTGTGAGTATTCCCACACCTGCCTACCTCCGGCAACTCCGGAAAAGGAGAGAGTCCAACCCCTCTTTAAGATTTTGGTTCCGGAACCCTGGTGAGTCCAACTTTTTCTAGCCGGTACCTCCCACACCAGCTCAGGTTCCTTCCCCACCAGTGAGATGATGTTCCACATCCCCAGAACTAGTCTATGCCACCAGGAGGCGGTGCGCACAGGTGCCTGCTGCAGCCTACTGCCCAGTGGGCATAGCACCCGACCCCAATTCCTGGTCCTGCAGGTGGTGGGCCTACTGGGCAGTGGCCCGTGTTACTTCTTTGGGCTGTGCCTGACTGAGCCCCATGGGACCCCAAGGCTTGGCCACCAAACACGGTCTGATGAGCTCCCCCCAGGCCTGGCTCCAGGGGCAGGCCCTGGTATCCCTAACCCGGGTGAGGTAGCGGCTTTTCCTTGTTGTGCTTTCATTGGGGTCTTCTGAATTGCTCTTTGTCTGGTCTCTCCCCCAGGACCAATTTACGTTGGCATTAGCGAATGGTAGGGTCTCCCAATGTAGGGTCAACGTCGGATCTTGTCAACATAGCTCCCAGGATGACAGAGGCATTCAAACCCCTCCACCGCGATAAGGTGGTGATTCAATGGGGGGCCTATCTAACCAAATATATGAAAAACTGTTAAATATAAAGTGTCAATCCACCCCTACTTGCTATTACAGAAAACAAAATACAAAGGATTTAATCAATGAATATGAACATGTGGAAAACAGCAATGGTACTTGTTGGGAGGTGAGGCGGTTCAGTGGTTTCCCTTGCATCATGTCAGCACCACCTTTCTTCCCTAAATAAAATAATAAAATAAAAAATCTATATAAATTGGAGAACTCTATACGATAAAATAGCATTTCCGTGTGTCTGGGGACCAATCACCTGCCAGCTGGCAGTGGGGAGCCAATTCAAGTCACGTATGCTACTGCTGACACGCAACTTCACCTGCCATCAGAATGAATGAACACAAGATCACAAGAAAACACCACAAAATACGATCACAGTTGTAACAATTATGTCAGTGATAATGAACAGTATTAAGCCATGATTTACTTCTGGATGACAATGTTGAGTAAAGTTAGGGAGGGACTCTTTTATCCAGAAAACATGAGCTAATGATGTAGTGTAGTGATCTTCAGTGTTCGTTGTTCACAATTCTACAGTTTAATTTAACAGATGCTCGTTGTTCATGTGTAAAAGAGAGGTGCAGTGGCAGAGTCTATGGCGTGAGGGGGTGGTAAAGGGCCAAAGCCACACTTGAAAGAGATGCCTTTTCCTTTTCCCCATGTATGCTGTTATCAGAGAGGATCTGTACACTTCCAAAGGACTGTCTTTCATGAGCCATGACAGTTATCACTGATGGCAGCTTCATAGTGTCATGTTTGAACTACTCCATGCAGTATTTGTTTGATCATCTGCCGGTTTTTATTTCTGATCGCAGTGTTGAATGCTAATGATGTTTGCAGGAGTGTCTGTTTGTGTGTACCTCACAATGCAGTTAAAAGAAATAATCATAATACTGCTACCTGGCGGAGTGCTTGGGAGCTTTACTTAGTCACATGGTTACTGTTAATCAAATGAAATTGTCAAACATGGTGCACATATTATGTGTGGCCTCGTGCATCTGATTCAGTGCCTTTGATCCAGAACAGAGATGTCCTCTCATCATCAGTATGGAAGACTCTCCAGATACTAACAGGCTAACCAGACAGTCTCAGACTGGGTTTCAAGGAATCCTACAAGAAGGATTTTGAACTGGATTTCAAAAAGCTTCATAAGATTGACAGTACTTGTTTGTGAAAATTTGACCTCTTAACAAAGTAAAGTAAATCAAGTCCTGTTTTCAGTGCACTTGTTTTAGTGTCAGTGAAAGTAGGAAAGCTGAATTTCCTAACCAAAAACACAGCACTATTTAAATTAATTTTACTGGGAACAATGAAATTGTATCTGACATATTTTCTTAGTATCTGAACATTTTTTGAAAGAAAATTATGGCTAAATAAAAAGTAGTTTACCTTCAAGCTTACATTGCTCAATTATGTCAAGTTCTACAATTTGTTTGTACCAAGTTAAAATCTTGGAAAAACATTGCCGGTCGATCCAGTGGAGAGCTAGGAGGAGAGACAAGAGAGGCTGGTTTAGCTTGGTGGCTAAAACAACAGAGCAACAGGTTGTCTGAGCTACTCACGACGGTGTGTAGCTGACGCTACGATCTGGCAGAGAGATGGAGGGTGAGCCCGGCTTTATCCACAGCTGATGAAAGATCGGCTCCAGCTGTGGAGGGAGCACAGCTGGAGCCAATGAGCCCCGACGACCAGCACAGCCAGAGGCACAGCACTGAGGGGGGCGGGACCGAGAGAGAGAGAGCAGGAGACAGGACAGAGAGAGCAAGGGAGAGATGTCAGGAGGAGAGAGAGGAAAGAATATGAGGAGAGAAGGAGGGAGAGAGAGAGAGGAGAGAAGATGAGGAGAGAAGGAGGGAGAGAGAGAGAGGAGAGAATATGAGGAGAGAAGGAGGGAGAGAGAGAGGGGAGAGAAGATGAGGAGAGAAGGAGGGAGAGAGAGAGAGGAGAGAAGATGAGGAGAGAAGGAGGGAGAGAGAGAGGGGAGAGAATATGAGGAGAGAAGGAGGGAGAGAGAGAGAGGAGAGAAGATGAGGAGAGAAGGAGGGAGAGAGAGAGGAGAGAAGATGAGGAGAGAAGGAGGGAGAGAGAGAGAGGAGAGAAGATGAGGAGAGAAGGAGGGAGAGAGAGGAGAAGAAATACAGGGAACCAGACTGGGACTCTGACAGCCTTAGTCACATTCGGACTCTGTTTTCCCCAAGCCTGCCTCCCCATTTTGTGAGTACCTCGTTTAGCCAGCCCCGTTAGTTTGCCATGCCTTAGTTTGTTGTAGTGTTCACCTTTGGGTTTAATGGTTGTTTGGCTCTTGGTTTGTTGAGTTAGTTCCGAGTAGGTTTTGATTTAGTTTCCCTTCCCCTTTGGTTAGTTGTTAACTTTTGTAGAGAACTTGGTCTTGGTTTCCCCCACAATGCAGTTTCCCTTTTTGTGTTGTAGTTCTTGTTTTGTTAAATAAACTTCTTTTCTTTATTCACCTGTCT
Organism: Amphiprion clarkii; assembly: GCA_027123335.1. Classification (NCBI taxonomy): domain Eukaryota; kingdom Metazoa; phylum Chordata; class Actinopteri; family Pomacentridae; genus Amphiprion; species Amphiprion clarkii. The sequence goes on from CM049588.1 coordinate 2,660,395, forward strand.
ACCAGTTTCTGTGTCTGCGCCTGGGTTCTCCAGCTCATCCCATAATAGTTAGTACTGTTGCCTCTCAGCTAGAAGGGTTCAAACCTTGGCTTGGGTTCTTTTTGTGGGAAGTTTGCATCTTCTCCTTTTGTCCTGCCGGGTTCCTACCACACTGCTGCAGATTTGCAAATTGGCTTACTTCTGTTTACATTAGCCACATACACTCTGCTGCTCTCTCTTATACACAAGAAAGGGGAGGTACACATACATACACATTGACACTCTGAGACAGGGAGAACAATTTCCAATCAGAGAAGGAGTTGATGAAGATTCTTCAGGTGGTGAAGTTTGTCCAAGAAGTCTGGAGAAAGACAGGAAGAGGGCAAAGCCAGAGAACAGGAAGGTAAACATCCAGAAATAGAGGAGAATGAGGAGCAATCCTGTCCTAGGAGGAAAAATCGGGAGCTTATGGTGAAGGAGGCATGACAAATGGGCATGCCATGTTTGTGTGTAGCCTGCCAAAAGTCCACTTAACTGCACTGTGTAGAAGACTTCTGGGAAAAATTGCACTTTGAAGAAGAAGTTTTTTGGTGGAGGAGCAGCGGACAGAAGCAGACGAATCCAGATCATCATCCTTTTTTGTTTCCTTATTGTGGATTGTTCAAGAGTTTCAGTGTGTCTGGTGTTCCTGTCAGCCCTTAGTATGAGGCAGTGGTGTATTTTGAAGTAGGTAGGGAGAAGAGGGGAGACAAAGAGCGAGGGTGAGAGTAGAGGAACATGACTTCCTGAGACCTTTCTTCTGGACCTTCCATAACTGTTGAGTATGTACCTGGAGCTCCATCAGTCACCTCCACATGGAGTATAAGCACTCTTGTTTAGAACATGACAACCAGCTTCTGTCGCACTTGAATCTCTTTTTTCATCCAAACAAAAAACAGTAAAATACTTTGCTGTGCATTCAAGGCTGGGAAATCAGTACAGTCACTGTATCACTGTACACTCCATTAAGCAAAAGGACACAGAAGAGGCAAGTGAAAAGACCCTGAAAAACAAAAAACAAAAGCGCTCCTGGCTTAAATTGTCCACTACTCACTACGCCACTGATTAATGGAAAATGGATGCTGGGATTCTTGTCTACTAAAAGTCCACACACAGAGCACCATTTTGAAATGGGACAGTATTTGAACTGTGATTGATGATGTATTCAGAAGTCATTGCAAGCACAGTAAGAAACAAGAATGCAGAAGAATTCAAAGAGAGAAATAAAGGGAAAAGGAAACAGGGGAATGAATGAAGAGAAAGAAGTGATAGTTTAAAAAAGAGAATGAAAGAAAAAGTGTGAAACACAAAGAGAAAGGGGGAAAGAAAGAAAGATCAGAAGAACATGGGTCATTTCATTACTTCCCCAAAGGATAAAAAGGCGCAATTACCAAAAGGTCTTGTAGACCCTCCTTTTTCCTCTCTTTTTTTCCTCACTCCATCAGACATCTCCACACCCCCTGTCCTCCTGTTCTTATTATCCAGCTCTATCAAGGTGGTGGTGCTTTCTTCTGTCCAGCCTGAATGTGAAAGGTCAGGCTGGTGATCAAGCCGGTAATTAGACAGACCTGGGAATAGGAACTAGATCACTGCATGTCACCTTCTTCAAATGAACATCCAGGGAGCCTGTGTTCCCTACCAGCCAAGCTGCACATGAAGCTGGTGCCTCTTTTTATTTAAGAGAAAAACAAGAACACCACAAGGTGGTTTGCCTCTCTGTCCTTAATAATAATAATAATAATAATAATAATAATAATAATAATAATAATACATTTTATTTATAGGCACCTTTCTGAACACTTAAGGTCACCATACAGAGGAAACAAAGTTAAAACACATTCAAATATAAAGTATAAAATGTAAAAATTTAAAACATTTAAAAGAAGGAAATTTGGCAATTTTAAAACAACAGAAGGAGAAAGAGGACGGAAGTCAAAGGGAGTATGCTTGTTTGAACAGGTGGGTTTTGAGGTTCGATTTGAAAATGTCCAGTGTGTTGATGTTCAGGATGTCAGGTGGGAGGGAGTTCCAGAGGCGTGGGGCAGAGCAGCTGAAGGCTCTGGAGTCCATGGTGGTCATACGGGCAGGAGGGGTGGTGAGGCTGAGGGTGGAAGATGATCTGAGAGTCCAGCTGGGTGTGTTTATATGGAGGGGTGAGGTTATGGAGGACCTTGAAGGTTAGGAGAATGGTTTTGTAGATGATACGGTGAGTGATTTGGAGCCAGTGAAGCTGTTGGAGAACTGGGTGGATGTGATGGAGAGAAGGTGTCCTGGTGATGATCTGGGCTGCTGCATTCTGGACTAGTTGAAGTTTATGGAGGGAATTGAGGGGGAAACCAGAGAGAAGGGAGTTGCAATAATCTAGGCAGGAATGCAATGAAAAAGTTCATGAGTGTGTTACAGTGGTTGAAGGAGTAGAAGTGTGGGGGGAAGGTGTCCGGTGGGTGCAGGAAGTTATTAATTAGTGAAAACAGAGTCCGGGTGTTCCTATGACCTGCACTGATGAGACCTGCATAATATTGTGATATGGCTGTGTTGATTGAGTCCTTATAATGAAGAATGTGGTGGTGATACATTTCTTTATGGATAGTTAGACTGGTTTTATTGCAGAGTCACTCCAGTTGTCGACCTTTAGCTTTGAGGAGGCGGAGTTGGGATGTAAACCAGGGAGCAGAGTGAGTGAAAGATACAGTCCGAGTTTTTATGGGAGCAAGTGAGTCCAATAGAGTATGAAGACTATTATTGTAGTGGGAAACCAGTTCACCTGCAGTAGAGGAGATGCTGAAGGTGGGGAGTGCTTTCATGCCTGTGGTGAGAGATGTCAGGTTAATGTCCATGATGTTGAACGTGATGGTTTGGTGGTGGAGATGATCAGATTTAGATTGAATGATATCAGCGAGGATAAACCATAGAACCAGCCTGTTTATCCACATGATGGATGGGCGGAGGTGTTAGCCATCAGGTAGTAGCAACCAGGTGAGGAGTGGGAGACCGCTGATACACCACAGGTAGAGAAGTCAAACACTCACTGTGAACAATCTGGATGTTTGTTTGTTTGTTAGTATAGTTAGGTCAAGGTATTAACAATACCACATCAGCATAGTTGAAAGTTTAAAAAGTACCGGCGAGCAGAGGCAGCAAGTCGCGCCAGTGTTCACTCAACCGGACATCAAAATCCACTGCTGGTGGCTTCTAAGCCTATTAGTATCTGGAAACTTTAAGGCAGAGACTAAAAGAAGTATGTGGGACCTCTGAGAGACAGAGGATGAATGTAGGTTTTTAATGTGGTGTATGGAGTACATTTTCATCTTTTTCTTTATCTTCTATGCACAGAGTGGAGACAGTAACATAAACACCTGGGCAATATAACACAATTCAATACAACAGGCAGTAGAGTTTCTAATGTTGAGGTGATGGTTCAACTGTGACAATTTGTATGTTAGAAGGACATTTTATCTAATACCCAACACCTTTGCAATGCAAAGAAATCCAGCATAACGCATTATAAAAACACAACCAGTTGAAGATTAATAATTAACTGCAGAATCTCTGTCCATAGACATAGAACAAAACTGGTCCCACAAATATATGGATCATTATTTTTTCATCATTATTGGATTGCATCAGACTGAAATTGTTTTTTTGTTTTTGTTTTTTTTATTGTTTCCTGCTTCCCTCATGTACAGAAAAGTCAATATTCTGAAATGACTTTGTGACCTTGTGAATGGCGTTTGGTCACTAAACTCATTTCCCTCAGGAAGGCATGTGATTGGTTCGAAATGTTGCTAATAAAAGCTTTACTCTTTAAATGGTACCACACAGAAGAAAGTAATGAGATTTTTTTCCCCATTTTTTTCAGTTCTATTAATTTTTTGTCTATTGACCACATTGTTTTTTGTTTTTTTTTGTGATTATATATCAGTATTAAATAAATTAAACCACAATTAAAGTACCTTATCAGAACCTGTCTTATTCTATCGTTAAATTACTTTATTGTCAAGTGAGGAGAAAGGAAATGCTCTAAAGAGTAAGACATGTTGATGCCTGACTTAGTGTGAGAAAAATGAGAAGACAGTGACTCTAGTTGTATAGCTACATTAGACAACAGTCTGATTATCATTGCTTTGTTTTATCGCCCCAAAATCAAGTAGAAGAGAAGACAGTTGCAAAATGGATCAATTGACAGCATTCAATAGCCTAAAGAAAAGTCATTAGAGCAAATAAAATGCTATGTGAGGGATTGTAATATGTGTGACTAACAACAATAAACACGTCAATGCAGCCACCTAGAATTTGAGACACTCAACAAAACAAATGGTATCATACAATTCTGGCTGTACATAGAGCACATCAGGACCAAGGACAGCTCCACCACTGCAACCAAGGCACTGATATGAACATTAACCCCATCACAGCAGCACGGTTAGTTGGAGTCTTCTGAAATTATTGCATTATTGTTCCCAGTATCACCCGTTTCCCTTTGGGTTTATGTCATTATTACCACATACCATTTAAATACATCTTATTTACATATGAAATGGAAATAACAGAACATCATACTGACAAAAGTTTGTAAGAACAGAACACTACTAAAATATATATTTCAGTGACTGCAGCAGTCCTTTAAGTCCTGGAATCCATGAATCAAACTTGGTATTCTAGAACATCTTACAGATGCTTGAGTTGAGATCTGGGCAATATTAAGGCCGAGTCAACACTCTTTGTCATGTTCCTCAAACCATCCCTGATAAAAGTTGGCAGGGGAATATCAACATTGAAAGAGACCAGTGCCATCAGGGAACAATGTTGCTATGAAGATGTGTACATGGTCTCCAACAATGTTTAGGGAGGTGCTATGTGTTAAAGTAACATCCATTTGAATGCCAAGTCCCAAGGTCCCCCAAAAGAACATTACTAAGAGCATTACACTACCTGTGCCAGTTCACCATCGTGCTGCCATCTCTTCTGCCAGAAGTGAAACACATGAACCTTACCACTGACATATTGCAGAAGAAAACAAGATTCATCAGACCAGACCACCTTTTCACATTGTTCCATGGTCCAGTTTGGATTCTGCTGCAACCTGGGGAATGTAATGAAACACTTGCATGTATGCAACAATTCAGACTTGCCTGTGGTGAAGCAAAACCCAGGAATGCTTTATAATAAAACCCACAATTTACAGCGTAACTTAGTCATATAAGTGAGGTAACATTACAAGGTTTACAGATTCCAACCGTTAAATATCAAATGTTGCGCACAGACAGACAGATTCACAGATTAACAGACAAACATACGCCGAGCATCACATAACTCCGTCACATTCCTTGGTGGAATCATAAAACGTTATTTATTTTAGTATTATTAAATTAGCATTAATATTACAAGGTTCTAAATAATAGTATATTAAATATACTTGGTGGACAAACTGACAGATGTAGATATAGTGTAGCATTGACACATTCCTGGCATGTGGGTGTGACAGTAGTAATAAACACATATAGGAATAAGGCATGTAGGCCGCCATGTAATGTGAGACTGTTCGTCTCATTTTGCCCCCAGAAAAGTACCTCCAGATGCTGCTACGTTTCCTTTGACTCTTGCTCATTTTTTTTGTTTGTTTATTCCATTGCGATAAATGTGTCTCCGCTCCAGTCTCCAGTCAGTCGGACTCAGGCAGCACTCACACTCCTCCTCCTCTAAGTTAGCTGTGTTCACATGAATGGAGCGTGCTGGGGGCAACTCAAACTGGGAGATGTTATTAGCTGTTCACCTGAAGGTAGCATGGACAATTCAGACTCATGGGGCATACAGGTGACACGTGATGAAAGCGTGGGCAATTTGCACATACGAATGGCTCACAACTGTGAGTTCACTTCAAAAAGCCGTTCAAATGACCGACTTGTTCGCAAATGTCACATCTCTAATGGACAGTAGTTCACGCCATTAAATTTTACCAGACAACATGTGCATATCATTTCTGCATCAAAGAAATGATATGCACACACATATGGTCTGGAATGGCAAATTATGTGTGCTGAGAGAGAGAGAAATCAGTCTCCTTGATAGATCCATATGCTCTGTGAGCGAATACAATGTTATGCCTGAGCAGCCAGTGTTAGAGGTAATAGTAATTTAATTATTCATGAGTTTCATGACAGTGCATTTTTAATCACACTGCTATTACCACAACACCAGGACAACATAATGTGGCTTCAGTGTACTGTACCTTTTAATCCCTTTTGGTCACATTTTCCATCGATCTGAGGAGGGGGGTGGGCAGTGTCTCAGTGTAATGTTTCAGTGGAAAACCCTCAAATACTGTGGCACTACTTTTGCTCTCTTCCATCTGCATAACCACAGGGCATGGTGAGAAATTACTGGCTCTCAGCAGATCTAACAGCAGATTGGAGTAGATGCTCAATCCAAAATGTGTACAGAAACGTTTTACTTTTTGGTAACTGGACAGAATTTGAGTTTGTGTGCAACTGCCAACTATGAGGGTAAATTCTGTTAACGAATTAATTAAGAAAAATCATTTAAAAAAAAAACTCTGAAATGCAATATTACCCACTAGCTAAGCCTGATTTCAAGTTTTTGTAGATCCAGTACCTGTTATACTGACAGACAGACAGACAGACATCTCATCCCTTTATTGATCTTCCTCAGCTGTTCATTAAGAACACTAATAAAAGAGTTCTTTGATTGGCCCCTGATATAATGATAACACCCTTTTCTTAAAGACAGCGAAATTAATCGGCAAATTTAGACAAGCTATAATCCATGCACACTAAAAACAGCAGGCTTGGGCAGACTTGTGCTGTTCCACATTTCTGTCCAAAATAACAATATAAATCACTGAAAGCAGGCAGGCCTGTCCACTGACAACTTTTGAATTATTCCACTACCTCTCACTTCCAAAATATACAGCAGTTTCACTGACTTTGTTATGACATCTGCATTCATTTAGTGAAATGCAACGAAGCTGCACAGTGTTGCAGTTTTGGGTGTGACTGGTCCACCTTTCTCCTTCACTAAGCCATGCTAGGTGTTACAGTGAAAATCGAGTTTTAAACTTTGATAAAATGTCCATATGGTATTTCTTATATGCAGAGTAACACACCTTTATAGTATATCATTAAAAGAGTTGTAATTGAAGTAGTGACTGCCAGGCTTTGGAGGAGCTTTGAGTTGCACATTTTCCATCATCAGTGCCAAACACAGCAGAAAGTCTTAATTTCTCCAGAAATCCTCTGATATGCCATCCCTACATCAGTGCTTGACACATTGTGGGGATAATCACACTGAGATGGTGCTGCAACCCAATCTTTAAGCAACTCCAGTATCCTGTAAAAAGTCCAAAGTCACAGCCTTCTTTCAGACAAATCAGTGGGAGCCTCTGTGCAGCCATTTGTTTAGCGGGCCCAGACAAACCTACTGTAGTATGAATAGAACCATATCTGCTGTCAAATTTTAAAGACCCACTGATATGCATGCCAGATGTGGAAGCATGAATTCACCCTTACATCTAAGCCATTTTAAGGCACGAAGGGATGATTTTCATTGAATGTCATTTTGATGAGAGACTATGCTTTTGTTGCATAATCAATGAAGCAGAAAGAAGAAGAGACACTTGATTGCAATTTCTTATCTTCTTTGCCTTCAGGATGCAGCTGTCCACTGCACAGTCTCTCTGCTCAGTGCTACTGATCATCACCTGCTCTCCAACCATTGCCAGCACAACAGATTACTGCTCTGCCACTGCTCTTTAGATCATTATGTCCTACGTCTGTGTTGTTGTGGCGGTGCTGCTGCTGAGCAATTTCCACTGAAAGGCCAGTGTCAACCCTGGTTGGGACGATCAATACAGACAGAGCTCAGCTGAAGGTCACACGCTCTAATGAGAATGCTGTAATTGCAAATATTCATCTTTAGAATGTTCAACTCTGGGATCAAGTTATCAATTACGTGTCCATGTAGACATAAAGCGCCTGCACACTTACAGCATGATATCTGCAAGAAAGCATGTACACAAATGAATTGCATAGTCATGATCGCAACAGGAAATTAAATGGTCAGCATGAGGTCTATGGTTTGTTAGTGTTTACTTGGCACCAACACAGATTGGATCAATTCAGTGACATGTTCCAGACAAACTTTGACAAAATTGCGCAAGATTTTTGAACCACTCATAATATCTCTATGGCCTTTTTTTCAGATGTCTTGGACTAAGCCATCTCACTGGATCTGAGAATGACAATCATTAAGTATTTCCATGAAAGCAGAGGATGTGAGTTGGTTCAGAGGTCTTCTTAGTGTAGCCAAGGACACATTTGTGTACATACTAATAAAAGACAGAAGAAAACTTTTCGTTACTGAATCTCACAGTGTCCTCATTGCTTCCTGTTTACATTCATCATTGTATCTGTCACACAAGTGACCATGTCTTAGAGTAAACACACACACACACACACACACACACACACACATACACATATATATATATATATATATATATATATATATATATATATATATAGGGAAAAAATATTAGACCACCCTTGTTTTCTTTAATTTCTTGTTCATTACAATGCCTCGTACCTCTACAGGTATATTACCTGAAGAATACAATGAGCATGACAAAAAAATGCAGCTGATTCCATCATACTTTATGTCCTATTTGACCTGCTTCAGCTTAATTGTATTCCCAGGGTATATAAGAGGCCATTCAATGTCATAGCAGCACTGCACATGCAAAGGTCTAGAGTGGTTTCCTGCTGACATTCAAGCCGTAGCACAACTCAGAAGTTGTCAGCTCTCACATAAAGCAGTGGCTAAAACAAAAGAATTATGTGAAGCCACAAAGGCAGCCATCTTGACACTGCAGAAAATTCACGAGTGAGAGACAGGTAGCGAAAAAAACTGAAGATTACACAAAGAAAAAACAAGCCCAACATAGTACTGCCAAATTTCTAGCTGGTTTCAGCAGGAAATGTCTTTCTACCCACCAGATAAACGTTACTCATCCTTTCCTGTGTCAGGAATCGTAATCAGACCTCAGAGGACCTTAAAAATGAGTGGGTAATGTGGAGAAATGGGACTTGTTCAGCAAGGACAGTTGGAAAGTGACTTCTTGAAGCTGGTCTGAAGTCATACAGGACAGGAAGAAGCCCTTCATCAAGGAAAGGCAGAGGAAAGCTGGTTACTCTTTGCTGGGATCACAAGGATTGGACTGTTGATGATTGGACTAAGGTTCTCTTCAGGGATGAATCCAGTTTTCAGTTAGAATGAGTGCAACAGGAATGGACTGCTGTGACAGCAGAACAATGTCAGAAGCTGGTGGAGAACAGCCAAGACGCATGGATGCAGTCATCAGAAACTATGGTTATGAATCAGTACTAACTCCTGTGTGGATCATGGGACTAAAACAGACAGAAAAGAAACATGGAATCGTAAAAGCTGTTTTTGGCAGCACAATGCCATAACTACTGATGGAAGAACTGAAGGGATTTAGGTTATTATCAAGAAAACCTTGGAAAATGTCTGATATCAGCTCTTAATAAATTCTTATGAGCTATTTTTGTTGTTATCATTATCAAAAACAAGGGTGGTCTAATAATTTTTTCCATGATTTTGGAAAATATATGTGTGTGTGTGTGTGTGTGTGTGTGTGCGTGTGTGTGTGTGTGTGTGTGTGTGTGTGTACTCTGCCTAGCCAAAAAAACAAGTCCTCAGCTGGATTTAACTAAGCAAATTGGATAATTACTTCAGTGATGAATACCTTTCACCTGGCATCAACTTATTTAACCCTATCTGATGCAGTGAGGAGCTTCTCATTTATTTAACAACCATGTTGGAAGACATATCCTGTGGTCATCTAAAGGATGTTAATCTGTCTCAGAAGGGTCAAATTATTGGCCTGCATCAAGCAAAGAAAGCAACTAAGGAGATTTATGAAACTACTAAAATCTGGTTAAGAACCGTCCAATGCATTATTAAAACCTGGAAGGATAGTGGAGAACCATCATCTTCCAGGAACAAATGTGGTCTGATGAGTCCAGATTTACCCTGTTCCAAAGTGATGGGGGCATCAGGGTAAGAAGAGAGGCAGATGAAGTGATGCCCTCATCATGGCTAGTGTCTACCAGCCTGTGGGGGTTAGAGTTATGATCTGGGGTTGGTCAGGTTCAGCAACGTTATGTTCCCAAAGAATGAGGTCAGCTGATACCTGAAGATACTGAATGACCAGGTCTTTCCATCAGTGGAGGTTTTCTTCCCTGATGTCATGGACATGTTCCAAGATGATGATGCCAGGATTCATGGGGTCACATTGAGAATGAGTGGATCAGGGAGCATCAGATGGATTGTCCTCCACAGAGTCCAGACCTCAGCCCCACTGAGAATCTTTGGGATGTTCTGGAGAAGACTTTGTGCAGCAGTCTGACTCTCCCATTATCAGTGCAAGATCTTGGTGAATAATGAATGCATCTCTGGACAGAAATAAATGCTGCGACATTGCAGAAGCTTATCAAAATGATGCCACAGCGAATGAGTGCTGTACTCAAGAGGACTCAGAACACTGACGCCCCACAGAGCTGCAACTTGAGTCAGTGTTGAGGAGGTGTGATCGCCTAACCTAACCAACTGGGTCTGTTGGTGAGGAAGTCCAATATCCAGCTGCAGAGGAGGGAGTTGGTGCCAAGCTGACTGAGTTGGGCAGCCCGTTTGAAAGGGATGATGCCGTTGATTGCTGAACTGAAGTGGATAAACATATTCTCACATAGTTGTTGTTGTTCTCCAAGGGGGGTGAAATGAAGTGCTGTGGAAATTATGTCCTCTTTGTTGTTAGCAACACTTCTGTCTGTCTTCTGCCTGCCTAATTCCCCATGTTTGAGTCCAAATTATTTTTTCAGCTTTTGTAATTTGTTCATTATCCTCATATTGCCTACAAGTTGCCCTCATGCTCTTCTTGCTCCTTTTTGATTTTTCTTTGCATTAGTTTTCTTAACATTGTATTTTCCGTGTAACCTTCAGGCTTCCTGTTAGCTCCTCTGCCTTTGTTTACCCTGTTAAGTTTTGATTAAACTTAATCTGCTTTTTCTCTGATGTTTAAGTAGATAAAACAGCAAATCTACTCTTTAGTCATTACTGTGCTGCTATGCATCTGGTTGCTTAATCGCTGATTCACATATTGTTGTACTTCTTACTGCAGTGTAGAATTTTTAAAAAATAAACCTCCAGAATATGACCAAGGTAGCGACTGACACTACAGTTAAATATAACATTTAAATTACAGCACAGATGAACTCAAGAAAAAAATCCTCTCCAATAAATGTAAAGTGACTACAGACCTTTCCTTCTTTCAATGCTGGGAAAACTTGCCTATATATGAAATTAGCAATTTCTCTCGGGTCACTATTAAATGAACATCTGCTGTTGATGATACTGTGACGTCTGTCTTCACAATAGCTGTGTCTCATGTTCACTGTGAGGATCTTCTGATCGAAACCAACAGAAGGAAAACCTCATCTGGTTGTGAAGAAGGAGACTGAATGGACGACATCCTCAATGAACCACTTCCTGTTTAGCTTTCACTTACAGAAGGACAGACCAGCTTTTAGCAGTTTCTTCTTTGTATTCACAGGTTGTATTTCTTGCCTATAATTTCATCTCTGCTGTTGTTGCATAAATATAAAGAGACTTTATTGTCATAATACAGAGTACATGTTGCTATTATTTATAGTAGATATGCAGCATTAAAACATCAACACTTTCAGGTCAATAGCTTCATTAATATCTTCATTGCATATTTATAAACTACATTATTTACCAATTCTGACCTGTAAAGATGTTTAGTATGTAATAAATGGATGAGATAAATGTGCTGCCCAGCTTTCAGTGAAGTGTAAATATGTAACAGTTACAAGACAGATGTGTATTATGAAGAGAGGAGCTGAGAGGAGTCTTCCTCCTTGAGGCCAACAAACATTTTGCTTTTTTATTCTAATGTATCACAATGTGATGTGTTTTACATTAAAGAGCAGCAAAGTATCACTCACCTCAGAGGTTCAGTGTGCTGATCAGGTCATAAGAAGTAGATCTCAGTAACGACAATGTTTCTGAAAAAGAATTGTTTTAACATTAGTTTTTCTCAATAAAATGAACAGAAGCTCCTGAAAAACAGTCCACAGTGAAATATCTGAACTGTTTTTCATTCATTGAAATGGGAGGTTAACTTTCATCAATATCAGCGCTCTGTAGTGGAACGTTAACTTAGTTTAATGTCTCCTGATCTTTAACTAACTGCACGTCAAGACGGCAGCAGTTTAAAAAACTGTAATAATGTTAGCAATCCATAATGATTGATCAGCTGTGACCCACAGGAAACTTATTTACAGTTAAAAGTTAAATAATTTAGGACGCTGACAAATCTGATTTAGCATCAGAGTTAGCGTTAAATCAGGAAACACCTCAGATTTACAGAACAACCTTAAAACACCATTTTAGAACTTGTTTACCATCAGAGTTTACACTGTCTAATGTTAACTTATACAGGAACTTTAGTCTCAATAATGCAGGTCTGCTTTATATGTAATATTGTCCACATGTGAAGAAGAGTAGAACAAAATACAAAGATAACTTTAACACTTATCTATAGACTCTAGTTCCAGTTTTGGATGCTAACGTCGTTAGCAGCACCGTCTGTGGGGGGCAGACTCTGCAAACAGCCACCGCTAGCTTCAGCTAGGTGTTCCATCTGAGGCAGCAGCTCTTTTTAGGAGACCTCTGCTATACCAGTGTTAAAATCTGTCAATCTGAGATAATTGGATGGAATGGCCAACAGGCTCAAGGGTTTATTTGATGGACCAGAGTGCATGATTGCTACCCATTGTTTCAGTGGTAAGTGAAACAAATCTGTCTCAAGGTGCCAAAGCAGAGCCTCAGTGGGTTAACCAACAATGAAACCTGATAGAGAGCAGCCACAAGTATAAAATTAAATCCTGCCATTGGCCATACATTTTAATGTACTTGTAAATCTACTACAGAATGATTTCAGACAATGAAAATGTACCTTTTTGGAGCGACTCAGTCACAGTTCAGACTTTACCCTACAGTCATACTCTAGAAAGATCTCAAGAGAGCCATTCACACCAGACTGTCAAAGGGACTAGTTGTCTGTGAGGATGAAGGTCCAAACGTCCTTCTAAACAATGAGCAGGTCAGATCCCCAGCCTCAAAAAACACCTGTTTGAGGTTATGCCAAAGGAGGTTAAACTGGTTGTTAAGCTTTTCCAGTGCTGGTGGAAAACTGAAATTACCCATTGGATATAGACTCACCAGCCACTTTATTAGCTCCACCTGTTCAATGGCTTGTGAACACAAAATGCTAATCAGCCAATCACATGGCTGCAACTCAGTCCATTTAGGCATGTAGACACTGTGAAGACAACTTGCTGAAGTTCAAACCGAGCATCAGAATGGGGAAAAAAGGGGATTGAAGTGACTTTGAATGTGGCATGGCTGTTGGTGTCAGACCGACTGGTATGAATATTTCAGAAACTGCTGATCTACTGGGATTTTCATACTGAGAATGTTGAAAAAAAGAGAAAATATCCAGTGAGTGGCAATTGGGTGGACAAAACTGCTGTTGATATGAGAGGTCAGAGGAGAGTGGACAGACTGGTTGGAGATGGTAAAAAGGCAACAGTAACTCAAATAACAAGTCTTTACAACCAAGGAATGCAGAATACCATCTCTGAATGTACAACACGTCCAAGCTTGAAGAAGATGGACTACAACAGCAGAAGACCACACCTGGTGCCTCTCATGTCAGCTAAGAACAGGAAACTGAGGCTACAATTCACATGGGCTCACCAAAACTGGACAGCAGATGATTGGGAAAATGTTGCCTGGTCTGATGAGTCTCCATTTCAGCTGCGACATTCAGATGATAGAGTCAGAATGTGGCAAAAAAAAAAACAAAAAAACATGAAAGCATGGATCCATCCTGCCTTGTATCAATGGTTCAGGCTGCTAGTGGTGGTGTAATAGTGTGAGGGATATTATCTTAGCACACTTTGGACGCCTTAGTACCCATTGATCATCCTTTAAACCCCACAGCCTACCTGAGTATTGTTGCTAACCATCTCCATCCCTTTATGACCACAGTGGACCATCTTCTGATGCTACTTCCAGCAGGATAATACTCCATGTCACAAAGCTCAGATCATCTCAAACTGGTTTCTAGAACATGACAATGAGTTCACTGTACTCCAACGGCCTCCACAGTCACCAGATCTCAATCCAACAGAGCACCTTTGGGATGTGGTGGAGCGGGAGATTCAGTTGACAAATATGCAGCAACTGATGCTATCATGTCAATATGGACCAAAATCTCTGAGGAATGTTTCAACCCCTTGTTGAAAATATGCTACACAGAATTAAGGCAGTTCTGAAGGAGAAAGGGGCCCAACCTTTTACTAGTAAGGTGTACCTAATAAAGTGGCCAGTGAGTGTAATAGTTGTATTCAAGACAATTGTATTTACTAACTTAGGTGGATTCAGTTGTTCTACTCACCTTTTATGACCAGTTAAGAGAGAAAGCTAATTAATTTCAAAGGGTTCACATTCTTCTTCTTCCTGTTCTTTTTACTCGGCCAAGGAACGGTGTTATGTGATGATCAGTATACATTTGTCCATCTGTTGATCAGTTTATCTGTGTACAATATTACTCAAAAACGGACTAATGGATTTGGATGAAATTTTCAGGGAAGGTCAGAAATGACACAAGGATCACCTCATTAGATTTTGGCAGTGATGCAGCTTATAGTCTGGATCCATGGATTTGTTCAAGATTTCTGTATCACTGTGAGATAGCGGCACGGCGTCACTGTAACTATGACAACAAAAAATGTTGGCAGAACACAGACTATATCCAAGTTACTTAAACACAGACGTAATTAGACAGCACATCTCTAAATTATATTGCATATATCCGTGGAAATTTATCCTAAATACTGTCTTATTTGTCTAAATGAAAACAACAGGTTACTGTCACATCCTCTGCTTCCAGCTAGCTGACAGCTTGTCTCTCCTCTCGTTGCACTTCCTCTGTGGGCCTGGTCTGTGATTGCAGGGAGGCTTTTACTCATTACCCTCCTCTAGTATTATTACTACTAAGATCTCCTGGCAGCCCCAGCTTCATTCCAACTTCATTATGTCTAATCCCCTAAACTCAAAATCCTCTGTTTTATTTTTTGATATTCTATTTACAAATAAATGACTTTGGAACTCTCTGACCTGATTCTGCGACTCTCTACTTGGGTTTCCTGCCTCACTTTCACATAAAGCCTGATCAAACATGGCAGTCAGCATGTCAAATTGCAGTTGTTGAATATAAAAAACGTTATTCTTTCTATGTCTTTGTAAAACAATGAGGTGTTTAGATGTTACCAGAAAGTACATCAGTAGAATACAATTTGCTGGGACAGAGAAGTCAGCAGTTTGTCAGACAGAATACAGAAATAATTCTGAGAAACTGCTTCTAGAATGAAGGTTAGCAAAGAGGTCACACCAGACCTAGTATAGATTAAATATACCATGTGGAAAATATGGCAGGAATTACTAATTAATTAACTAATTACAAATAATCCATATGCTGATGACTTTATCTTGTAGAAAAACTTTGAAACACACTAAAGAGCAACTTAGCTTTACATTCCAGCGTGAATGCTCTGATTTTACAAGTTCAATGTCTCAATAAATTTACATTCCTATACCACAAAACTACATTCCCATTTGTGTTTTGGTAGCATATAGGCATCTTGTGTAAGCAGCTGTATGTTCCAGCTCCTGGGAAATGGTGGAGACTAAAAACAGAGCTACCAAGAGAGTGGATATTGAACTTGAATTTATCAGGTAAAAGCAAATATGCACACAAAATGGCAAATATGGATTCTAAGAAATTTGGGTTGCATGAATAAAACTGGCTTGACAGCAAAGACACTGGAGTGACACAAAGCAAATAATGGCAAAATGAAAACAATAAAACACAAGGCAGCGCCAGAGTGTGCTACAGTGTTGATTTCCCACTATTCAGGCAAATAATTGTTGGTGTTTCCTCTTGATGCTAAGAGAGAAGTGGAACTCAAAGAGGTAGAAAATGTCAAAAAGACATAAAAGAAAATTCATTGTTTCAAAAGAGTAGGTAGACTACAGTGTTAATTACGCACAGAGACCCTCACTTCAACCATTTTGGTGATGTCCTCATTCCACAAAGAAATGTAAGCTAATCACAATTCCTGGTGAGCAAAGTGTGTGTAGGGAGATAGGAAGAGATTGTGTGTGTGTGTGTGTGTGTGTGTGTGTGTGTGTGTGTGTGTGTGTGTGTGTGTGTGTGTGTGTGTGTGTGTGTGAGAGAGAGAGAGAGAGAGAGACAGAGAGAGAATGTACATATACACTTCACACGAACGTGCACACATGCTTCGCAATTAATTTCTGTGATTTCCAACCAGTCTTTTTACAGGCTTTTTAAATGTCATCCGCTTCTATGATTGACATGCAAATTTGTGGCTGGCAGAGGGGCTAAATAGGAAGGCAGGTTGAGTGAACCAGATAAGGGCATTGTTTCCCAGCTATGGGCTTAGGGAGGCAGAGCAGGGGTTCACTGGGTTTAAGGAGGAGGTTAACCCCTACCATGCCACTAACAATTCATCAGGATTTGGCACATTACTCTGACATACTGTTTTTAATTGTTGAGCTTAGCAGTTACGATGGCGGTTTGTCCCAGTTTTAGTAAACAGCCTCATGGGTGGCGTTCTGTAAAACCTGCAATTAAATCTTGCGCTGCCCTTAAGTAACAGTTCACTGATTTTTAACCTTATCAACAGTGCCATGTCTGCAACCTCCATAGTGTAGACTTTTTGATGCGTGTTGGGTTTTTGCTTTTTCATTGGTGGCCTTTTTCACACACTGTACACTGAAGAGAGATTGCTGAAGCGGCATATGGCTTCTTCATGACATCACATGTGACAGCTTTGGGGAAGACTGCATCAGTCAAACAGCAAGACCACGGAAAACCGAATGAGCAGCAGAACAGCCGATGCTGCCACCGAACCACTACCATTCCTACATTCACTGAAAAGATCTAAACAGGAGTCAGTGGACCACAGAAAGATGAAGGTGGACATTCACTTCTGAGACCAGAGACCATTTTTCAACAAATCTGGATTTTAAGAAATTGGGGTTGTATGAATAAAATTGGGCTGCACAGTGGCTCGGTTGTTAGCACTGTCGCCTCATAGCTAGAGGATTCCCTGTTTGCATCCTGGACTGTGATCTTTCTGCATGGAGTTTGCATGTTCTCCCTGTGCCTGCATGTTCTCACCAGGTTCTCCAGCTTCCTCCCACAGTCCAAAAACATGCTGAGGTTAATTGGTGATTCTAAATTGTCCATAGGTGTGAATGTGATTGTTTGTCTCTATATGTAGTCCTGTGATAGACTGTTACCTGTCCAGAATGTCCCCTGCCTTCAGCCTCAGGCAGCTGGGATAGGCTCTTTTTATTTACTTTGCCACTGTAATTAAAGTTCACACTAACTGTAGCATTCTATTTACCAGGTGATCAGAGGTGAACAAGGTAGAGCAAAACTGTACTCTAATGAAAGTAGTTACTTTCATAAATACTTTAGCAGAAATAAAGTATTAATTAGTAGGTGGAGTCTACAAAAGGGATTTATTAGACAGACGACTTAAACTGAAGCTCGTCCAGAAAGAGGAAACTGAACTGAGGGAAAAACAAAACAGGCTAAACCAGAAACCACAGAAAACTCTAAATTATTACACAAAATGGGATCTAAGAAAAAACTAATATTAATGAACTAAAACTAAACTAACAGGGATACTCATGTGATGCAGAATTAAACTAAAGGTCAGGGATCAGCAGAGAAACATGGTTACAATGTCTATGGTCTGGTGGTGTGTGGAGGAATGAGCTCTGCTTTTATGGAATGAGACAATTGTGAACAGGTGAGTCTATTCCTGCAGCTGTCTCCAATCCCTGCAAATTACCAGCACTGCATGCAGGACAGAGGGAGAGTGAGGACAAGCAAAGCTGAGCGAGAAGGAGATAAAGAGGGTAGGGGCTAAAGCTAAAGCTGAAGCTGAGGCTAAGGCTGGGGTGGAGTCCTGACAGGACCTCCCTCCCAGCGCATGACGAGGGAGGTCAGTGTGATGGCAGTAAAAGTCCCTGACGGATCCAAAAACTCAAACAAGAATGTTCAAAATGAGTTGGGTGGGTGGAGGCAGTCCAGAGGAGGGCCAGAAACAATTAAAAGTGGCTAGAACAGTTGGAGGCGGCCTTGAGGCCGAGCACATGTCCAAATCATTTTAGTGGTTTTCACATTGGCCTGTCCTCCATTTGTTGGCCTTAGCGGAGTCTTCGATTAAAATCTTACACAGTATCTTCAGAATCAAAGTGGACAGATACCAAATGGACAGTTTCCTTGCTTGAACTAAAGAGCTTTCACTTTGACGAGGCCAGCAGACAGACCAAACCTATCTTTTTATTTTGGCTTTCTTCCCTCCTCTGCAGCTTCAGGATCATGCATACCACCTCTGCTCATCCTGTCTTTTCTGCTCTCCCTTTCTGAAGCTAACATCAACATATTTTTGCTTTCTTTCAAGATGTGCAGCCAGATCAATGAAAACCCTCTTAGCCAAGCTGCACTTTCAAGATCCGCTATCGAACTAGCACCTTTAGGCCTTACTAAATGTGAAAGACTTTTTGTTTTCTTTTTGTACTGTCCTTTTGGATGTGTGTGTGTGTGTGTGTGTGTGTGCGTTTGCTTTCTTCCACTTTATGCATTTATAATAATAATAATAATAATAATAATAATAATAATAATAATAATAAAATGCCCCAAAATAATCCTTTTAAATATGATTTGACCTGAGTTGTTATCTTATATACACTGATCAGACACAACATTAAAACCAGGTTTTGGTTTTGCAGTGCAAATATTGCAAGTAAGAATACTGTCAAAAAAAGAAAAAGTCTTGCATTTTTTTTGACTTAAGAATGAAGAATGAAAGAGAGAATATTTTAAACACCAACAAATTAAAGCAATGTTAATTCTGTTAATGTGATTACTTTTTTTCCTTTGAAAAAGAAGAAAAAGACTATGATGTAAACTTAGTACCTCAGCAGTACCTCTAAAGTCTTCTGATTCATACCAGACCACAGTCAGTATATTCTGGTCTGACATCTGATGGGGATGACACTAAACATCCAGTAATATGAGCATGCTTTCAGAGAGGCATATTTCTAACTGAAATCTATGGTCCTTCACTTTACTAATAATTTAGTTGGCATCTAATACAGTATTACAACAGTGATATTATTCAAAATTTTAAGCTGAATCAGCTAATGATTGGACTTATTTGAAGTGGTATCCTGTAGTATTAAATATATTTTTGTGTAAAGGAGGATCTGGAGACACAGTTGAGCTCAGTTCAAGGAGATGACTAATCATTAACATATTAAATGGGCACACATTGGACTTCAATTTTATTCATATAGTGCCAATTACAATTCAGATTGTCTCAAGACGCTTTGCAGAACCAAAATGACCTGAACCCCCAGATCAAGCCCTAAGGCGACAGTGTCAAGAAAAAAAACTCCCTTTTAACAGGAAGAGACCTTGAGCAGAACCTTATATGGGGGGAACCCATCTGCTGCTGATCAGCCGAGTTGAGAGGTACAAGGTCACGTGCTCTTATTACATGAATTTAAATGCATGTAGCATTGAGAGAGGGAAAAAAAACACGAGTTTTTTCTTCAGTCCTGCTGTGTATTTGCTACTGTATACCGTATAATAATAAGAATAGTGTGTTGTTTTCAGTAGCACTGCATCATTCAGAGGTACAGCACTGGTTGTTTATTTTACTGTAAAAAGGCTTTTAAAAGTCAATGCCATCTTTTCTATTCATCTCATCACAAAGGAAACAGATAAACAAATGCAAATTTTTGTCATAATCCATGCCTCAGAAACATTTGAAATGTGACTCAAATTTCAAGGTCTTTTCTTCAAGTCATCCTCGTCCTCCACCTCATGTGGGCATCTACTTTTCCTTTGACATATCTCTTTGGAGTTGTCTGTCTGTCTCTCTGACAAGGTTAATGAGTTGGCAGCACATAGACCATCCGTTACTCTGCTGTTTCTTATTTATGCTAAATCGTAATGTACTCCTGCCTGGGCATTATTTAACACCATGCCCTTGGGCTGCTGCTGCTTCTTTATTCAATTCACTGAGGTGGCAGGAGGTCAGGGCCTGCACCGAACCTTTGAGTCACACAGTGAGCAGAGAAACCCTCCTCAGTCGCCTCTTCCTTTGTGCATTCTTGTCTTTTATCCTCCTCCCTCGCTTCTCACTCCATTTTCTGCCTCTATTCGTTCAGATTGCGGTTGATAAGGTGTGATTAATGAGGGCAGGCTCCTCGCCAAGAATTAAAACATCTGTCTATGATTTATTCTGCTGGATTCTTTCATCCAGCTCACTTAGTATGTGTGTGTGTGTGTGTGTGTGTGTGTGTGTGTGTGTGTGTGTGTGTGTGTGTGTGTGTGTGTGTGTGTGTGTGAGAGAGAGAGAGAGAGAGAGAGACCACCTGTACTCTTATCCCTGTAGACATCACTAGAATGTCTTGCAAACCTAAATTCAGTGAGATGCAACACGTGACAAATGGTGCCTACAGAGGAGTTGGAGGATAACACGGTGTTGCAACAAGACTACGAGTCAATGGTGAAACAGTAAAACAGGGCTCTCGCGCTGATTGTTTTGTAGTGGTTGGGTGGTTTACAAATTCATTTGCACATTAACATAAAACCCACACAAAAGTAAAGCTGATGCTGAGGGCAATGCTATTGGTTTCGCAAGGATTTGTTTGTGTTGGACAAATTATAATGTTGACCAGATGATGGAGCTAGATGAAAAGTCAATAAAGCAATTAAAATTCATTATGTTAACAAATGTCTTTTCTTTTCTTGGCAATTGATCCAGTAGTTGTTGAGATTTCAGTCTGGATCTACCTGCAGGTTTTGCTAATCATCAGGCTCAAGTTACTCTCAAGGCCTAGTTTGAATGATGTGGTCAGAGAACAGTTATCCATAATGTCCAAACAGGAAGGGAGAAGATTTAATATTGTTTGAATATGGGATAACTGTGTCTCCTGGGACACATTGTGAGCAAAGTGCAATGCTTTGGACCGTTGTCATGGATGAAGGAGGACAGAATTCATGTGGAGACAATGACATTACCTTGAATCTAAGATCTTTCTTTCAATGGCTCACTCAAAACTCAGCAGATGGTGTCCTCTTGCTTTCCTATCAATTTCATTGTCTTGATGTATTAAAGATCTCTGTTTTTGCTGTGAGGCAGTCGATTGAACTAAACTTGTACGAACCCCATTCATACAACCAACTAAAATTTCATATCTTAATGACTTCCTCTGGTTGGATAAGCAGTTAACACTATTTGAAGATCAGGATTTGCCCCATAGTCTTCATTGTACAGATGTCCAGATTACTGCCTATCCATACGAAAGTTGCATTAGACAGTAACATAAATGAATAAATTAAAAAAGCAAACCAAAGAGTTTGTCTTTTTGTCTTATTAAATGTGAACACATTCCCTACTTAATCATTCATTGTTAAAGAAAGATGGCACTTGGGCTGACATAACCCTTAAAACCAGACGTATGGCTGTTTCAGACACAAAAAGTCAAATAAGTGCTTCAGTTGAATGCATCTGGATTTTTTGGTTCTTGAAGATAGACTCAGGGAAGTCCTCTCTCTTAAACATCACTTATCAGGTATTTACAATGCAGTCCTGAGATCCCTCCCCAGGCAGCCTCACATCCATTCACATCCTGAGTCCCGTGAGTCCTGGTTTGTTAACAGACCGTGAGCCATATGATCTGGAGGGTGAGAATTAACATTTGAGGCTGCCCACCTCTTAGTTTCAACTAACAAAGCCTTAGGGAGGAGAGCTGAAATGCCCGTAAGAAGTAAGGAGTAATCCATTTGCCTTCTACTGCAGCACTTTAGTCATGACTTCGTAGACTGAGAACACTACACACATAAACTTCCACTGTCTGTCACTGAAGGTGGTATATATTTTGTTCTTCCTTCTCTTTTAGCTGACGTTGTTATCTATTATTGAAGATTACATATAATAGTGGGCTGCATAGTGGTTTAGTGGTTAGTACTGTCGCCTTGCAGTGAGAAGATCCCTGGTTCATGTCCCAGCCTTCCTGGGATCTTTCTGCATGGAGTTTACATGTTCTCCCTGTGCATGTGTGGGTTTCCTCCAGGTTCTCCAGCTTCCTCCCACAGTCCAAACACATGCTGAGGTTAGTTGTTGATTCTAAATTGTCTGTAGGTGTGAATGTGAGTGTGATTGTTTGTCTCTATGTGTAGTCCTGTGATAGACTGTTACCTGTCCAGGTGTCTCCTGCCTTCACCCTCAGTCAGATGGGATAGACTCCAGCCCCCCGTGGCCCTAATGAGAATCAAGCGATGTATAGATAATGGATGGATGGATATATAATAGTTTACTATATTCAAACAACCCTTAAGACTGCGAGTTCCCATCAGCTCCACATCCTTTATTTCTAGCCTATTCAAATGGTGCTAACATAAATTCTCTTTTATATTTGCTGCTTTGTTTGTGTGGCAGTTGGCCTTGGACAATCGTCAGTGAGCATCAACAGGTAATTTGTGTGCATGTTCTTGACAGACACTGTATTCAGCCACACTTTTTCTCCCAACAATGTAGAGAATCTCTCCAAGTATGCAACTGCTGTACTTTTTCCTCTGCAGTGCCTTGCTGTAAAATTGCCAAATTCCCTGTGCTTTCACTTAAAATGTCCCTTACTGGAAATGAGAGGCATAAATCACTGTGCATGTCTGGCACCAACGTGCCCACTGTGTCACATCAGCTTGAATTTTTTACAACATGGAAGGAAAGCAGCGGGCCCGTTGACACTTTCGAGCCTGGGAGCTACTGTTAGTCAACCACTCATATCCATTTTTAATGAGCTCTCAGCTATGATGTAGTGTAATTTCACCTCAGGACCCTGTGACGCTATTTATTGTTAACGAGAAACAGCACAGCTATGGCCAAATTCTTCCCGATTGGAGCGTTTATGAAATTCTCAGGTTTATGACTTGCACAGCAATGTTGTGCATATGCATGTGTGTGTATTTTTGTTTAGCATTGTGATCTCTGTATGCCTCCGAAACTAGTTTTCTTTTTGAATACGCTGTTGTTGTTTCAGCAGAGATGAAAATCACACAGATTATACTGAGCTTTGACCTGGAGGTGTTAAAGGACAGAGCAGAGAGGTGTGGGTTCTATCAGCCAGTGTGCTCACACAGCTTGGGCACAACTTAGCTTTGTATGGAAAAATCTCTTTTGTGCATCTTTCTTAGTCCCGCATGGTACAGAGAGCAACCACAAGACAAATAGCTGATAACATTTAGTTTGGAAAATCTGCTTAATTTTATTTTAGATCTAGGTTTTTTTTATTACATTTTATTTGTTTTATGGCATACAGTTTGAGGCCTAGGTCAGGTTTGCACAGTACAAAATGCATCTCTCCATTATGAGGGGTAGTGGAAAGTAACAAAGTACGTTTACTCAGGTGTTGAATTTACAAACAGTACAATTCTCTGGCACTTGTACATTTCAATTTTATGATACTTAATGCTTTAAAGTCAAGTTAAGTAAAAAATGTTGGAACTTTTATTGACCTTCACTTATCTGACAAGTGTAACTATAAGTTGTTGTTTTGTTTTTTTTAAATTGAGATTTCACATAAAAAAACAAACAATAACAAGAAAAGCACTCAGAGAGCGCAGTACTCTGCCAAGGCTGCGCAGTCATTGTATCATTTCTGACGGATAAAATCTTTAATAAAAAATGACCTTGTGCTGAGCACAGGCATGTGTTAAGCATGTGAACGTTATGTACAGTTAACGAATGGCGTGACCTAAATATGTAGCAGAATTGATTAGACTCGGAAACACCCCCACAATTTAATCACTTGTTCCTTGTATCATTTCTGACGGATAAGTCCAGATAAGTCTGCAACAGTGAATTTGTAGTAGGATCATAATCATGTGATCATCAGCAGGCAGCTGATGTAGTGTTCACTTGTTGTCATGGTTACAGTGACACTGTGCCGCTATCTCACAATGATACAGAAATCTTTAACAAATCCGTGGATCCAGACTATAAGCTGCACCAAAATCTAATCATTCGGTCGTTGTGTCATTTCTGACCTTCCCTGAAAATTTCATGGAGTAATGAATAAATAAAACATCTATATATTATTATCATTGTGTGTAACTGTGCTCTTACTTGTAAATGTAACAACAATGGACTAAATCTGCTGTATTTTGTATCGTCTTTTGTCATAATGATATTATGTAATGGCAGTATGTTGAAACAAACAAACAATAAAAAAGTAATTTGTGAAGTGATGTCGTTTAAAAGATGTACACACACACACACACAGACACATACACACACACACACACACAGACAGACAGACTAGTAACAAACTAGTAAAATAATCTTGTTTCTTCTTTTAGAAGCGCTTCCTTGGTGGATTTGCCTGTGTGGGCTGTTGAAAGATCCACTTCCAGTTTAACTTCAACCCTCTGATAGATGGTTTTACATTATTTTCAGTCTCTGGTTGATATGATGCAGAATTCATAGTTGAATCAGTAACTACAAGCTGACCAGTCCCTGAGGAAGTGGAATAACTGCCTTGAAAACGCTTCACAGTTGCTGAAAAGCTGCTCTTGGTCTGTGCCAAACATTTCTGCTGCTTATCTGGACACTATCTTTAATTTGTCCGTCCAGAGGGCCATATTTTAAGAGGTCTGATCTTTGCTGATATGCTCACTGGCAAAGGCTTGCATGCAGGTTAAATTCCTGCAGTCTCTGAGTAGACATAGCCCTTCTACAACAGTTGCAGAGGTACCTGCAGATGCTGGGGGGACATTCTGGGGTCTTGGAGACATGTTCTGTATCAGTCTGACCTTGTGCTGAATTTGCTGTACTGGTCAGTCCTGGACTAATTGTGATCATTTAGGCTTCCTGATGATTTTTCACTTAATAAAGAGGTTCTAATCACTGGCACCTAATCTGAGTCCCCTGTTCCAAACTTTATGGGTTTGAAGTTCTGATATGGTGGATACTTTACAGTGTGGATGTTCTGTTTCTTTCACTTTGCTATGGCTTGGTTGTTTGGATTATTAAAATGACTACGACATGTCAGTGCTTGCTTATATGACAAAATGGCAAGAATTATCAGCGAATATGCTTTTCACATGACGATAGCAAAAGCTGTCTCCTCAATTAAAAATAAAGTTTTTGCACACAAGAATAGGAACAACTTAACTTCCAAATGCCATGTTGGACCTTTTATTTGAACTGGCATGCAGTGAAGAAACAACAGCTATGCACCTGGGAAGTTTCTCTAAGATCCTTTGGAATTGTTCCTTCACTTGTAACAGCTATGTGAATTACCCTGAGATTGCCATTTATGTGTCAACCACCATCACCTATGAATTAAATTTCTGTCGCAAAGTTAGTATATAAAATAACGTCGCCCCTGCCTTTCTCCCTGCTTTTGCTTATTTATTTCTGCACCTTGCTTCCACTGCCTCTGTCTGTCATCTGTCTCCCAGACTTGTCTCTCTCTCCCTCCTGTCTCTCTGTCCCTCTGCATCTCCTGCCTTACCTGCAGTCTGGTGACGACAGCAACTGAAGACAGCTGCAGTGATCAGCTCACCTGCAAGTAATCACCTCCTGCATATAAGCTCAGCTCATTCATTCACTCTCTGCCAGACCATAAACTGCCATAGCCCAGCTTGGACTCTAGTCACCGCCTGTTTTCCCCCTGGTCCCTGCTCTGTCTTCCTGGAGCCATTGCTTCCAGCCTGCTGGTTTGGGCAACACATTTACCTGCCGCCAGATCAGCTCCAGCATCTCTTGCCCCGACCCTGCATTTCCTGACCCTGCCTTCCCCTCTTGTGTTCAGTTCCGTGTTCTTGGAAGTAGCCCATTTCATAGTTTTGCTAGTTTACTCTGTTTTGATTTTTGTAGTTTGCATCTTTTGGGGAGCCATTGCAGAGGTTCAAGTGCAGGATCAGAGACTGACACAAGGCATAGGCAAAAATAATACAAAATGTATTTACAACAAAGGGTTTGATAAACAGGACCACAACTGCAGTCAACAGGACTACAACAGGAAGTACTATGATAATAATAATAATAATAATAATAATAATAATAATAATAATAATAATAATAATAATAATAATAATAATAATAACAGAAGAAGAGCAAGGATGAATTCCATGCGGTGGCCCACTAGTTGCCAAGCAGAGTTTTGGTTATTTTTTTTTTTTTTTTAAATAAATTTTTGTTTAGTTTTTCCCTCAGTTTTAGATTCCCAATCTGCATTGGTTGCAGTTTCTTGTTCTATTTAATAAAGCCTTTTGAATCCTCCACTGGTCTCTGTCAGTTCTCTGTCTGGGTTCTCTGACCTCCCTTGTGACATTTTACTTTTGTCACGGTGAGTCTGGGAACCCAGGTGTGGACACAGAAGCAGGCAAACTGGCTCAGGTGAATAGGGGTTTTTATTTAAACAAACCTAATGATACAAATTAAAGAAACAAAATAAATGTAACTTCTAAGTTTGTGCTGGTTTCCAGGACTCTGAAATTGTCCCCCATCTTCCTCAGATAAGTAATACTTCACGGTCAGCAACGCAAAGAAGTAATGATCACAACCATCTGTAACTCTGTCAAAATGTGCATCTTGTGTGAGTACTTTGTTAGAACAGACATGAAATCCAATCCTATGCCGTAAGAGAAGTGTGAAGTTTTGCAAGACCAAAATCTACAAGTGATGGAGAGGCCGATGAAACCCTGGAGTACCTGTACAGTAAAACCATCTACTAATACCTCATTAAAATAAATATCATTTAATCAGTAATTTTCTTTGTGACTCTTTCCAAACCTGACACCCCAGTGCAGTATCAAGCCTGTCTATCCAAATCTCTGGGCAAAACAAAAACATATTTCTTTCTGATTGTTTGCTGTCGTGCATCTGACAGCTGGCATTTTGACACTGCTGCTAACAGCTCCACCTGAGGCAAACACAAATCACATCTCTAAAGAGACTACAATGGAACAAAGCTTCCATAGTTCCAAGGATTTCCTCTGTCTATCTGTCTTTCTCCCTCTCTGGTAGCCAAGGCCAGCAGCTAAACACTGCCGTCAGCAGAGAAGATGGGATGGACTGTATGGAATGGACGATGGATGTGTCTGCATAAAGCTGAGGTATGCAATCAACCTTTCAAAAGGAGTAAAAGTCTACACAAAACTTTCTATCAACTTGCTGACATTAACTGAGTAACTTTCTGTGCAACGGCTTCCACACAGACAATGCGGCCAAAGCAAACACACTGAGCATGAGGTGAGCACTTACAAAAGACAGAAAGAAAAACTTTAAGAGCTGCTTGGTTATTTGGCTTGCAGCTACAGCTGTGGTTAGGTGAAGGATGACAAATGGAGCTCTCCTTAACTCTGTAGAACACACACTGACCTATTGGAAGAGTGGGCAGTTTATGAGTTGAGTCAAGGATTGATTCGGAGTAATTTGTCACGCAGTTCATTGTTAAGTAGATTCAGACAGCAAAGAGCAATCTTAGGCTACAGCAACACCAATGCCCTAAAAAAGAACCTTTTTACGAACAGCGCTGACGCTAACCTCTTCAGCATAGAAACACCAGGGTTGTGTTTTAGTTAGGATGGGCAGAGATTTTTGAAATGTCTCACACACACACACACACACACACACACACACACACACACACACACACACACACACACACACACACACACACACACACACACACACACACCGCCTTGTAAAACAACCGTTGTGAGCCGCACCGGTTCCTATGGACAGTTTAGGGGACACCATGTTCCTGATGTCCTACAGCCCCATAAAAAATCAGGCAGGAAGTAAAAAATATGCTGAGTAACCTTTTCACCTTGAATAAGCGTGATCATGAACTAAATGAACACATGAACACAGAAATTCTGGATTTTATCACCATTATGGGGAACCTCATCTGCATGAACACACACGGCATGTTGTTCAGTCTCTGAGGGGACAAAAGACAGAAACACACCACAAACCAAATTTCATCATGAATAACAGCAGTTCTACTGTTTCTGACTGAGGATTTCAGTCCATCAGATCTGCCAGACAGCACTGAGACCTCTCCAGACCCAGAGCTTTCCTCAGAACTGGTTTCTGACTGGTGCCAGCACAGTCTTCATCCTCTGTCCCGCCACTCAGCATCACTATCTCCATCATTTCTATCAACAGTAGTGCTGTCAGGAACAATGTCTTTCAATGCAGAAGCAACATCTTTATGGACTTTCTGTCTTGGACTCAATCTAGTAAAACTAACTGAACTAACACCTGATAAACTATCTTCACTTGCGTCAGCTGATTTAGGAATGTAGTCCTCTCCACTGTCCAAGGAATCATAGAGCTCTTCTGAGCCTCCTGGAATGACATCTTTCATCTGAAAGACAATAAATAAATAATCATGGGCAGACTACATATGCTTTTCAGTCATCTGTGATGTACATTAATGCCTAAGCTTTATTGTCCATAATGAAATAAATGCAAATTAGGAAGTTAAAGATCTTACAAAGATACTCTTTGTTCTTCTGTCTTGGTATAGGTTGATCAGAAACACTATCATCTTTGAATTGGGGCAGCAATCTGGAGCATTTTCTTGAACTAACTGATCCTCCCAATTCCTAAAAAAGTGCAAATTCAACATTCTACTCGATCTCTGAAGGAAAGAAAAGCAAATATTTTGGTTATTATCTTGGTTTAAAGCATGGTCACACTCTGCAATGAACAGCACACCATATTATGCTCAGAAACATGACCACTGTGTTAAAACCTCTCAGATTAAACAATTTAACTTGCTGTCTGAAGAGATCAGACTGGACCACTCCCTGAAGCTGTATTAAATACAGAAAATGTTTTCAAAAAAGTGACTAAAGACTTCACTGCACTGAAGAACAGTTTACACAAAAGAACGGTACCAAGACAGTTTGTCACTTAACATGGTAAAAAAAACTCTGAACAAGACAGTTGATGTACATTTATCCCCACTAGGTTTTGTTAGCAAAATTGGTAAAAATTCGAACCAATAAACAGTGTAAGAAACGGCATAGCCTATCATACTCTTTCTGAATAAATATCTGTGTCTGTTACACAAAAGCTATTTCAAGACCATCTATTATAGTCCATATATCAACTGAGCATTCTTTGTCAAAAGGTTGTAGTGGAAAGTGCAGTAGTTTGTAGCCTGTCTGGTGCTAAAAAGCAGTATTCGTATTGTAAATGCAGCTTCTGAAATTAGGATTTCAAAAAGATTCCTATGGATGATGTGAGCTACCTTCTAATAAGGAAGTGTCAGAACACATAAATGTGACTGCACACATCAAATAAAGAAACGTCAAACACTTAATAATGAATGCACCCCTCTAATAAGGAAATGCCTGATGTTGAACAACAAATACATGTCTAATAAGAAAACCTGAGACACTGAATAACGTATGTTCCTCATTAGATGCATCTGGATTTGTTATTTGACTTGTGCTCTGTCCTGTCAATCAAACATGTCACCTGAAGAATGTCACCTTGTGATTGTCATATTTACCTGTTTGTCCACTGATGCAGATCCAGTTTTGGGGACCCGTTTCTTCCGTGACTTGTCTTTCATTTTGCGTCTGGGTACGTCAAGAGTCTCATCACATGACGTATCTGTCGATGCACCATTTCCAGTCTCCTGCAGATTGAAAGACTTGTGTTAAGATTCTGCTGCACTGCACAGCTCACACTCTTCCTTAACCATATCTGACATTGTGGGGATGTGTGTAACTTGTACATCATGTCACATTTGTGGGGACAAAATGACAATTTTTCTCTTCTGAGTGTTAACACACAGATGAATCTGACGACGTATTAGTATTAAATTTAGTCACTGTTTTTGCATCATGCACCATTTGTGTCACGCTAACAACTAAATAGATATTTTCTGTAACAAAGTGAGGTCCCCTAGATTGATTTGTGAGGGTCAGCCAAAGCGTCTGATGCAAACCAGAGGATGGACTGAAGTGTTCGCAAGTTCTTGGCTCAGCAGAAGTTACACTATCGGTCAAAAATTTTTCAATTTTTTTCTGAAATTCAAGTAGTTCAAGTCCAATGAATAACTTGCAGTGGTCCAAAGGTAAGTGGTGAACTGCCAAAAGTTTAAAAAAAAAAAAGTTACCCAAAACTGAAAAATAATGTACATTTCAGAATTATACAACAAGGCCTTTTTCAGGGAACAAGAAATAGGTTAACAACTTCAAGCTGTTCTGCAGCAATAGAGGTTGATCAAGCTTTGAAAGTTAGTGCTACAAAATTCTACAGGTGTCCCAACTTTTCTTGATTACTTCCAACCCCCTCTATCTGCATAAAGTAGTGTTGGAACACACTGTGGCACCAAACCCTCCAAAGCATTATTAGAACAGTACCGTACTGCAGAAAGTAGTGTGTTGCTATAAAAATGGTAAGGAAAGGGCAATTAACAATATAAGAGAGACAGACCATCATAACACTTAAAATGCAGGTCTTTCCTACAGAGAAATTGCAAAGAAAGTCAAGGTGTCAGTGAGGAAAGTTTTCTTCACCATCAAAAGGCTCAGAAACTGGAGGAATCTCTAACAGGAAGAGGTCTGGAAGACCCAAAGACACTGCAGATTCAGAGGACATGTCTGTGAGAGTCAACAGCTTGGTGATAGGAGCTCACAGGACAACAGCTTTAAGAACAGAGGAAGAAAAATGCTGTCCAGCTTATCTTGTCCTATATGAAAAAGTAATTGCTCCCTTAGATACCTATCTATCAAATGACCTAATTAATTTGGCATTTTGGTTTCAGTTTTACCATCCACACCCACGTATGATTACTGTCAGGCTCGTTGAATTGAACTTCACTAAATAGAACCTGTCTTCATTGTGAAGTAGCTTAAGGCTCTCAGAAAGCAGCACATGATGCCACATTCTAAAGAGATTCAAGAACAGATGTGAAACAAAGTCGCTGACATCTATCAGTCTGGAGGGTTTCTAAAGCCATTTCTAAAGCTCTGGGACTCCAGAGAATCACAGTGAGAGACATTATCCACAAATGGAGAAACATGGAACGCTGGTGAACCTTCCCAATCCAAGAGGGAACCTGTGCCATTGCATACCAGAGAACAGGCGACTCCATTGGTGCATCATTTAAAACATTTAGCAAAATATTTCACCTGTTTTATCCACATAATGCAAATATACATGTGATAACTCGATTCCCTTAGTGTTAATATCTCAGTAGTTTCTAATGTAACTGACATTTTTGTACTTCGTCATTGGTTGTGTTTGCACACTCCACTCCACTGTGGGTTGAGTCACATTCAAATACAGTATTTAGCAAAGCACAAACTGTGGATTTTTACAAGTATTTATGTGATTGCAATTTTTTTGATTTTGTTTTTACATTAACTAAAAAAAAGAATAAAAAATGCTGGACACATCTCCACAGTCCACTGAATGTAATGTCAACATGCTATATATATATATATATATATATATATATATATATATATATATATATATAAATAAATGAAAATCACTACAGCTTTTATTTTTTGAAAGCTGTGTGTAATAATGCAAATTGGTCCCTGTCAAATGAAGTGAAGAATACAACAGACAAAAATATAAATGGACCTTAAGTGATGAGCAGACATACTGTAGACAGCTAAAACTCTAGCATTGCAATAAAGAGGCTAAAAACAACCTGTAAAACAAAACCTTCTCATAAAACAAAACCTTCTTAAAGCAGGATTCTCATTCTGTAAGAAAAGAACATATATTCACTCCATCCATATTTACAAATATGCAGTTGACAGCTTTTCCATTTTACTTGGCATTGTACTCTGTGCAGTACTTACTATTCTAACATCGTCAATATTACAATGTGTGGAACAATATTGTTGCTTCAAGGCCACAAAGCAGATAGATAAGATGTAGCAGTGCAGGAGAGTGTGGCGAGGATATTAGATGTTAAAAGAATGGGTGGGAGTGGCGGCAGGGGTGGGGGTGTGATGATGAAGGACAGTGGAAGTGAGGAGACATAGAGGCAAAGATCTAATTTAAAGGC
The DNA here is from genome assembly GCA_027123335.1 of Amphiprion clarkii. NCBI lineage: Eukaryota > Metazoa > Chordata > Actinopteri > Pomacentridae > Amphiprion > Amphiprion clarkii. The sequence continues at coordinate 2,692,765 of CM049588.1, forward strand.
TTTAAAGGCAGCTGAATACAGAGACAAGAGAGGAAAGATAGAGAATGACAAAAAGACAGAGAAGAGAGATGAAGTAGAAGCAGGGGTATGTGGAGGGGTGGAGATAGAGAGGGAGGTCTGCAGTGTACAAAGGGAGAAGGGTGGTCAGAGGACAGAGGAGGGAGCTAAAGGTTTTATTAAGACATCTGTGAATGTCCTCTCTCTGGCCTCACTGACTCCTCTGCTCAACCTTCTTCCTCTCTGCCATTTACTACAAAGACTGGGATAACAGTCATAACCCCACCCAACCCCTCAACTCTCTTCTCTTGTGTGGATGGTGTGCATGTGTTTGTGGGTAACAAAGAGCGCAGTGACACTGATGTGGAGTATTTTCATTGTTTTCAAAGCTGAGTGTGAGGGGAGGATTTCACTCAGTGAGGTTGCTCCTCACATCTGATGCTGCTGGATGGACTGTGGAAGTTCTCCTCTGTTGTTCAGAACCACAGAATTAGGTGAAATAATGTTGTCTCTGGCAGCTAATATTAGTTATGCATGTAATTTACAGGTCCATCTCATGTATTATTATATAGAATATCTGCTTTGCCTTTGGTTCAACTGAACAGACAAGTAAAGAACACTTGTGAGAGGACCTGAGTGCAAAATCACTTTAAAGTTAATTTGCTCTACCTCTCAATACCTGAATTGTTGCTAAGGTAACAAGCAGAATATTTCCTCTTATAAGCAATCAAAGATAAATACTTTGGAAAAACTATATTGAAAATGCATGCATGTCAAATACAAAAATGTTGGTGAAGGATAGCAGAACATGGTTCAGACACACTGGTATCTTCCATACTGAGGAGGACTGACATACAAAGTACTGAAGGTATACTGACTTGTCGCATTAACTCCCTACTCAGTGGCCTGTATTTTTAATATAGCAAATCTCAACTATTTATTCAACATAACATCAAATGCCCTACTGCTAAATATAGGAGTAATGCAGTCACAGTAAGGTGATGTATTCTGAGTCATTTGACAGTTATAAGATTGTACAGAGGTGCATTCACTTCTGTTTTATACTGTAGGCCTCACTTTTCCTATGTTAACACTTACAGAAGTGATTCAACTGATTCACTGCAGCCACTTTTTTGTATCGTCTAATGTAATGTACATTGTGTTTGTTTAGAAAAAAAATCTAGCAGAAAGATATTCAATACAGTTGGCGAGCATCCAACCCAGGAGTACAAGTTCTGTGCATCAGCAGAAAGTCATTGCATTTGCATGTTTCTATGCCAATGATGAAGAGAAGGATTCATAACCAGAACCTCAGAAGATTCGGCATAGTTCTGTGACTGATTAAATGAAAAACAAACTCTTCTGAAATGCTGTTAAAAATAAAATAAAAAGTGGAGTGAAAAACAAACAAAACATGAAACAAAGCATCAGTTCATCCATCCAACATGATGCTGTAACTGACATGCTGGCATTTATTCATGTTTCCACTGCTGGTGGAAGCGACAGCATTAATGTAGTGATACATAAGAATAATCTGACAAGTTTCCTTCAGCAGGACCACAATCCTAAACATATGGGCAAAGCGAACAAAGTGATTTTCAGAGGGAAGAGTTAGAAAATCCTTGATTCACTTAGTCAATCACCTGATCTTAATCTGACTGAGCAGCAGTTCCCATTGAAGGAGGGAGAGCTGAAGGTGTCAGCAGAGAAGGTCTAGGAGAGCATCACCAGGGAGGACAGAAAACTGCTGACGTCTGTGGGTCCCAGACGTCAAGTAGACACTGACTGCAAATGATTTTCTCAAAACACATGATATGATGATTTTGTGTAACTTTGTGTATCTTCCCAATTTTTTTGGAACCTCTTAACTTTGGTCATTATGTCTTAAAAGGGCTGCACATCCCATGCAGTTCTTTATCTATTGAGGTGGTCATTCAATGTGCTTAAACTCAAAGCATGAATAACTACATATGTGACCCTGTCTGGGAGCCCAGGTGCAGACACAGGTCAGGCAGAGACAGGCGAGGGCTTACAAAGATTTTATTTAATAAAGGAATAAAACTGAAACCAAAACAGAATGGGGAAACTAAACCAGCCTAAGGTGAAAGCAGACTTAATTCAAAGAAATGTCGAAGAAGGTAGGCAGGAGACAGGTCTGGGATTGACAAGGACACAAAGTATAAATGTCAATGGTCTGGCAGAGTGGAGGAATGAACCAGGCTTTAATGTGAAGGAGTGACTGCGAACAGGTGAGTCGATCGCCACAATCAGGCTTACTGCATCCACAAGAGGCAAGACAGAGAGGGAGAGTGAGGGCAAACAAGTCCGAGTGAGACGGAGAAAGAGTGGGAGAAGGAGAGTGAGCGAAAGGGAGACAGAGAGAGTGAGGCAGGAGCTGAGGCCGAGGCTGGGGTGAAGGTCCTGACAGAGCCGAATACACTGGAGCTGTGTAAGAGTAGCACAGTACAACGTAAAGTGTGATGTGATCAGTCAGGTAGAGCACAAGAGAAGAAAACAGGATGACATCAAACTGGTTGTCAGATAACTCCTTTTCCTCCTATTGAAAATAATGTAACCTTTTGTCCATGACATCACAAATTCGGAAAGAAATAACGAAATAAGAGATACTGAGCAAACTCACTAGCCTTTATAGGCAGAGCAGTATTAAAGAATGTGCAATAGTGGGGGAAATAGTGATAAAAATAATAACTCAATTAAAAAAAACATTTAGAGACACACTGAAATCAATTTGCTTCTCTCTGACATACCATAATTATTGTCATTACTGCTTACAATCCTCTTAAGATCCACTCTTTGCTGAGTTTTTGTTTTCATTTGGTTTCTATTTTAGTCAAACGTCTTTTTTCTGAATCCAAATAATGTTATAAATCCCATACAATTTATCGTTTGAAGAACTGTTTCAAGTTTTATTTGTGTAATTACAAGAAATAAAATGAGCTACACATTAAAGCCTGTACGCACCGCTGCTCTGTGATGAACATCTGGGGTCCAGCTTCTTTGTGTGCTCAATTATCCAGATCTGATCCAGATCACAAGCTGTACTTGCTATCGTTGTCCACATTTCACATCAGCACGGTTAACCACAAAGCACATAAAGTTCTTTTTTCTTTTCTTTTTTTTTCTTAAAGTTTCTATTCTGCTGTTAATGACAATCTTGCATTGAAGTAATAATAGAATCAATTACACTGATGCGGTGTCTCTGCTGCAGCGGTTAAAGGTTGAGACACACTGAAGACAACTCTCTGCACATCGACCATCAACAACTTTTGTCACGCACCACCATAGCAACACTGAAAATATCCATCATCCCCACCCCCAATGCCTCTGAAATATAAGGTGATTATCAGCAGCTGTTTTCCTGCCAACCACCCCACCCCCACCCTTCAGCACAGCTCGTAGTTAAACCCTGCAAACATCACTTCCCACTAATTAAGTTTGTTTATAAGGGATATTAAGTTTAGGAGGTGCGTAGGCGTAAGTAACCTTCACAAAGTACAGAGAAGAGAAGGAGACCGAGGCATCCTGCTCACTATTGTGTGAAGCATGAAGGCTGATGTAGAATGAGATGATCTGTGTACACAGTGGGGGAACTGAGAGCTATTTAAGCATATATACACCCACAACGACGCCTACAGCGCGCCTCCTAGATCCACTGAAAGAAAGACGCTGTCTACATATTATAAATAAATCTGCATGACGAAAGTGGCAAATGTATAATGAAGAAAGGCAGGGCAACTTTGTTCTGTCTTCTCTTTCTTGTTTATCTTGTTCTTAAAGAAGTATGAAAATCGATATTAAAAGGATGGGGAATTTTAAACAATTTACATTCAATAGTAACAACAAAGAGCAAGTGTTACATTTGAAATCGAGCACGAACTTAGTTTTCTTGCACTATTTCTTTCAGACGTTTTATGCAATAAATAAAGGAAACTGGAGCACCCTTGTGACTATAACACTCAAACGGGTACCTTGGAACATTAGTTACTCTGTGTAACCTCTGCTATTTATATATTTCAAACCACCGCTCCTTAGTATCCCACAAACTATTTCTCTGTAACAATGTGGCTTCAGAATGCCAACAATCAAAAGCACTGTCTTGTTTCTATGTCTTTGCACAACAACTTGGGGTCTTACTTGTTGGGATTACTTGCCCACTTTCTCCCTCTCTGTCATTCCTGCCCTGCATCCCGTCAGCCCGACTGTGAGGATTGGAGACAGCTGCAGAGATCAGCTCACCTGCCCACAATCGCCTCAATAAAGGCTCGGTTCATTCCTTCACACACCGTCACATCACAGACTGTCATACTCTGCATTCTCTGCTGGTCTCTGACCTGTCTCCAGCCTGCTTCCCTCCAGCCACTGCTCATTCTGCTGACCCAGTCCTGCCTGTGCCTGCCTCCGGCCTTTACCCAGCATTTACCGAGCTTTTACCCGGCCTTTACCCAGCCTTTACCCAGCCTTTACCCAGCCTTTATCCAGCCTTTACCCAGCCTTTACCCAGCCTTTATCCAGCCTTTACCCAGCCTTTACCCAGCCTTTACCCAGCCTTTACCCAGCCTTTACCCAGCCTTTACCCGGCCTTTATCCAGCCTTTACCCAGCCTTTATCCAGCCTTTACCCAGCCTTTACCCAGCCTTTACCCAGCCTTTACCCAGCCTTTACCCAGCCTTTACCTAGCCTTTATCCAGCCTTTACCCAGCCTTTACCCAGCCTTTACCCAGCCTTTACCCAGCCTTTACCCAGCCTTTATCCAGCCTTTACCCAGCCTTTACCCAGCCTTTACCCAGCCTTTATCCAGCCTTTCATCCAGCCTTTACCCAGCCTTTACCCAGCCTTTACCCAGCCTTTACCCAGCCTTTACCCAGCCTTTACCCAGCCTTTACCCAGCCTTCATCCAGCCTTCATCCAGCCTTTACCCAGCCTTACCCAGCCTTTACCCAGCCTTTACCCAGCCTTCATCCAGCCTTTACCCAGCCTTTACCCAGCCTTTACCAGCCTTACCCAGCCTTTATCCAGCCTTTACCCAGCCTTTACCCAGCCTTTACCCAGCCTTTACCCAGCCTTTACCCAGCCTTTACCCAGCCTTTACCCAGCCTTTACCCAGCCTTTACCCAGCCTTTATCCAGCCTTTACCCGGCCTTTACCCGGCCTTTACCCAGCCTTTACCCAGCCTTTACCCAGCCTTTACCCAGCCTTTATCCAGCCTTTACCCGGCCTTTACCCGGCCTTTACCCAGCCTTTACCCAGCCTTTACCCAGCCTTTTACCCAGCCTTTACCCAGCCTTTACCCAGCCTTTATCCAGCCTTTACCCAGCCTTTATCCAGCCTTTATCCAGCCTTTACCCAGCCTTTACCCAGCCTTTACCCAGCCTTTATCCAGCCTTTACCCAGCCTTTATCCAGCCTTTATCCAGCCTTTACCCAGCCTTTACCCAGCCTTTACCCGCCTTTACCCGGCCTTTACCCAGCCTTTACCCAGCCTTTACCCAGCCTTTACCCAGCCTTTACCCAGCCTTTATCCAGCCTTTACCCGGCCTTTATCCAGCCTTTATCCAGCCTTTACCCAGCCTTTATCCAGCCTTTACCCAGCCTTTACCCAGCCTTTATCCAGCCTTTACCCAGCCTTTATCCAGCCTTTATCCAGCCTTTATCCAGCCTTTACCCAGCCTTTACCCAGCCTTTATCCAGCCTTTATCCAGCCTTTACCCAGCCTTTACCCAGCCTTTACCCAGCCTTTACCCAGCCTTTATCCAGCCTTTACCCAGCCTTTATCCAGCCTTTACCCAGCCTTTACCCAGCCTTTATCCAGCCTTACCCAGCCTTTACCCAGCCTTTATCCAGCCTTTATCCAGCCTTTATCCAGCCTTTATCCCGCCTTTATCCAGCCTTTATCCAGCCTTTATCCAGCCTTTATCCAGCCTTTACCCAGCCTTTACCCAGCCTTTATCCAGCCTTTACCCAGCCTTTTACCCGGCCTTTATCCAGCCTTTACCCAGCCTTTATCCAGCCTTTACCCAGCCTTTACCCAGCCTTTACCCAGCCTTTAACCCAGCCTTTTACCCGGCCTTCATCCAGCCTTAACCCAGCCTTTTACCCGGCCTTTATCCAGCCTTTACCCAGCCTTACCCAGCCTTTACCCGGCCTTTATCTGGCCTTTATCCAGCCTTACCCACCCTTACCCAGCCTTTACCCGGCCTTTATCTGGCCTTTATCCAGCCTTTACCCAGCCTTTACCCGGCCTTTATCCAGCCTTTATCCAGCCTTTATCCCGCCTTTATCCAGCCTTTATCCAGCCTTTATCCAGCCTTTATCCAGCCTTTACCCAGCCTTTACCCAGCCTTTACCCGGCCATCAGTGATGTAGGAGACATTTTATCTTTAAGGCTCCTTTTTTTGTGTCTGTGAAAATATCATATCAGACAAAGCTGGCTGTATATTAGGTCTGCTTTTCATTTGTTTTTTCCCTTTTTTTCCCCTTGAGTAATATTCTGAAAACAATACCATCATCACAAACATACCCCTTACAAGTTTCTCAAACAAAACATTATAGTTTACTATAACGTGACAAACTTTTAAATAGTCTTCATAGTATTTGTTTTCATGAAAAGGCTTGTCTGACTCAGCAGCTCATTCCAGTTCATCAACTGCTCCATAAACTCCTGGAGTTTCTTTCTTTTCAGTGCCAGATTGTTTTGCACCTTTGTTACAGACTCTGTAGCTTCTGCAGTTAGTCAGCTGCAAATTCAGCTTCTAGTAATGCTGAGATTCCTGCTTTCCTGACTACTCATGCTCTCCTGTGTCTTTTTTTAAAATTAATGTATTTATTTAGTTTTTCCTCTCATACTCCTCTCCATGTTCTGCATGTAGGTCTAAAACTAAACCAAAACCTCGTATGTACATCTTCATGCTCATGATACAGTTTTGCATTCTAGTGCAGACAATATTAATTCTGCTGTCAAATCCTTTCTGCACTGCTTTGCTGAGTTCAGGCTGAACTCAATAACCATGAATCAGTTTTAATGAGATAAAACTAAGTTCATGAGCCAAAAACATTGAATGTGACACTCTTTTAATCTCTACTATGAATAGCAGAAATATTGTGGAGGATGGACCAATATGAGGCTGCCAATTAAATACTGTGACAAGAACTGATGATTAAATTACAACAAAGTGGTCTCTTTTAAAGCAACAAAGCATGTCTCCCATGATAGAAACAACAGTTATAGAAACAACTTTTCTGTCAGTCGTGGATTATCAAGATTTTTTTTACTTGTGTGCCTCAACTGTGTTTCTTCAGCCTCTTAATCAAAGGCTGGACTCAATTTATCGAAAGAGCAATAAAGGTTTGTAGCTTGATTGGATTTTTAAGTTGTATCTTTGTTTATTTACCTTGCTGTTTTAGATAATTTGTTATTAATTTATTTTTGAATTCTAAATACTCTAATTAATGCTTTTATTTTCTTTTACGAAGTCAACCTTTTAATGTTAATATTATTGTTTCTTACTTGTATGCCTATATCTTTTATGATCTCTCTCGGCTATGTTGATGATGGGACTTCATACTGTACCTCAATGTATTTGGAGTTTAAATTTTACTTGAGTGAATGAATGATCAAGTTAGCACTACTTACACATGTTGTAATTACAGTGAACATTGGCATTCATTTGGAGATAAATTTGTGCTCACCTAATGAATGTAAGTCCACAATTCACTAATTCATCTCCGTTTTTGGTCTCCAGCTCCTCCTTAGGGTGGAGTATGCATGTTTGCCCCACAAAGGATATGAGACATATCAGTTTTTATGATTTAACAATCGTGTAAAATGTTCCAAATCTTCTCTGCTTTCTAACTTGGAGCCTTTGCGGGTATTTACTCCTTGTTAGAAGGACTGAGAGAAGCACAGAACTGGAGTCACAGCGTTCAACAACAACACCTGCTTCTTAAATGCTTCCAGAGGCTTCCCATCATTGTAGAGGAAGACAGCAGCATTCCCTTTAGTATCACGATCACACCACTTCCTCACTCATCTTCATTTAGATCACTTAGGCACTCACTTAGTCATCTTGCCCTCCCATCATCTCTGCATTAGAGAGGACTCCAGACTGAAGGAAGTTGTGTTCTCGGGCTGTGTTGTAAATGAGTGTCGCTGATGAGAAGTTGATGCACTGGTGCTGAGGTCTCTGCCGCAACCGTGTGTGTGTGCGTGTGTGTGTGGTGTGTGTGCGTGTGTGTGTGTGTGTGTGTGTGTGTGTGTGCATGTGTGTGTGTGTTCCTGCACATTTTCCAAAGCTGCTTATTATGAGAGCCCTCAAAATGATCAACAATGATGGAAGAAGCCTGTTTATCCTACAAATAGATGCAAATTTTGACCGCATTTAAAATTAGCACTGTAGCTGCAAATCACAATCACAATATGATTGTTGGGGTGGGGGGTGGGGAAACGGAGATTAGAAAAAAACCTGAATAAATGCTAAGAAAGACATTTTTGATGAACTTAAAAAATCAGCCATGTGATGTGACTGTCTTAAATGTGTGTGTGTGTGTGTGTGTGTGTGTGTGTGTGTGTGTGTGTGTGTGTGTGTGTGAAGGAGACAGATCATTATTACCTGTCTCGTACTGCAGCACCACACAGCTTAAATAAGAAGATGTAACGTTATAGAAAATAAAATGGGTGGGAGTCTGAAGTCCGTCCCAGCTGACTTAACCCCTTGACGTCTGAATTTATTTACAATTAAATAAAAAACTTTGTTGTGTGCTTTTGCTTTCCAGCTTATGCTAAATAAAGTGGAGATTGTTAATTTATCTTTTACATGTAGAACAGATATGTAATAATAATAAGAGACATATAATAACTCGGTCCCACTCTGACCGGTCCTACCAGAAACCAGTGCTTGCAAAAGGTTCTGAGGTACGTATTGAATATACACAAACCAGCATTGGGGGAATGGATACATTATCTCGACTGCAGACTGAATGAAAGCGGTATGATGTGAATTCTCCACAATAGGCGTCAAGGGATTAAGGTAAAGGCAGGGTTCACCCTGGACAAGCAACTACTGCATAGACATTCATATGTAAAATTGTTCTACTATTATACATTTAAAAAGCATGTCTACAAGCAAAACAGGACCTGAGTAGTTTCATGTTTATTTATTTTAGGTGCATGTTTATCGCATTTAATTTGCATTGTCAGTAAAGGTAAAAATAAAAGCACACCGTCATGACAGAAATGAAGATTCATCAAACCAGATTGCATTTTTTTTTTTAGCTGATTGGTTTTGGTGAGCCTGTGTCCACTGCATCCTCACAGTTCTGTTCTTGGCTGTCAGGACTAGACCCTGCCATGGTCTTTGAGGTGTTTTTCTGCTTAGAACATTTGTAAAAAGTTATCTGAGTTACCAAAGCCTTTCAGTCAGCTCCCAACAGTCTGGCTGTTCTCTGACCTTTATTATCAGGGAGGTATTACAGGCCACAGAATTGATGCTCGTGGGTGTTTTTTAGTTTGTTTGATTTTCACACCATTCTGAGCAAACTTTTAGTGACTGGCCTGGTGGGAATCTCAGGAGATCAGTGGATTCAAGCCCATCTATATCATTTAGATCACATTTTTTCTACATTTTGATTCTTCATGTCAACATTAAGTGAAGCTGCTGTGTACAAGATCTTAATGTACTTAATGCAGAGTTTAAATGAGGGTAGTTAGGTTTCATTCTGAAGAAAATGACCTTGTCATGAATAAGTCCAGACATCCACAAACACTTATATCCACACACTCACTGCCACATACACACACACACCTACAGAGCATTCTCATTAAACAATAAAAACAACAACAAACAAACAAATAAAAAACACCAAGAGACCTGAGAACATGCAATTAAATCAATTTCAGTGATGTGTCAGCCCACTGAGTTAACATACTTGAATGTTAATTATTTTCCTTATTTCATTCACACCTTATCAGGAACCTTAGTGTGTTTTCATTAACCTTGTGGACTGACTGCTAATTAGAAGGACATGGTCCTTCACTTTGACAGCAGCCCTGGGACTCAGTGCATATGCCAATCTCTGATTCCTAACTACAGGTCAACTAACAATGTAGCCACAGAAAACTGTGATAAACCTTTAATCACGATTAATTGTTCATGTGTTTATTCTCATGAAGACCTTGATTAGTTGGGCTTAATCACAATAAGGACAGAGAGAGATGTTGATCGGATGCTGAAGGGGAACAGACAGACTCACAAGGGATGCATTGAAGGTGCAGGTAAGGCAGGGATGGAATTCAACAACAAACAGCTATTGTGAAATCGCATTTCAGTGTGAGAGGTTTCAGCGGAAAAGACTACAGTAAATCAGTGACACAGATGACGATCACAATCAGTCAATGAAGCCACGGACGTGCTCTACAAAATCAATGAGTCACAGAGAAGTGAGGAGGTTTGAGGAAACAGGCCTGCTGAGTGCCAAGTCCTTCCTTCTTCATCCACATCATGTGGATAAGTGTGTATTTCCCATTTAATGGTGTCCGAATATCAAAATGCAAAAAGAAGCAGAAAAGAAGCCCTGTTTGTTCAGATACACAGTACCAGTCAAAAGATGTAACAAAACTACTCCTTCGAATAATTTTGTCACGAGGGAGGTGGTGAACCCAGGCAGAGAACACACGGACTCACGGCAGGATCAGGCAGAAATTAATTTATTTTGTTGCAAATTAAATATGCCAACAGAACTAAGGGGGAGTGAGTGACTGAAACTAAGGACTAAATCAACGTGAAACTAAAACCAGGAAAAACTCTAACTAAGGAACTCACTATGGACTGGAAGAAGGGCAGACAGGCTACCGGAGACCAGTGGTCCAGGTTTGTTCTCTGCTGGGGTGGGTGAGCAGCAGAGAGTGGTTTTAACAGTCCTGGAGATCCAGAGGCTGGGGCAGCGAGGACGAGACACCTCCTCCTCCTCCCGAGGTGAACGCTGGTTCAGAGTTTGGTGGTGGACCAGAGTGACTGAGGAGCCCAGGCAGCATGACCAGCTGAGACTGCAGGTACAGGAGAAGAGATTAGTTCTCAGTTGCAGGGGAACACAAACAGAACATGCTGAGGCCAACCCAACTGCTTGGAGCTGAAGCAACGGACTGGCAGGGTGTTGAGTGTGGAGCTGGCTTTTATGGAGGGAGATGGAGAACAGGTGTGCTGCATCACGGCTGCCCACAGTTCTGATGACGGTGATTGGTTATTGCAGGCAGCTGCTGCAGGGAGTGAGTGGAGGCCAGGTGAGGAGGAGGAGGTGATCAGGAGGGAGCTGAGGCAGGGACTGAGGAGGGAGCCTTGACAAATTTTCTTTATTTTAACTATGTTCTACAGTGTAGAACAAGACTGAACCCATCAAACTATTGAATAACATATAAAGAGTAATGTATATAACAAAAACGTCCAACACTAGATGCAGGGGTGGACTGGCCATCTGGCTACCGGACATTGTCCCGGAGGGCCGGTGGCTAATGAGGGCTGGTCAACAGGTTCCCCCAGACCTGGAATCAGTAAATTGTAATGAGATTTTAAATTTCACAGGTCACTTCTATTGTCCTGACACAGCTTTTCCAGTGTTTACAGCGTTGGTTATCAGCTCAGGAAACGCACAGACCAATTACGTACGAGTTCATACATCCCACATGATGCTACTCAGCCAATGAAGTCTCTGCATTGTAGCCGATAAACAAGCTCAGCCTTCAGAAAACGCTTGAGAGGGACAGACGAAAGGAGGACACCGAGAAGAAAGTAACCCTGCACATGCTGTGTTCGGCTAAACATACAGCTGTGAGGCAGATTTCTTAACATAATCAAAACTGAATATGGTAACAGACTGACCAATGAGCTCCAGATGTGCTTGAGAACGACCCTGATAAGCTCAGGTCTCCCATTAAGCAGCAGGGATGTAAGGGGAGTGATAGAAGACAGGAAAAACATGTAAAAGTCTTCAATTGTTCACATTTTTTCAGATTTAGATTTTGTTAAATATGTGTTTAAGTTGGTTCAGGTTGTTCAGTCATTATTTTCTTTTCAAGTTCTGCACTTTATTTTAAGCTGTACAGTTATATCAGAAGTTATTTATTTAAAAAAAAATGTTGTCAAAATGTTTTTTGAGCCGTACTGAATTTATTTAGACATTATGATGTTCTGGACCTTTGCTTTAATACATTTTCTCTGACTGGACCTCTTTGAATTTTAGATGAATACTACGGCCCCCCTGAAGGGACATGGAGGAAAAAAAAAAACAGGAAGAATCCCGAGAAACTTTCTCGGGATCTCGCAAAAGTTTCACTTCGGTAAAGTTGGCAAGATATTCACAGATTCGGACTTCCGGCATCAATAACTCATGCGATATACGTTGTAAAATCATAAACAATGCCTCTTTCCCATCGTTGTAAGCTAGACAATGTGCTACAAGGCCAGTTTTATCAAAAGTCGCTGTCTTTCCAGCTGCAGAATAACATTGATGTCTATGAGCAGCTGGCTGTGCAACGAGTGAACAGGGACCGTCTGCAAATAGCAAAACCGCTGCAACAGCGAAGAGACACAAATATTACATTACTGAACTTTTATACACTGTAGTGCCACCAAATTTACTGCAGCCATCAATTGTCTCCTGCTGGTCATACTACAACTCTTGATTTGACACTAAATTAAAAAAATCTGAATTTTAAGGAATTTTCATTATTTTATTAATATTTTATTAGTAATAAAATTCAATAACTTCACTCTTATGTACTGTAGTGTCACCAAAATCACTGGAGCCATCAACTGATGATGTTCAGCAACTTTATAAACTTTTCTGTATACAATCTGATGCATGGTAACCCAAATAAAAACAAAACAAAACATCATGTCCATCATGCTGTCTTTCACAGCAATTGCCCTGATCTTGCAAAAACCATCCATCTCTTTTGTATGTTTGTACAGATGATGTACAGAGATGATGTATGACCTTTTCTCCACAACGTCAATTTCTTACATGCAGTCTAAAATACCTTCAGATTTGGCTCAGTTAGTCTAACAAATTTCTGGATATCACCAAGTTTTGCTTTAAGCAATACACCATGTAGCGTACAAGCACATTATTACTCATATTGGTTTTTGTATAGGTATTTCATTATAATCAAAAGAAAATAGTAATATCATAACAATGTAATTTTTTTTTCAGTTTGAGAGAAAGTGATATATCAGCTGTCTGCCTTTAGTTTCAATGCCCTTACAATGGATTGCATTACACTGAATGGGATTTCATTTAGGAGATATAATATGCACTATCTCTCAAATACTATCCCATGAAAATTAATACTACTGTTCAAAAGTTTGGGGTCACATACAAATGTCCTTATTTTTGAAATAAGAACAGTTTTTTCAATGAAGATAACATTAAATGAATGATAAATCCAGTGTAGACATTGTTAATGTGGTAAATGACTATTGTAGCTGGAAACAGCTGATTTTTAATGGAATATCTCCATAGGGGTACAGAGGAACATTTCCAGCAACCATCACTCCTGTGTTCTAATGCTACATTGTGTTAGCTAATGGTGTTGAAAGGCTCATTGATGGTTAGAAAACCCTTGTGCAGTTATGTTAGCACATGGAGAAAAGTGGGAGTTTTACTGGAAAACATGGAATTGTCTGGGTGACCCCTAACCTTTGAACAGTGGTGTAACTCAGGAAGTAAATTATTCATCTGAAAATATCCTGTCAGTCCTGATAAACAATGGACAACCCAGAGTGATACTGTGTAAAATTAAAGCTGCCCTGCATTTAACTGACAATTCCAGTAGACTGGTTTAAGCTGCTGATAAACCATGTTTTGAAGATGTAAGTGAATCATCATGCACTTTATTTTGGTACCACACACTCATCACTCTGTCGACTACAACGGGTTCAGAATGCAGCTGTCCATCTTCTAACCTGCACATCTAAACACAGTCACATCACTCCCATCCTCTCCGTCCTCCACTGACTCCCGGTACATCATCGCATTGAGTTTAAAATTTTAACATTTGCTCTTAAAGCTCTTCATGGCCTTCCTCCATCATATTTATCTGAGCTTTTAATCATCCATCGCCCCAGCAGAGCTTTCCGGTCCTCCACTCAGATATGCTGGATGTGCCCAGGTCTCAGTACCAGCAGTGGGCTGATCCTTCTTTTGCTGTTGCTGCTCCAAGACTCTGGAACGCACTTCGACTGGAACTTTGTGTTCTCACCGACCTGTCGCTGTTCAATTCCAGACTAAAACTCACTTATTCAGACGTTCCTTTGACTCCTAGCACTGTTTTATTTTTATGTTGTTCTAAAATGCCTTATTTAAATGTTACTCATTCATCTGTGCTACATTATGATTTTACGGTTTTTATGGTTTTACAGTTTTTATGGCTTTGTAGTGACCAAAGTGTATTGTTTTGTTTTATCATGCTGATGGAAAGCACTTTGCTCTTCTTTTGATGTTGTTGTAAAGTGCTCTATAAATAAATTTGATTTGATTTGACTTGACTTGATCTTTGCCTTTTCTGTATACATAATATTTCTGCCACAGACCATTACCTACAAAACTTATGCCTAGATGGGTTTAATTCCATTTTGTATTTTATGCTTTTGCTCCCTGCGTGTCTACTTGAACATGCTGCACCATGCCAGCCTTGATTGTAGTCTGCTACGGTTTAGCTATTAGGTTGGAATAGTATACATTATTAGTTTTTTATTTATTTCTCTAGAGGCCAGAGACTCTGGGTGTAGAACGTAACCAATCTAAAGAAAGAAGGAGACATCAGCCACTGTACCACCAATTCAAACTCCTTCAGACTGACTTAACGCTTGGCATTCGTAAGAGCCCTGTGCTCACATCAGCACACTGATACATGCAGAGCAGAAACTGCACATTGCAAAGATAGCTTTCTCCTTGTGGAGAGTATTTTGTGTGAGTATATCACATGTGCACACCTGGTTTTTATGTGCACTGGTTTTAAGACTTTAGAGTAGGTACTTAGACAAAACTAATACCATATATTACAATAACCCTCAACAGTCTGTGGCTGCTAACCAGCATGCAATAAAAGTAACAGCAGACATAAAATGGACAGAAGCGGGTCAAAAACAAATTTATGTTGCTGACAGAGTTCTCTTTGCAGCCAAAATTAAAGCTGGTAAGGCTTCACCCAGTGGACAGTATGTAGGATCATTTCAAAGTCATGGGACACTTGATGAACCAGAGCAGAGAGGAGGAGGAGGAAGAGGAGGAGGAAGAGGAGGAGGCTGACTCAGCTGCAGCGTCTTGGCCATGCTTAGTCTAGTGACATGAGGATGGGGAAGGAAAGCTATTTCATGGCAGTCTGTCTTTGACTGATGAAATGTTTCGACTGACTTTCCAAAGGGGAGGAGATTAAAAGCAGTCTGATCTATACTAGATATATATATATATATATATATATATATATATATATATATATATATATATATATATATATATATATATATATATATAGCACTGTCTTTCAAATGCATATGCTCACAGACACACACAGACAAATTCATGCTTTTGATAATATTTTGCACACACAGGCCCAAACCAAAAATAAATCTGTACTTGTTCCTCCTTTCTGCAAGGAGGTAATAGGACAATCACAATTAGTGATGGTACCAAGCCCCGGTATTAAACGAGCTGCAGGGTAAAAATGTCCTGTCTCATGATGACTATGTGTCTATGATGCACCGTTGCTTTACAAATCCAAAACAGTGTTGTGTCTGTCGGAGCCTGTACAGAACCCCAGGTGTCTGAGGGGCGGAGCAGCAAACACACAGGTGACAAACATTCAGTAGTGATCACACTTCACTACAGTCCATGCAGAAAAATGTTCACTGCTACAAGTGGAACAAGTCGCTTATATGTCATATGGTCAGAGTCACTGATGATCATCATTACTTCAACTGTTGTTTTCACTAAAACTGTTTTTTTTTGTCTGCATTTGTTGTCATTGTTTAACTCCACAAAATGAGTGTCAACATTATATGAGATTGATGCATATTTTAGTCTTGCAGCTAAATATTTTAATATTTAGTGCATGTGTGTGACCATCACCAGCCCTCCCTGAAAGCTAAGCAGACATTCAGTGATGTGTGGGGGAAACAAAGACTGGACGGGACGAACAGGATGAACAGGGAGAACTAAAACTAAACTATTAATATCACACAGTAAAAATACTGCATTAGTGTTATGCTAAAAAGTGAGTCACCATGATGCTTTTATTGTGAGTAAAACCTTTGACAGTCTCCACAGTGATCATTCCATCAACTCAACATTAGCGTCTATATAAATGTTATTTTATACACAGTATGTTTGAGAAAATAAAGCAATCTTTATTGTGTTTTTAATTTATTTAGTTTTTCCATAAAAAACAAAACAAAAACAATCTAAAAGTACTGATAAGATAATTGACCAAACAAAGAATCTGCCCTTTCAAGCCTGGAGAAGCTGATGCTTTGACATGATAATAAAATGAACAGCAGTCTGCTAAACTGCTTCATCTGGCTTTGGACCACAGGAGGAGACTGGGACAAAGAAGAACAGAGACTGATGCTTCATTGAAGAGACTGAACCCCATTTCACATCAAAACAAAGAAAAATCACTAGAGTGAAATACATAATGAGCTTTTGTATCAGTCTCAGTTCATAAATTGTAAATGCACATTCCTGAAATGACTTTAAACTAGTTTAAGCATGTTTCATTAATATGAATTATCTCTCTGATTATTCTGTAGCCAAAATAATATTACTCAGCATATGGTTTCATGAAAAATGAAAAATGGTTCAACTCCCCTGTCTATTTTTTTATTAAATGTTTTGGTTTATTGCAGACCAAAACATTAGACAGACTCTGAGGAATTTTGAGATCAAACCAGAATCTTGAACTCTTTGTCATATTCCTGAAAATATTCCTGAACCATGTTTGCAGTGTGACAGAGAGCAGAATCCTGCTGACCTGCTGTCTAGTCTCACATTTTGGACCTTGTCAGAGTCTCTCAGATCCTTATTCTGCCCATTTTTCTGAATTCAATACATCACCTTCAAGAACTGACCACTGATTTATTGCCTTATATATCCCACCCCTTGACAAATGCCGTTGTAACAAGATAATCAATGTTATTCGCTTGATCCGTCAGTGTTTTTGTTGTGGATAAATAGTACAAGGATACTTTAAAAAGTTCTCTGCCTTTAAAAAATGTCAGAGGAAAAAGATTATAGTTGCGTTATTTTTGACATAGTTCCTTTTAACTTCAATGCACCTGGTCCTCTGATGTTCAAGCTTTGCTGACAGAGGTCACATCTTGAGGATGGTGGATCTTGGATGACTTCATCAACACCATGAAAATGGTGACCATGCAAGTGGGATTTCAATTCGGCAAGCAGAAGTCAGACAGTGCAGGTTGGGCAGGTATTGTGCCTGGAGCAAGCCGTCTTGAAGCTTTCCTCCTCTTTTTTTCTTGGATTGCTCCAAACATGTGAGCATTTGTTGATAGTGATATAAGACTTTATAGTACACAGTTATGCCCCAAAATGAGGGTTATGCTTCTTGTTTCTGGGTGAGACAGAGACATGAGCATCCCTAAGTTAAGATGTCAGGTGACTTTGGCTAAGGTGGTAGAACGGTTTGTCCATTGATTGTAAGGTTGGTGGTGTGATTCCTTCTGCATGCTGAAGTCCTTGGACCAGTTACTCCTGATGGCAGACAGGCATGTTGCATGGCAGCTCTGTTGCTGCTGGTGTATGAATGAGGGAATGTGAAACACATTGTAAAGCACTTTGAGAACCAATTAGGTAGAAAGGCGCTATTTAAGTGCAGACCATTTAATTATTATGAGCAGAAGCGAAGAAATATGATTTAACATATATGGAAATTTTCAGATGTTTAAGTCTTGTGTATTAACTTGAAACGCAGTCCTTTAGCAAGTGGTCACCATGATTAGACCATCTGTGCAATCTAAACAGTCACATTTCTGTAAATAGAATAACCCATAATAGATGGTTTGATTAATTGAAAAAGAGGCATCATACTGACATGAACATATTGCGTTTGGATGATGCTGCTTACAAGCTGCTGTGACTATGACATGTCATAAAGCGACAGTGTCTCTAAAATCTCTCCCCTACTTTCCCAACAGAATGTGTGATTCAGATCCGCAGCAAAGCGTTGGAGTGTATTTATTTGCAGTGTTTTAGGAAGGCTCAGCAGCAAGTTTCCAAGAAACAAAGCAGTGATGAATGAAGAGTCAGTGAGGTAGGATGAGCACTGCTGACAGACCAGTGATGAATGGCATGTTGGTGTTTGAATATTACAAACACTACGGAGTGAGCAACATAGACATACACAAACACACACACACACAATTTGGCAGCTAACACACCAATTACAAGCACATTAGCAAATGACACTTACATGTGTGCATGTATCTTACCTGCTCATGTCTGTTTTATGGCAAATTATTGGCACTTGAATATTGGCATGTTTGTAATACATGTGTTACATAAATGGTCAATATATATTTTTTAACTCCACTACTGTAGCTGTCATTCATGAGTACCATACTTTCTTCAGAGGCTTATGCTATACTTTTTATGTTCCTGCTACAGAAGGGTCTGTCAGCGTGCATAGTATGTAAATTTCATTATCTACCTAAGTCTGAGAGAGTCCCCATGAACCCCTCTGCTTATACCCATGTCCAGTTGAAAAATATATGTCGGTACAGCGACTACAGTACAAGGGCAGTAGTGTGCATGCTCAGAATTGTGCAGAATATCCAGATGTAGACCTATTGTGCGTGTGTGAACTGTGTGTGGCTGATTAGTCGCAGCACACTCAAGGTGGCTAGACAATACTATAATAAGAACAACCATGTGTCTTTGTTGTCTGCAGCAGTACATGTGCATGTTGGGAAAGGACTATAATCAAGACTTAATTTACACAGATTCTTGACATGTTGAATGATCAGATGTATTGTACATAAGAGGTGAAGTGAATGCAGGTGTTTCCCCACCTGTTTTCAAGTGGATGCAGTACTCTTTAAAAACGATACATAATGGTGCCCCTCTTGCAGACCAACACTGCAACAAATTATATTTCATGCAATCTATGCTCTTAAATGTACCTCGTTTCCTTTATAAAATAGTCCTATTCTCTTTATGTGTCTTTTTTATTTTTCTGCACTGACTGATATTTATGTTGTTAGGATTCGCTTAGAAAAAATTGGATTATTGACAGTTTTATTAATTACTGAATGTAATTAATGCAATTTAATTATTAATATGAATGGATAATTAAGGGGCACCAATATCAAACCACCACCAGTCTCAAATAAAAATTCAAAAACATTAATACACCTTATTTATTTTTAATCGCATTATATTATTATTATCCAGTCATTTCAGTGTCCTTTAGTTTAAGTTCTTATTATCCAATTATAAGAACCAGTCACACATGCTGTATCTTGTTTTTTTGTTTGTTTTGTTGTTGTTGTTTTTTTTCTTTTCAGAAGCATAGGGTGTCCTGATCATCCATTATTTGACATGATGCTTCTTGCGAATCTCTTATATTAGCATTTAAATCAAGGAAAATCATGGACTACGAAGGACTCAGCCAACTCTGATTGTTTTGTCATAAAAGCCCAGAACAACACAATCACCTCCAGGAAGAAGAACTGTCTGCAAGCAGATAAACCTACTGGTTATTTAAGTGCAGAGACTTTCCCTGTCTGCTTCCATACCCTCTCCTTTCCTCTCCTGTTCTCTGAAAGTCCACCTTTCACTGCAGTTGTTTCTGCCTCGCCTCACCTCCACCACCCATGTCTGTCTGCTCCATGCCTTGCCAGTGCGTAGCGCTTTTCCAGATTCAGGAGACTGCAGTATGTTTCTCAGCCAGTGTGATCTACATTCTGAGCTCCAGCCTTCAGCGTATCCCAGCATGCAAGACAAAGTTGCCTGTTGTTTCCCACCTCATCGGCAGCGCTGAGGCTTGGGCTACTGCACAGTGGAGTGGATGTTGCTCTGTCTTATTATTTAGCCAGACAGTAACGCAAATATTCTAGCATATCACTGTCAGCGGAGACGCAGACAGAGCTGTGGTGGGTCTCCAACAGGGCAAACAGAGGCCAGGACCACATCATTGAGTTTTGGACATCAGTTGCAGACAGCAGCTTGAACCAATCAGCACTTTTTGATGCATTTTGTGTAGACTCTCAGCGAGCATAAAGGATCAGCTGGCTACTCTAGACCTACTTACTGATCTAGGTGTTCTGATTGCCTGGCTGTTAAGATCGACAAACGCCTGTATGAGAGAAAGACAGAGAATAAGTTTGGTTCAGTTCATCACCCAGTTTCCAGAGATGCTCACTTCAAGTGAATCCCCTGAAACAGACCTCCTCACCCACCTCGTTGTTCGATGCTGCTACCCATGGAGGAACCCATGGGGGTGACACAGATGCACCTCAATCTCGAGTAACTTCAGCGTTGCATCAAGGAGAGCCGTTGCATCTCCTGTCCCACCTGGGTCAGTTAATCACCTCCAGTTCGATAAAGGGTTAGCTCACCACTGAAGAAGAGGGTCCTGAGCCTAATTTACATTATTGAAAGTCCCTCTTGCCCTTTGCCCAGTGCAATCTCGTCCCGTCCTTCTTATTCACATTGTTGGTGGATTCTGGTGCCAATGCAAACTTAATGGATGCCAGCCTTGCCAGAGAGCTTTGCTTGGATTCTGTATCCCTGGCAAAGCTCCTAGAAGTCACGGCCCTCGACGGCAACCTCCTCTGGCGACTGACCGACCACACCACCTCGGTAACTCTCACATTCCTTGAAAAACACAGACAGAGATTTAGCTTTCACCTGGTTAATTCACCATAGCACCCTCTCATTCTGGGATACCCCTGGCTCCAGGGCCACAATCCCAAATCCTCAGTTTGCTCACCTTCTCAGTGACCTGCTGAAGCAAAACTTGCTCCTGCTCCTTTTGTACTTAGTAACAACATCAGTATCTCATCATGAAATGCTGGCAATAGAGACATATAGCTCACTTGCACCATCAGTCGATCAGGCCTCAGCAATTCTGTTGCTTGTATGAAAGCAGAAGTGAATTCTTGTGTGCTCTGCCTGCAGTTCTCAGTCCGCCCTGTTGTCTCTCTGCCTACCTGCCCTCACCAAGTCGCTGTGACACCAGCTTACTCTGGGTCACAATCACAGTCCTGGATTCTGCCTTGCTGCCTCCAGCAGCGTGCCTCTGTCTCCTGGATCATCACTCCAGGTGTCTGTCTGCTCCACTTCTGAGTTTCTGGCCATAGGTGGTAGTTGGCATTATTGTTACTTTTTGTTAGTTTGGTGAATAAAAACCTGTTTAAATTCAACCTGCCTGCTGCGTGCTTTGTGTGCTTCTCACTTTGGGTTCGCCACTCCTCCCACCACCGTAACAGGATGGAGAACCAGGACATTCAAACCATGTCTTGGCCTGTTCAGTCACCAGATCTAAATCCAGTTGAAAACCTGTGGAAAATCATCAAATGCAAATGAAGAACCACAAGCCCCAAAACAAAGCAAATGTGTTTGGATTAGTGTAAGAGGAATGGGCTGCTGTGACAGCAGAACAATGTCAGAAGCTGGTGGAGAGCATCCAAGATGCATGGATGCAGTCATCAGAAACTATGTCTAGATATCAGCTCTTAAATTAAACTCTTATGAGCTATTTTAGTTGTGATCATTATTTTTGTCCAAACAAATGTACCTTTAGCTCTACCAGGCATTAAAATGAACAATAAATGGTAGAAAACAAGGGTGGTCTCATATTTTTTTTCCATGACTGTATAGTATTGTTGATTTAATAAATCATTTGTTTAAACTTGATTGGTCTTTGCCTGCTGCTGTGTGTTTTGCACTTGTATCATATTGTATGATTTAAAAACCAGGGAAAATATGCTTCGTGCCTAATCAGAAATATATGTCACTTTTTTTTCTGTAAAGTTTTTGCATGTAGTTGTGTATTTGCACAGTTATCAAACTAGTCAACTATTTGCTCCCCACTCCGAAACAAGGGGTCTTTTGAATGATTCCAAAGAAGAAGCAAATTCATTACTTATGTCCTTATGTTCTAAGATTCATGGGGATTAAACATTAATTCTTCCAAGAAATTGATCTATGTCCATGTTTTATCCTCATATGTTCTATCATTGTATTGTACTTTTACTACCATAGCTTTAATGAATCAGTACGATCTATAACTGCATGACATTTGCCTGGAAGGTCTGGCTAGCCAGCGTCCTAAATGCTTTCAGGCTTTGAAGGTGATGTTGCTACAGCATGTATTCCTTTCATTGAACTGCCTGTTCTTTGTTGGTGAGGATGTGTCCTTCAGATAACTCAGTACCTGTGAAATCAGCTCCTGCATTGCTTCCTTCTCTCTAGTCTCTGTGGTTGCCATGGCCACGCAGCGATCTACGGAGGCAAGTGGAAAAAGCTGAACCATTAACACCACTGACGTCAGCGGCCACAGACCTACGTCTTCATAGAACAGTTGCTGCCCTCCTTCCAGTTACTGCTGCTGATTTTCTTCAGCTAGCACCTTAGCTCCTTTCAGTGCTCTCTTTAATGCATGATTTATCTGACACTTCAATCAGTTTCACTTAAACCCAGATTAGCACTTCAGATCATCCTCCCATACAATATTTTACATTCAAAGAATTTCCACCTGTAGACATTTTGACGTACTAATCATTAATCAGTCCAGCAATAACATTGTTTCCTTGGAGAAAAAAACAAAGGATCTGTGTTGAGTATTTTGCCTGTTTGTATAAAAATAACTAACAAAAATAGCATCAGGGTTATCTGCTCCCATATTTTGATTGTGGTCACAGTGAACCTTGAAATTCCAGATGACAGGTCGGCATTTGTATTGAGTTAAATTGTGCTTGTGCTGTTCCTTAGTTTGAAAGTTTGCATTTTTGCCACTCAAACTCAAAGTGGAGTTCCAAAGTTGGAGTATGTAAGTCCTTGTTTTTAACACGCTATCATTTACATAAATTTTACTGTCTTTGTTTCACCTCATTAGATAAATGCCCATCTTATCTTTCACACTGCAGACTAACTATGGCATCATTGTGGTAAGACTTTCCCCCCACTGACTAAAGTTAAGATCTCATCATCCCGCTTTGACCCATATAAATTGGAAGTAATAAATCTTCTTTTTTTTGATGACATATGTACTTAAATGACCTTGTTGACAAATGTAGGCCTTCATTCATGCTCAAATGCATTCTGTTAGAAGGATGAATAGTAGTGAGAGGTGGGAAAAGAGGTGGGGAGGGATCGATGGGAGGGAAAGACCATTTTCTAATGTAGCTGGGTTTGACAGAGTATCTCCTTGCTGGAACGGCTAACGATGAATGACATGCATCAAGAGATGTTACATTAACCTGAGATAGGAGGTGGGAATGCGAGAAAGAACAAGAAAAGAGGATAGAGTAAGACAGAGAAAGCTTTTAAATGTCATTTGTCTTGTCTTCATATAGTGCCTCGGCTCAGTTCCTGTTGTTCTGTCAGGTGAGCTTGTGTTCACCTCCATCCCTTTCTCTTGATTCTTTCTCCATATTCTCCTCTTTCTACTGCACTCACAGCATCTCCTCTATTTTACATCTACTCTTACCTCTTTGTCTGCTCCCCACTCCAACACATTCTTTTGTTTTCAACCACATTTTCATCTGGCATCCAATCTTCTTCCTCTCTTTTATCACTTTTCCACATCCAACTGCCTCTTCTTCCACCTTTTAGTCTGTGTAACCTCCAGTTTGAAGAGTTTTTAGCCATTGTCACTTGGGTAAACACTGCCATTGGGATTAATACAACATCTGATAAACAACCCTTGTCAGGACCACTGCTCCTGTCTCTGTCTATTGGACAGCCCTGTCTTTTTCTATATCTCTCTCTGGGTGTGGTTGTGACTGAGTGAATGCTGATTGAGTGGAGACAGCTGCTGGGAGTTTAAGTCGCCTGCACTTAAACATCCACCTCCTGCTATTTAAGCCTGGTTTAGAGACCTCATTGCCAGAATGTAGACTCTACGACTCCGTCTTGCTCTGGTCTCTGAGTGAAAGTTGCTAGCTCCTTGGCTAACATTTGTTTGCTTTGCCTCCAGCTCTCTGACCTGCCTCCTGCCTTGTCCCCCTCCTGCCACAGTGGAGAAGATTCCGTTACCACAAGTCTGTTAATTAGTCCATGGAAATAAAAAATCAACACACTCTTTCATTTGTAAAATGATTTATTGAGGTGTATGTTGTGATTTGATTGGAGCACATGGTTTGCAGCGGTGATGCCACACAGTTCCATCAGGGCCTTCACCTGTGAACAAAGGTAGCAGGTGATTCATGGCAATAGAAAGAAGCAGGATGAACAAGTTAAGCAAACTGTGCAAATGTAATATTAGTTTATAGGTGTACTTACCTCTGCTTGTCCTCTTCCTCCCAGGGTGTCCAGGCAAAAGCATTCCCTGGGGTTCAGATGCCTTTTATTAGTTCTGGGAGGGAGGTGCCGTATGGGAAGTAGGTCGAGGGGAGTTTGTGTTTCCAGTTGTGTAAATAGAACAGAATAGAATAGAATGTTGAATAGAGTAGAATGTGCTTTATTGTCATTATACAGTGTATAATGAGACTAGAGAGCTTCTCCTATTCAGTGCAAAAGAAAATGTTGCTCACAGTTCTGTTCCTCCTGAAATCCATGATGATCTCCTTTGTCTTTGAGGTGTTTAGTGTCAGGTTGTTTACTGAACACCAGGTTGTGAGTTTCTGGACCTCCTCTCTGTAGGCTGTCTCGTCTCCCTCTGAGATCAGACTGACCACTGTGGTGTCGTCAGCAAATTTGATGATGATGTTGTTTCTGTGGGTCGGTCTGCATTCATAGGTGTAGAGACAGTACAGGAGGGGGCTCAGCACACAGCCCTGTGGTGCACCGGTGGAGGAAAGGTGGGGACCAAGTCTCACAGACTGAGGTCTGTTGGTTAAAAAGTCCTTGATCCAGCTGCATGTGAGAGGGGGGAGGTCCAGGGTGTCCAGTTTGTTGATCAGGACGTCCAAGATGATTGTATTGAATGCCGAGCTGTAATCCACAAAGAGCATCCTGGCAGAGCTCTGCGGTTGTTCCAGGTGGTTCAGCACAGAGTGCAGAGCTATGGAGATGGTGTCCTCTGTGGATCTGTTCGCTCGGTATGCAAACTGATATAACTAAAATAACTGTTTCAAGTATTTAGGAGGGGTATTTATTAAATGGGGTTTAGGTTGGTTATGCTTACTGAGTGTATATTTGTAGTCTGTAATGGGTTTTATGTAAATATTTAATATCTATTTATGTGAGTGTGTTGGGGTTTACCTCTCAAGTGGCATGTGTCTGATAGGCACAGGGTATTTAAGTCAGTGGAGAGAAATGCCATGGTCTTCTTCTTTTATTTGGTTGGAGGAACATGCTAGTATATTGTCTGACATTATGGTGTACAAACAACAATAAAAAGAAAATACGGATTTGAATCTTCTCTGATTTCCTGGTTCCTTCATTGGTCGCCTCCACCGCTTTGGATATCTGACAGGAACCTTGGAGTTATCGTTGACCAGGACACGTCCTTTAACTCACACATAAAACAAATCTGTAGGACTTCCTTTTTCCACCTGAGAAATATTGTAAAAATCAGCAGCCTGTGGCCACTCTGTAATCAACCTGAAGCTGTTGTTACTCTCTTCATGCTTGCCAGTGAGTTGTGTGGTAGTCTTCATGTGTGCACTTTCTTAAACCATCCGATTTGCCTCCTCTTTGTTTAGAAATAGATTGTTTTAGGTTGTAGTTATCTTTGCTTCATTTGTAAATGAATGGCTCTTTTGTTGTTGCTTGTTAAATATATTTTGCTACTCCTCACATCCACATCCATGGTGATGCAACATATTTGGGAGTTTGTCAGGTTCTTTTTCTTCAGGAGATTGGAAAACCAATTATTAGTTTTGTTATTGATTTGTGTACTTCTGCAGCTGCTGAGGTGAATATTTGTATCTTGCATCCTGTTTAGCCTTTGCAATGTTTTACAGCTTCCTCAGACTAAACATGTGAGTGTCCAGCTGACTTGCTTCAGCTTTTTTGTTGAGTACTCTTTGTTAATTTAACTTTGTTGTTGTTTGGGTTGTTGTCTTTCTTGGCGTTAATCCTGAGCTGGGTTCAGTAAAACGAGGTGTCCCTGGTCCTTGAGTTGAAGACGTAGCTGAGCCACTGCTTGCTGGTCACCTGGTGAAAGGTTATGTACACCAGAGGTAAAACCATTCATGGTGCCATGTTTTGATCCACAGTCTGTCCCATCATCTTCTGACTCCAGGTTAGATGCTTGCTTTCAGATGCGTTTAGCCCATCTCTAATTAGGATAGAGGAGCAAGAGCAGTGACAATTTTAACTTCACAGAGAGCTCAAGCTGAAAAAGTTGGAGGCAGAGACTGCAATTAGGATGACCCAGCTCACGACTTCGTGAAAGCTGCTGTGACTTCTTTAGTGAGTGTACTTTCCTCAGATTCAACATTTTATTAGTTCCTACTTTTTTGTGAGTCAGAAGTCAAAGCATGTTTAGGTGCATGTTAAATGAATTATTGTTGCATTGCATTGGCCTGAAGATATGTCAACCATATTGCTACAATGTAAACTGTCAGTAAAAGCTCAGAAGGGTTGCTTATTACTCTCTGTAGAGGATGGGCTGGTGTATAAAAACGTTAAAGGTACTGTTTTGTGGGCTCATGAGTTGATGCAGAAAGACATATAGACAGCGTTTCTGAGGCCTTAAAAAAATCATCCAGTACGTTAAATCGATTTTGCTTGGGAGAAAGGGATCCACTTTGACAAATAGAGCGCAGTCTGTAAAACTGAAGACTTGGCCTCTATCCATGAGATTGTGCTGTTGGAGGACTTTAGAAACAGTGTTGTGAGATACAGCCTGTTGTCAGTCCTTCATCCCCTCTGGTGTTCTGCAGCCCGATGCTGAATCCGGTGTGATGTGAGCATGATGGTAAGACGCATTGAGAAGGTTCTTGTGCCCTCTTCACAAGATTCATGTTCAGTCTTTGTTGATTACAGGTTTCTTTCCCAGTAGGTGTTTGTTCTTATCTTACTCTTTCCTATTGCAGGTGTAGATTTAATAATGAGAAATTATTTTCTAGTGGGAAAGTCTATTCTATTGCTGAGGTTGTTATCTGCCAATTTCTGAGTCTGTTTCTGACCGTTTGGCCCAAAGTCCCCCCGATACATTCGCAGTTAGTGTTGTAATTTGAGCGAGCCCAGGATGTTCATTTGTATGATTCACAGCTTGCTACTGTTTTGTCTGTGGACAGGTTGGTTGTTCAGGAAGCTGCCACCACCCTGCCCTTTGATTAGATCAAAGTACCTGCAATCGCCAAGACACAAGTTAGGTTTTTCACCTGCCAAAAAATTGTACAGAAGGACCAAGTAGCCAATTTGTTTATCAAGACACTTAAACAGACTTTGCTGTGATTCGGTGCCTCACACTCAGTACGAAGTGCATATCATCCAGAGTAACGAGGTGCATTAGAACGTTGGCATTAAACTCTAAAATCTATGATAAGAAAGTAGTTGTGATGAAGGTTTGCCTTTTGTCCTGTTTGCCATCTACGATGCAAATCAGGAGTCGCTAGGGCTTAGTTCAACTGAACTAGTGTTCGGTCACAATGTGTGGACTCATTGACGGTACTGAAGGAGCAGTTGATGTGTAGCTCTCCTTCAAAAACGAATGTGTTGGACTTTCATGCTGTTGCCAGTTGATCAGTTGTCCTTCTGGTAGGTACCTACATACTGGGAACACCCACACAATATGCTGTCTTGGAAACGTGTTTAAAAAATTGTTAAAAGCCACTGTAGGTTAAATTTCTATGGAGGGATACATAGAAAAAAGACCCCCATTAATATGAAGTTTCAGATTATTATTTGTAACATCAGATTACAATTCTCCATGCAGGGAATCAGTCAGTGCCACAGCATGACTAGAGTTTTGCAAGAAGCAAAACGACATGAGGAAAAAAAAATGTAGATTTAAAAATAAATAAAAATTAATCAAAAATGTGAACCACAAGTCCAGCACCCCACTCCCACACACAAGCACACACGTACACATCAACACACAAATGTGTAGTGCATTGTTATTGTTGTGTTGTTGCCTCAGAGACTGTAGCAGCTGTCAGCGTGGTAGCGTGTGAAATAAAACCAGGAGGCTCAGTGAGACAGCAGGGATCTGAAGTGCCAATTAATTAGGATGAAGTAAAAGAGTGTATGAACATGTTGCAAACCCACAACATCAGCACAGATGTGGAAAGCAATGTTTCCTAAGACAGGCTAAGACAAATTTGTTTTTTGTTTTTGTTTTAGTTTTTTTTTTTTTCTGAAGAAACACAAGTATGTCTGTAATGATCCTCCATTCCAGGTTGAAACACTATGTTTGTGGATGAAATACTTGTAAAGACCTGTAGAGAAAATCTGTTGTTTTATCTTCACAAATCCTTTGCTGTAAGAATATTCTGATATTATGTGACGATCTAAACCATCCCTAATGAGCACAGTTTTAACTGCACCAGCCACATTAGGAACAGTGATTACACTAATATGGAATATCATGAACTTAACAGGGTGGTGTATGAATCTCCTTGTTTACACTAATTTGGAGCAATAGTTTAGCTCTGTATTTAAGTTCTTCTGCGCTTAAATGCAGCAGAAACATGCAACACTAAACTGTGCTACTATTACAGTCTGCCTCCAAGACGTTGGTAATGTATTTACCAAGCTTAATTTGAAAAATACCTGCAAGGAAGGGAATAAGACTTGAGTGGAGAAGCAGACTATTTGTGTTTCACCTGCTCTCACTGTCCATTTATGCAGAACAACTCCAGTGAGGGGAGTTTTATCCCAGGCCTGTCCAAGATGTCGAGGAGAACTTTCTAAACAACATTACAATCACACAGTTTTGTTCTGAAAATGTATGTCTCTATCGTGCCTAAACTGTTGTGAGTCCTGGGTCATTAGTGGACTATTTGCCATGCGAGTTAGTGGCGATCGTCAACATTTATTGTAATAAATTTTAAGAAAAGGAAATTGTTGCTCTGTTCGCTCATCTTACCTAAATGTGTGTGTGTGTGTGTGTGTGTGTGGTGTGTGTGTGTGTGTGTGTGTGTGTGTGTGTGTGTGTGTGTGTGTGTGTGTTCTCTAGTATTTCCATAGACTCGTTCGTTCAACTGTTCTCCCAGCAGTGCTCTTTGTGCATGCTTCTGCTAGCAGTTGGCAGACTGTAAGTAAGGAATGAGGTAATACTTCTTCTAAAAAAAAACCCAAAAATTAAACAATTGGATACGTGCAAGATAGAATCCACACAATATTTGCGTCTTTTCCAAACTGGCAAATGTGGCTGAAGATGCACTGGTATTGGTTAAAAGTTTCTTTTGCAATATTGTACTTGCAGACAATGATCGTGATGAACACAACCTAATAAATTCTCAATAAGCTGACGCTAATATTGTTAAACTAAAGCAAAACTATATCAGGGGAGGGACTGCAGAATAAACAAAGGGTCAAAAACTGATTTTGTCCAGGTAAAATAAGAAACAAACAATGGCAGTCAATAATCTGCATTCCCGAACAATAAAGAAGCCCACATCTATCTACACATCTCTCTGCATAAGCCTGTAGCCTGTAATGTGTATATAACTTCCCTTTATCATGTCTGTGATCATTTAGTAGTTAGTGTCTGTGCTGCTGAAAATAAACCCTCCTCGCTGTATACACTCTTCACAATCATCAAAGACTGATCACACCCCCAACACGGCCTCTTCACACTCAAATCAAATCAAATCAATCTTTTTTGTCATCTTATTTGATGAGATAGCGCTTGTAGAGCAGGTCAGCAGTTCAGTAAACTGACCGCCTGTGGTATGAAGCTGTTTATCATTAACTCCTGCCATCAGGCTGGCACTACAGAACTGTGAAATCCAGAACAAGTAGACAACTAGACACTTCATCCAAACTGAAGTTTACAAATTTGCAGCGAATTTTAGGACCACTGCTGCTCAAATTGGGTCTGCTTACTTATTTAGTAATTGCTGTTTGTTGTTGTTGTTGTTTTTTAAACCTTTGTAAGGTCCTCCTGATTGCCATACAGCTTTTGTCCTCTGGGGTCAAACATGACCCCGCCTGGTTTGATATTTTTTTTAAAGGCATATGGTATAAATTGTCAATCAGTTCTGTGCTAAACCTTTAGTCTTACTTCTGTGCAACCCAATACCACAAATTGTTCCCTTCATTTTGGAATTTAGGGCCAATAGACCTTGTTTTTATCCAGGTATACCTTGTTCTTGAGTTGTTTTTTTAATTATTTGTATTGTGACTATTTGACTGATCACAGAATAGTATATGTCAAAGTTTTGTGAAGATGGTGTTTTTGAATCATTTGTTGTTGTTTTTTTCTGTTTTTTAATGCGAGCACATAATCACACCTGTTGTCCTCTGCAGTCAAAATCGACCCCGTCTGGTTTGACTTATTAAAGGATATAAAGCGGATACTTCTAATTCTGTGTCACAGCAGATGAACACCATTTCTTCATTCCATTTGGAATTCAAGGCCAATAAGACTTCACTTACATGAACTTTACTTTGTTTTTGAATAAAAATAAATTATATTATAGTTAATGATCAGCGTTACGTGTGTTGATAGAGCATCACAGACTGGTAGATGTCAAAGTTGAATTAGGATGCTGTTAAATGACTTCACTCGCAGGTCAAAAATGACCCAGTCTGGTTTGACTGTTTATAAAGCAAAAAGTATAAAAATTATCACCCACATCTGTATTGAAACTTTTTCGTGAACTTTATTCCAACTCAGTATCTGACATACAGCACCAGTCAAAAGTCTGGATTAATACTGAAGACATCAAAACTACGAAAGAACAGATATGGAATTATGTAGAAAACAAACCAGAATGTTATATATCTGAGGTGCTGTTAACCCTTTTAAAACCACAGGAATCACTGGTGACACCGCGGCACATGTGTATTTCAAATTACTGTAACTCCTCGCTACTTCATGCAATTTTAATAATTCAAACTGCCCCTGAAAGCTGTGAAACGGGGCTTTCTGGTGCTATTACATGCATTACGGTAATGACTGAGTGCCGTGTGGGGAGAGGGAGGAAATGAGTATAATAGTGCTAAAAGGGTTAATATGCGGTTTCCAAAGCTGCTAACTCTAATGAATTTATCCTCTCTGAGAGCCAGTTTCATCATAGCATTTGATGGTTTTTGTGACTGCACGTGAGGATACATTCAAAGTTCTTGAAATTTTCTGAATCGACTGACCTGCATGTCTTAAAGCAATGATGGACTGTCGTCTCTCTTTACCGAGACAGTAAAGAGACACCGTCAGTGGTTCTTGCCATACTATGGATTACAGTAGTCTACCCACTGTGTACTAACCCTACATCTGCATTACAAAACTGATGGTCTCATACACATTAAGAAGGCAAGTAATTCCACAAACTGACTTTTGACAAGGGACATCAGTTAATTTAAAACCATTTCAGGAGACCACCTCATGAAGCTGACTGAGAGAATGCCATTAGTGTGCAAAGCTGTCATCAAAGCAAAATGAGGGCTACTTTAAAGAATCTAAAATATTTTGATATGTTTAACACTGTTTTGTTTACTACTGTTATGCACTCATCTAGGGGGAAGGTGCATAGCATAATATTTGAAAAAAAAAAAAAAAGTTTTATTTCCAATCCCCATTTCGAACTGCCGTCTATGTTGCACAACCAAAAAGTGGTGTCTTTAAACCAAGGTCAAGGTCAAGGTTTAGTTTTTGATTCCCGTGGGAGGAACTTTTCTTAGACAAGGCAAAAGCAAGCTGCACTGCAACACATAAAACAGAACACATGCTAGTAAAAACACACAAAAAGCAAACCACAGACAAGAGAGGACCTTTTTAGCCCCTCCAGGCAGCACTGTTCTGAAGGAACAGCCTGAGGACAATGTTCAAGATGTGGCAAGCAGCACAGCAGGAGTGATATGTGTGAGTAGCCAGACGAGCAAAATGCTGCAAGCGTGGTAAAAACAGCCACTGTGTAGTAGTATGTCGCACCTTGTAAGTCAATGATGTATTTAAAATGGAAACAGAGCAAGGTGAACCCAAAACATTTTTCCTAGG
Organism: Amphiprion clarkii; assembly: GCA_027123335.1. NCBI lineage: Eukaryota > Metazoa > Chordata > Actinopteri > Pomacentridae > Amphiprion > Amphiprion clarkii. Next base: position 2,725,063 of record CM049588.1, read on the forward strand.
TTCAGTTACAGTGCAAGGACTCTAATGAGTCATGGCCAATAACGCTACACATCCAGGGCAGTGATGCCGGCTTTAAAATAGACTGTGGAGCCAATATTAGCATTATTTCTCAACACACTTATAACACACTCAAGACGAGGCTACAGTTAGAGCGTTGACAAGCTGTATTGGATTGCCCAGGAGGAAGGCTTACAAACAAAGGCAAATTCAAAACCTTCACTTTTTACAGAGGGAGCAGGTACTGTTTAAACATGCATGTTGTTGAGGGCCCTGTAGTAAACAACCTACTATGCAGATCAGCTTCAGTGGCCATGGATCTTACACAGAGTGGAGAAGGTGTGAAGTCCACCCTGAGCCAGCAGGACTCTGTGCTGCTACTCTCCAAAGTGAAGGTGAAGCTGCAACGAACGGTCAAATGTTGGGTTATTGAAGAGATAACAGAACCAACAGAATGGTGCACACCAATGGTACCAGTACCAAGAAAAAATGGCAGAGTTAGGATAGCCTGAATGAAGCTGTGGAAAGAGAAAAATACATCTTACCCACTCTAGATGATATACCCCCCAAGCTGGCTGGTTCTACATTCTCACAGTTGGATGCTGCCAGAGGTTTCTGGCAAATCCCTTTAGATCACAGGTGTCAAACTCAAGGCCCGCGGGCCAAATGTGGCCCGTCACGTCATTTTATGTGGCCCGTGAGAGCTGAAAAGTTACGACTGTCTTTAAATAAATAAATCAAAAGCATGCACTGACCATAAACTACATTTCCCACAATGCATACCAATGATGTTACCCATGAAGCGACGGCATCCCGCCACTACATTGCAGTGTATCCGCATCAATGCTGTTTTCTGCAACTGGAATTGAGTGGAATTACAAATGATCCCAGAATGTCCAGGAAGAGGAAAGTTGATGCAGATGGAAGGCTGTTTCAAGAAAGATGGGAAGGTGAATATGTTTGTGCTTCGAGGAGAAAACTGGTATGCCTTTTGTGTTATGAGGCATTGTTGGTTGTCAAAGAGTACAATCTACGTCAGCATTTTGAAACCAAACACGGAGCCAAGTATGCCAAAGTTAGACTTCCAGAAAAACAACAAATTGTGGAAGAATTAAAAAGAAAACTACAATTGCAGCAGAATGTGTTCATGAAAGCCACAACCAAAAGCCTTGCAGCAGTGAAAGCTAGCTTCATTGTGGCAGAAGAAGTTGCCCGAGCTTCAAAGTGTTTTTCAGAGGGCGTGTTTTTGAAGCAGTGCATGCTGAAGGTCTGGAGCAGGTGTGCCCTGACCAGATACAGACATTTAAAAATGTCAGTTTATCAAGGAACACCATTGTGGACGGAGTTACAGAACTAGCAGGAAACCTGTCAACGCAGCTGGCCCAAGAGACACGTATCTACATAGTTTTTTCATTAGTTCTGATGAAAGCACAGACAACATGGATACAGCGCAGCTATCCATTTTTATTAGTGGCGTGAAGTTGGATCTCTCTGTCCCTGAAGGGCTGTTGGATGTAGCTGCCATGCATGGGACCACAATGAGATGGGACTTTTTTGATGTGGTGAAGAAGTCCATGAGTAAAAATGCATTGCCTTGGGAAAAGTTGGTGGGATTAACTACAGACGGTGCACCGGCAATGTGTGGAGGAAAAGCAGGGTTGATTGGATTAATAAAGGATAAAATGCAGAAAACTAATTGTCACACGCCTCTGGTAATGTATCATTGCATTATTCATCAAGACGCTTTGTGTGGGAAGGTGCTGGGGATGAATCATATAGTGACCACAGTCATGAAAACAGTGAACTTTATTCGAGTGTGTGGCCTGAATCACCGTCAGTTCCAGCTGTTCTTGCAGGAGATGAGCTCAGAGCATGGAGACGTGTCGTACCATACAGAAGTACGGTGGCTGAGTAGGAGCAAAGTCCTCAAACGATTTTTTGAACTTAGAGAAGACATTGCTCTTCTCGTGCAAAGTAAAGGAAAACCCTTCCCTGAAATGTCAGATCCAAACTGGCTGTGTGACTTTGCTATGTTATGTGACATAACCGAGCATCTGGCCCAACTGAATCAGAAGCTGCAGGGACGCAGACAAGTCATTACGCAGATGTCCGACATGATCACGACTTTCCAACGTAAACTTGACCTATGGATGTGCCAAGTCAAACAGGACAATCTTCCTCACTTTCCCGTTTGTCAGAGCATTTCAGGCTCATTTCCCGGTGCTTTTTTATGTGCTCAGTTGGTGACCAAAGTGAGCCGGTTAATAAATGAGCTTCTCTGACTTTAAAGCACAGCATGCGGACGTTGCCATCTTTGCCGAGCCTTTCACCACCGACGTCTGCACTGCTCTAACATTATTAAAACATTTTCAACAAGATTTTTGCTGTTCCAAGAATGTTATCTTTTTAGAGTAGGGTAATGTTATTTTACCATTGTAAGGATCTTGTGTGGTACCATCATGCTGCAACCTCCATAAACCATAAGCAAGCAACCAGTAATTAAATAACTTCAGCCCAACAAAATATATAGATGTGTGTGTTCTCAAGTGAGTGTCCCATGATCTCAGTTTCGAGTTCAATCCACTCAGGAAAATCCATCACAGCTTTCCACAGGCCCAACACAGTTTAGTCCAATCCAGTTCACAATCACCATTCAAAAAGTCTGCTGTAAGTTTAAATGCAAATCCCCCCCAAATGAAAACAAATCAGGAACTCATGAATAAAAATACTGTCTGTATTCACAGTTCAACAACAATCTCAACAGTAGTACAGCATCCAATAATCAGGCAGTCAGATCAGTCACTCAGAAGTCAGCCAGGTTTGTTGTGTCGGCCTTAGCTCTATCAAGACCAGCTAATTCTAATTTTTGTTGTGTTTCATGTCTATATAAAGGCAGCACAGCTGAAAGTTCTTCAGAGACAAAAAATGGCTAAAATAAGGAACCTAATGCAGGAAACATACCTGGAAATACAGATTCTCAGCCAGTGTGTACAGCTGCCACCAGATAGCCAGGAATTTCGGATGCAGTCCTTCAAGCAGTTGGATTCACTCTGCAGAAATGCAGAGGAACCAACAGCTTGGAAGACAAACCAAGATCTGGGTGTCCAAGGGTTTCTTCTGTCACGGGCCGGGCAGATGAGAACCCAGAGGGTAGGCACACAGACCAAACAGAGTCAGGTTAACTTAACCAATAAAACTTCTTTAATAAGCGAATGTATCAACATAAAGTGAAACCCAACCAAACTTAATTCACACAAGCCAAGATTAAACTACAACCTAATAATCCGATTAATTAAACCAATGAATCGGGCCGAAGTTGGAACTAAGGGTGGTCAGCAATAAAGTGAACAAAACGGCTGACTTGCGAACACCTAAATCAAACGTCGGGGTGGGCAGGCACCTGTTCCGGCGGTCTATGAGACGCACGCCGGCACTGCCAATCGGGCAGCGTCCAAATCACCCGGCAGGTCGGCCAGGTGGAGCAGCGTCGGCTGGGGGGGGAAGTCTCTCCCAGGGACGGAGGAGGTGACCAAGTTCCCACTGATGGCTGGGTCGGCAGGACAGAGGCTGTCAGGCAGCACAGCCAACAGAAACTGCAAGCCGAGTAGACAAGGATCAGACACGACTCACTCAGAGAGTGTACAAAGAAGTGTACCAAAGACCAGAGCAACGTGTCCCCGTAGCAGACGCTAGAATCTGGCAGGGAGGTGAAGGGCGAGCCCGGCTTTATCCCTGGCTGATGGCAGATCTTGATCCAGCTGTGCTCTCTCTGCAGCTGGAGCCCATGAGCCCTGATGACTGATGCAGTCAGAGGCGCAGCACAGAAGGGGGCGGGGCCAAGAGTGACAGCAGGAGACAGGAGAGAGAAAGCAAGAGAGAGATGTCCGGAGGAAAGAGAGGAGAGAAGATGAGGAGGCGAGAAGTGAGGAGAAAAGGAGGGGGAGAGAGAGGAGAAGAAAGACAGGGAACCAGGGCGAGACTGTGACATCTTCAGCAAGAAATGACCACATCCTGATCTGCATGTGCAGAGAAAACCACCAAATGACATCACAGGAGCTTCAGCAGCAGTGGTCAAACTAAGCTGGTGTCCAGTGTTCAACCTGCACTGTACATGGCTGACTTTTAGATCATGGCTTAAGGTCCTACAAGGCTGTCAAGGAGCCTCTGATCAGTGAGAGACAGAGGTTAGCCCAGTGTTGTTGGGTTCAAACACACAAGAACTGGACAGTCAGGAACTGGAAGAAGATTCTGTGGTCAGATGAGTCCAGTTTCCAGCTTTATCTTCCTCCTGGTAATGTGAGGACAGGCAGAAGGCCAGGAGAAGCATTATCTCCAGCATGTACAGTACCTACTGTCAAGCATGGTGGAGGCAGTATCATGGTTTGAGGATGCATGAGTGCTGCTGATGTTGGTCATCTCACTGTCTGTGATGACACATTGAACTCTGCCAAGTATTAGTCATTCTCCAAATCCACATGCTCCTTTCTGCACGTGGACTGTTCCGTTGAGGTCAAAACTGGATGTTTCTGTCAGATAATGCCCCTTGAACAGATCCAGGCCCAGTAGAACTTGGCTGCAGGAGCTCAGTATCCAGGTCTTAGAGTGGCCAGATCAATCCCTGGACATGAGCCCCATAGAAAATCTGTGGTGGATTATCAAAAGGTCTGTGTCAAAGTGACACCAAAGAATTTAGAAGAAGTAAAAGCAGTGATTCAAGAAGAATGGGACCAGATTACCCCTCAACAGTGTGAAAGGCTGGTGGGGAACATGGCAGCTAGGATTAGAGCTCTACTGCTGCTAATGGCAGGACTACTAAATATTAATTTGATGATATGATGGTTTATTTATTTTTTGTTCAGTTTTGAACACATTCTCTGATATTTGTTGACTTTGATATCGACAATGTTGAGAACTGACAAACTGAAATTGTCAGGAATTTAGTTTTGTTAGATTTTCTTGTAAACAATAAACAAAAAAAGTATTTGTTTGTGTCTCTTTAATGGAGCCACACCTTTTGAAACACAAAAAGATTTTTCCACAAACATTTCATGATAATATTTGAGATTGTGTAAGATTTTAAGGGTGTCCAAAAACTTTGTTTTTTTTCCCCACCACTGTAGATAGTCCATAGCTTTAATCCTCCTCCTGACACCAACTCCAGAGTTAAAGCCTCTGGTTTTACATGAGTGGCTTCAATAATGCAGACTTTGCAATGTGATCTGCAGCCAAGGTGAAGCTGGCCTTTATTTCCTCCACTGACCAAAAAACACACCAGGCTGGTAGGGTTTTGGAGGGTGGGTTCATATTGTGCTAGTTATTTGGAAAGTTGGGACTGTTGGGGTTGTTAAGTGATTGTGGGTGTCAAGATTAATGAACTCTGAATGTTCATTTGTTATTTGGTAACGTTGTGCAAATGTCTTGAAAAAGAAGATTCCATAAGCTTTTACCTCAACAACGTTCCCATAACATTCTCAGACTGTTACTAGCAAAATTATCTACATTTGTTCACATGTGACATTAGAGGTCCCTTTTATATGAAACATTCTGTCATCTCAAGCCTCAATTACATCCTTAAAACATTTTTGCAAATGTCACATTGAGAAGGTTCTTTGTTATCGTGCAACATTGTGCAAATGTTATGTAGTAGATCTCTCTATAACCTGTTACCTCAACAATATTCTCAAAACAGCTCCAGAATGATAAAGGTAAATGTTCTGTCCTTGTCAGCATTGCAGGAATGTTTTATTAGAATCATTATGCCATCATAGGCCTCCACAGCACCCTCAAAACATCCTCTTGAATGTTACAATAAGAATGTTCTTTGGGTTTTGTTTTTTTTATTATTATCGTGTAACATAATCCTGAAAACATCTTTAAAACATCCTCTTGTTGCAGTTAAAACAACTTGCCATATTTAACATTTAGCTTTAAAAGGATATTATTTGAAGTTATATACATTGTTAAAACATTGTTTGGACATTGGATTAAAACTATTCCTTTTAAACATCACTTGAACTTTTGTGGGATGTTGTGGAATCATTTTCTATGAGCTGGACTGTTTCTCAAATGCCCTGTCTGTGGCTCTGAGCTCACTAGTTCCTACTGAAGTTTAAAACCTTTATTTAAAATCTAAAACTAAATAAACAGTAATTTCACAAATTTCTTAAACAGCTACTTACTCTTCAATTTTACTCAAACAGGAGGAAGCAAGGCATTTCTTAGGGGCTTTTTTTGAACAGCTGATTAAATTACAAACGGTCCTCTAGCGACTACATGGAGCAGGAGGACTGAGTCACAATAAGCTTTAAAGTGTGTGTTCATGGTACAATAGTGTGACTCCAAATATAATAACAAATTTCTATATCATAGAAAGCTCTTCATGAGCACCTCATGTTACATATTTCAGTCACATGAGGTGAGGCTTTGGATAAATGCACGCGGTGACTAACTGAGTAAATTATGCTCATTTTTGGCAACAGTTTTTTTTTATATGAGATTTGTTGATATGAAAAATACGGAACATTGCCAGTCATATTCATTAACAGGCACCATCCCTCAGTAAAACAGGAGAGCTTGCCACCTTAAAGGAATTAAACATACTCCATCTCTACCGCTTTCTCTTTCCTTGTGGCTGCTCTTGAGAAAAAGCAGAAGCTTGACCTTTTCAAAATAACATGGAGCCAGTCTATAAAACACGCAGTGGAAGCAGTGACTTTCATCTAAACAGACCCAGTCCAGTGCCAAACACCTCTCCCTCTATTAGATGTTCCAGTTAAATTCACGCATGTTGGCTCACTGGCACACACACACACACACACACACACACACACACACACACACACACACACACACACACACACACACACACACACACACATGTTTACGCCCGCCACCTCAGGCTGCAGTGGCAGGTATCTCCCTTCCCCCTCCCTTTCTCTCTGTCCTCAGGTGTGCATGTGGTGCTGGCGGGCAGGTGTGGCCAATCCAATCAGCAGGAGTTGTCTCAGAGGCAGGTGGGAGTGATCAAGCCTTGTACCTCTGCTCCAGTAAAAGCAGACTCTGCACACCACTCGATGCCGGACTGTTAAACAGTCACAGTCAGTTCTGATTGTCTGTTCAGTCCAGCTTCCCTTTCAGGACGGACTCCTGCCTGCTCCTTCCTGGATTCCTCCGCTCCAAGCCTCCGCGGTCTGAATCTCAGAGTCCTGGATCCTAAGAATAAGTCCTGTCCTAATAATAATAATAATAATAATAATAATAATAAGAAGAAGAAGAAGAAGAACAAGAACAAGAATAATAATATTTATTATTATTATTACTATTGTGTGCGACTGAAGGTACGTGTCCACTAGATGCGTTTTTTCCAGCATGTACATGCGCTGCATCTGAAAGTCGCACTAATGGTGGACGGTCACGAACAGGGCCACAACACTGTCACATGACAGCGCTTGAGCTTCAGCGGCCACTACGTGTTCAAGTGACAGCGCTTTCACCTTGACAGCCTGGCAGATGTGTCAGACAAACATAGCGGCTCGGCCGCAACCTTTCTCTTTTATTTCGAAAACACTTCAGCAAAAAGTATTTCTGAAAGCATTTGAGGTGAGGTAGGGATGTGGTTCATACTCATAAACTGTAAAATAAAATAAAATTGTAAAGTAGCAACAATAAAATAGCAAAGCAGGTGATTCACTGTGGCAACCCCTGAAAGGAAAAGAAGCTGATGGAGGGCAGACAAACAATACATAAGCAAAGAATGAAAACTTTGGAGATTGATGTGGCAAGTGACTGAATTTCAGAGACGTGTAGATCCAGAAACAAAGATACCTGCAGAGAGAACAAAACACAAGCTACAGGAGAGAGAAGACACAATGTTACTGACATGTAGTGGTGGTGCATCATTGTATGTAGAGAAAAAGAGAGAGCAGAGGAGAGCTGCTCATTGCATCACCGTCATCCACCAGCAATCTAGACCTCCAGAACCAAACTGGGAGCTAATTCCACAACATGGTGCCTGATGCTGAAGACTCTGCCTCCTGTTCTGCTTCTAGAAACTCTGGGAACCACAAGAAAACCTGCAATCAGCATGTGAAGGGCACTGTTAGGATGATGTGGTACAATAAGGTTTAGAAGCTACAATGGAGCTTGGTTCTTAAGAGCTTTGTATGTAAGAAGAAAGATTTTAAATTCTGTCCTGGATTTTACAGGGTGTCAATGAAGAAAACCTGATCTCTCTTATGGGTTTCAGTCAGAACTCTGGCTGCAGGATTTTGGATTATTTTGACAAACTTCACTAACTTATACTGAGTGACTAATTTACCAGCAGAACATTTAGATACAGTTCAGACAGGACACTTTGCCAGATTAAACAATTTATTTTGGAATGACATACATTTGTGTTTGGTTCAAGTGATGCTCTGGGACAATCTGAGCAAACATGACATAGACAGGCAGAGCATATTAGCAGAGTCAACTCGAAATGAAATGGAATTTAATGAAATTTAGATGGTCAGATGGTTAGCATTAGCGCTGCCTTAGTTATAAGACACACTAAGTGGGTGGGCTGGACTTAGGCAGAAAATGACTGGACAGAAAAGGGCCTTGTGACATCCTGATTCCTGCCTGTATGAATGAACACAAAGCTCCATTTATGAAAAAAAAAAAGTTTACATACATACATAGAAAGACCATGGCAGTCTTGAGTTTCCAATGACTGCTGTGTGAATGAATTTTCGGGATGGAATAATTGAAACACATGCATCTTTGTCAAACTGAATAAATAGTGAAAATTAAACTTTAAAAAAAATGTTTTAAAAGGAATATACATACAGTACATATAGCAATGATAATATTTGGTTAAATTCCTCTGGGGGACTTTACCTCAGCTAGGCATTTTACATCCACCCACAGGACACAAGGGGTCTGAATGCTTTAATGAGTATGAAAATGAAGTAAATCGTATGCTATGACCTTTACAACCACTGCAGGTAAACCCAGTTGAATACCTGTAAGGGATTTTCTTCACTAGCTTGTTATCATCAGTGTCACCTAAGCAGCAAATGAGGGAATATTTTTCAGGAAAAAATAGTGTACCATCCCTCCAGTCAGGTTCCATAAACCTGTAGGATTTAAGGCAAAGTGCATTGAAACAGTTGTGGTGGCACATGTTGGCCTAGCATCTTAGTAAGACACTACACTGGTTCATTTGTACAGGGGTCCTCTGTTTACCACGTCATCGACCTGCAGCTGTAAAAACTGTATCTTCTTAAAACAACTAAAAAATGAAACAAAACAAAAATATGCCTGCTAAACTAAAAATACCCATATAATTCACAGGATCCTGAATCCTTTGGAATTCAGAAGTCAGAACAAACACGTATGATAACTGAGGCAATAGACAAAGCCTGGAGCTAATCATAAGAATATTTAAAATTGGATTTTCACCTTCAGCGACACCTCGTCTCTACAGTTAGTTGATTAAGGAATGCCCTTTGCAGAGACCTAAAGAGGGTGTATATATAGTCCCACAGCTCATATTGCAGCCTCCCACACCTCAGGAACTCCTCTCCCTGTTTCACACTGATTAGATTAGACAAGCTATCCCCGAGTGATCCTTTAATTCCCTCACACCCAAAGACAACAGCAGCAACACACACTGAAAAGGTCAAAAGACTCAGGGCCTTATGATACCTAAAACCTCCTAAGCTTTAATATCCTCACTCTGCCAACTAATGAAATATAGCCTCCATAGGTGGAACTGTGAACAGCAACAGACGGGATTTAATCTGTGTCTGCAACTGCAACCTGTGCAAAGCACTACAGTTCAACGATTCTGGATACGAACATACCAACTTTGTGACAGATGCCTTTAATTAGCATTTGGAAGTGTTACCAATGCAACATATTGGACAAATAATGTAAGCATGCAAACGTAGTGCTGTTTTTAGATGCTGGCTGAAGAGAAAGACTTGTTCTTGCGTAATTTGTTTCAGAAGACCATTTCCCTTCGCTGTATCGTTATACACCACTCGAGAAATACGCAGAAGTCTTTAATACTCTAGTCTCACAATAATATTTAGATCTCCTTCAATATATACATGCAGTAAAAAACATAATAAACTGACAGATCATCTTCAAGACTAAAAAACAAACAAACAAAAAGACCTCTTAGGACTATCACACAGTTAAACATTTACAATAAACAGGTGCTAATGAAAAGCAATACAGTATATACACTGAAGCAAAATTATACACTATATCACAGCACCATGTACACTTTTGCCTCCTGTCTACCTGTCTGCTGTTTTAATAATAATACCAAAGCAGATAAGAACATGTGCATGTACTAAATGCAGGTGTGTGAACTGGGGTCTCAGCTGTTCAGGGTGTTTTAGAACACGGAACCGTTGGGCCATCAGGTTGCCTTCTGTCTGCACAGCTTAAACCTGTAAGGCATGCCTGAAGAAGTGCTAGTCAAAAAATGATCTCAAATTTACAATGTACTAATATTTTTCTTTATGTCTCTTTAACTACACTTATATATGCACTTATTTTTATTTCTCATATGTATATACAGTTACATTGCATTTAGATTACATATATGGATATTCATCACAACTTTCATCATCCCACTTTGGTAGGAAATTATATATATTATTTACTTATTTTTGCACAAACTATAAACTAATCATGTCACAATACATTGTACATTAGAAATTGCTCTCCATGAAAGTTTCTAATTTCAGTTTATTGCATATTGTTTCGATTTATAAAACTAAACTAAGCTGAAAAAAGGTGAACATTAATTACTAAGGTAAGGATAAAAAACAGACTTAGTTCTATTCAAAAAGCTCAAACCACAGTAAAGTGTAAATTACTATGGAAGAAACAGCTCTGCACTGAAGGCACATATGGGCTATTCACACCGAACACGACGCTTTCTAAGTAACAATAGATGCAGGTGTACATGTTACCAACAAAAACTGTACCAACGAAGCAGCACTGCTGCTCAGCATGTGTGTGTGTGTGTGTGTGTGTGTGTGTGTGTGTGTGTGTGTGTGTGTGTCAGATGTGGGCTCAGCATACACATTTGTTCGTTACCTCGTCAGCCTGTCTTTTTAATTAGCCTGCCGTTTATCACAGCCCTGTGATTGCTTTTGTAATGATGTCACCGGTGCATAATGAGCAAGGAGGCGTCACACTGCGAACATGACAGGCGCTCAGCTTATGTCTCCATGGACACGTTTGACGGGCAGAGGATGGAGGGAGGGGGGGAGGAAGGGAGGGAGGGAGGGAGGGAGAGAGGGAGGAGAAGGAAAGAAAACACCAGCAGGAAAAAAATGTAAATAGAACAGAGGGGCATTATTAGAAATGCCAGGGGGCCTGCAGTCGCCAACATTCAGCTGTCACAAGTTGAAATGTTTTGGAAACGACGTCTCTGTTCACCTCCTCTCATAGCACTCTCGTCTGGCATTGAAACAGCTTTTTGTCTGTGTGCTTGGCTAACCTTGTTGAGGAGCTCATAAATAACACTGCAGCACAGAAACATAACCTCGTTCACATTCCAGGAATTAGGTATGACAGTGCTTTGTTGATTCGCTGCCAAGAAATTACACAAAGATTCCTCAGCATTTTAATGACAAGATCTATATCCAGCCATGTATGACTGCACAAGTAAAATGCACAAAGGGGCAGTCGCTGAAACAGAAAATGAAGATGACACCTTCACTGTGTGCAGAGTGGTGTGTGTCCACACATGGTGTTGCATTGTGGCTGACAAAGTATCTTTTAAGAAAACTAGTGACAGTATGTTGCTTGCAGTTATTGACCTAATGAAGTGATGTAGAGTGGAAACAAAGAGTGAGTCAATGGTAATGCTCACACCAAGACACCCAGTTACTGCACCAACAAGTGGTTGCTTGGCTGCCTCTATGGGAGAGGCCTCTATGATTTTCAGTGTGAAGAACAAAGGACACTTTACTATCAATCAATCAATCAATCAATCAATCAATCAATCAATCAATCAATCAATCAATCAATCAATCAATCAATCAATCAATCAATCAATCAATCAATCAATCAATCAATCAATCAATCAATCAATCAATCAGATTTATTTATAGAACACTTTACTACAACATAAAAGAAGAGCAAAGTGCTTTCCATCAGCATGAAAAAACAAAACAATACAATTTGGTTACTACAGAACCATAAAACCATAAGACCAAGAAAAAACATAAAAACATAAAATCATAATACAGAACAGATGAATCAGTAACATTTAAATAAGGCATTTTAGAACAACATAAAAATAAAACAGTGCTAGGAGACAAAGGAACGTCTGAATAAGTGCGTTTTAGTCTGGAATTGAACAGCGACAGGTCGGTGAGAACACAAAGTTCCAGTCGAAGTGCGTTCCAGAGTCTTGGAGCAGCAACAGCAAAAGAAGGATCAGCCCACTGCTGGTACTGAGACCTGGGCACATCCAGCATATCTGAGTGGAGGACCGGAAAGCTCTGCTGGGGCGATGGATGATTAAAAGCTCAGATAAATATGATGGAGGAAGGCCATGAAGAGCTTGAAGAGCAAATGTTAAAATTTTAAACTCAATGCGATGATGGACCGGGAGTCAGTGGAGGACGGAGAGGATGGGAGTGATGTGACTGTGTTTAGATGTGCAGGTTAGAAGATGGACAGCTGCATTCTGAACCCGTTGTAGTCGACAGAGTGATGAGTGCGTGATACCAAAAAAAAGTGTATTACAGTTGTCGATGCAAGAACTGACAAAAGTGTGAATGGTCTTCTCCAGGTTGTGTTGGGAAAGAAAGGGCTTGACTTCAGTGAGAAGACATAGCAGAAAAAAGCTAGCCTTGACAATAGAAGCAATTTGCCTGTCAAGTCTCAACTCACTGTCAACAATGACTCCAAGGTTTTTTACTGTTTGACTGACAGGGAAACTCAGCGATGAATTGGACAATACATTGAGGTGCTCAACATCTGGGACATCCTCAGTGGATGGAAGAAGAGAGGCTTCCACTGTGTGAGCTCTGCACACTGGACCATATTCAAATGGAGCCATGATGGGAAGTTCTCTGGTAGAAGGCCCCTAGACACACTGAGCATTTTAACCCTCATTTATAAATCACTCATCGAATCCATCCTCACCTATAACATCTCAGCCTGGTTCAGTTTCCTCACCATCAAACATAAAGCAACAACAAAAAAAAACTGTTGTGACTCTTAAAGTGACAGTGTGCCTATTGACACTGAATAACAGGCTGGCTAGATAACCACTGGGTTACATTTGCAAGCAGTATATTTTAACAAACAAGATAAAACATGATCCTCAGTGAAATGAGGGACAAAGAAGCTTTGTTTTGCCAGTAAATATTGTGCTGTCATCAGTGTGTGTTAGTTTAGCAGCATTGTTTTACTTACCACTGTTGGCATGAGAAAAGCTGGAAGCTGGCGCATGACTTGCACTGTGCACACACACGCACGCACGCACGCACGCACACACGCACACGCACACGCGCACGCGCACGCACACACACACACACACACACACGCACACACACACACACACTATTGCAATATACTCCGACTCTTCTCTAATAATGTATCAAGTTTGGAAGGTGCTTGCATAAGGTTTCTCACAACCCCCCTCGAAATGTGAACTTTGCCTGTCTAGCTGTGAAATCTGTGCATATGTTCAGCCTTATTCACTCCTCCCCCACTCCCAGCCTTATCAAAAGCCAGCCATTCTCTTCTTTTTGACATTTGTAGATGCCGGATATCTGTCTAATATACTGTTGCAGTCAGTGGCTCACAGGGTGGGGGTGATGTGTGTGGAGTGGTGGTGGGGCTCTGAAGTAGCTGCTGATATCTGAGTAAACAGGAATCATATTATTCTTTATTGTGTGCTGGGAGCTAAGCTGCCTCATATTGTTGCAGGGCCTCTTTTCCCATGGGGAAGGGAAGATAAAGGGAAAGTTCTTAATGTCAACATGAATGAGGCAGCACGGTCTGACACCACACACACACACACACACACACACACACACACACACACACACACACACACACACACACACACACACACACACACACACACACAGTCCTCCTCCCCACCTAAACTCCAGGGACCTTTATGTGCTTCTTTTTTAATATCCTCTATGTGCACATGGCAAAAATCTCTAAATTATGAAATTATGCTAGTCTGTTATTGAAGTAAAAAATCACTAAACATCAACTTGTCTTAAGAATTCTGTACAAATTATATTTCAAATCCTACTGAAAGAAGATAAAAAACCACGTTACACTACAAGAATAATAATATTGTAGCGACCCTCTGTGATGAATGAGTGAAACTAACCCGTTCTCGTTGTTAATGAAACCGTCACACAGGCTACTGTGGGCCGTAGCCAACGCCAAAATATCTAGAACAAACCTAATCTTAGCTCCAGAATTAGCTGTTGTTCCCAGCTCTCTCTCACTCGACACACACACATCGACACGGAACAACACACACACACTACTGCAGACTCTGAGCCAATCAGAGGTGAGCTAACTAAGCATGGCACGTTCTCTGATATTACGTAAATCTCGAACTGAACAATAAACATTGAAACCTCATCACCAACAATATCAGTCCCTTCCAATATTAAAAAATAAAATCTGAGAATTTTTCAAAATTCTGGAAGTAAGTTGTCGTATTAACAAGTGACAACACTGATGCTGGGCAGCCGAGAAGGGCCCGCCCAAGAGGACCCTCACCCTCCCACACAAATGTTGTTTCTTGCCTTCGGGTCGACGTGTGTGGAAGAGCTTTAACACTCATGCACTACGTCTCCAGCACTAGAGCCAGACACTTCAGCACCTGGTTGTGTCGCTAGGTGTAACAGCCTTGAGCGAGGCTGGTCTTGCAGCCCACTAAGATGTGTTAGAGTGTAGCTGGAGTCCGGCAGAGTGAGTATGAAGGGTCTTCACCATACCATTGTTTGAGGTTCCTGGGTGATGGTAGGACATCATAGGCCGCCTTGATGGTGAAGCTTGCTCTAAACGCCTTCATATCCCATCGCTCTTACCAAGAGATTTTCCTCTTTTCCTCTCCTTCCCACGTCATCCATTGCCCTTGCTTTGCCTGTGTGATGGCTTTTGCACACCTGACTGCTTCCTGTTGCCGTCGTACTTCACAGTGACAACACTGAATCATGCTACAATATCTCAGTGCAGTTGTGCTTTCAGAATTTGGAAACCCACTCTCAGGCCATATATAGAGTATCCCAAAAGTCCGTCTGTCTGCTTACTACATCCTTTTCATGCTGAGAGATGCAGGAACTGTCAGAAAAATCCTACAAGAGGTCAGTTCAGAGTAATGATATCAATAATTTATTGTAACAGAATGCACATTCTGGACTCACGGCAACTAAGGCTAGTGAAGAGAAGAGCAGCTTCTCTTGGTGCACTGCTCCTTTACCAGTACCGGTAAGTATAGAACATCCTGTGGCTAGAATAATTGCATAGTTAAAAACACACACTGAGCAGTAAAAGTGAGCAGTGTTTTTCCATCACAAACATACTCACAGGGCTACATAAAGACCCACCCCACCCCCAGAAATGATGTTAACTACAAACGATATTCAATTTAGTGAAAGAAAACACAGTGGTGTGTCATGCACGCACACACACATATAAACATACATAAAGGAATATATCCACATAAAGTTCTGTATCTTTTTAGGGGTTCCATAGATCTTCACTCCTTTGCTTCCAATCTTTCTTTTTTTCCACTGACAAGTACATATGTCCTCACATTGTATCCAATTACCCAACTGTTAGAAGCCTTGATTGATGCATAGCAGCAGATCTCTCTCTCTCTCTCTCTGTGTGTGTGTGTGTGTGTGTGTTCAGATGAATGTCAGTGCGTGACCTAGTCAGGGCTAAGTATCACATCAGCCACATCAGCAGCTGTGGCAGCAAGTGTACCTGGGATAGATCAAGGTACAGACTGGCCTCTTTAACCTCCACTCAGTGTTTGGGGTTGTATGTGTGAGCCCCCAACTATGTGTGTGTGTGTGTGTGTGTGTGTGTGTGTGTGTGTGTGTGTGTGTGGTGTTTGGCTCAAGACAGTAAATAAGTGCCACTGAAAACAGGACAGCAGGACAGAGGGCAATGGAGAGCTTGGCAATGGTGAATCATCTCATAGGCCTACTACAGCAAGCTTTTTGTAATGCCACACACACACACTGCACACACACACACACACACACACACACACTTACAATCTAAATATTTCCTTTAGTCATATTTGAAATATAAAGTTCACAGGACCTGCAGAGGTGAAGCTCTCAGCTGCCACCCACTTACAAGTCCTCAGTGTTGTCTGAGCAGTGTCCTGTCTGCAGAGAGCCCTTGTCATTATGCAGTGTGTGTTGTGTGTGTGTGTGTGTGTGTGTGTGTGTGTGTGTGTGTGTGTGTGTGTGTGTGTGTGTGTGTGTGTGTGTGTCAGTGTGCTGCAGTGTTGTTTGCAGAATGTATGTAAATGTCATTATGACATCACACATGACACCACAATCTTTGAGATGTCATGTGTGATGTCATAATGGCCAGAAAAACTATATATATGTCTCTAATACCTGGATTCAACCCACAACTTCTTGTGCTTCCCTGCGATTTCCTGCGATTTCCTGTGATTTCCCGTGATTTTCACCACTCACTTGAGCAGACATGGCCCTGAGCTTTAAAAAGGTCAGAGCGTTTTTATCATCAAAGGTCTCGACTTCAACAGACCATGCGATGGAAAACAGAAAGGAGCATGAACTTTCATCAGGAAGTTCTTCTGAGTCTGTGTCTACAGTCAACTCCAGAGAAACTTGTGAAAAAGTTTCCAAATTTACCAGCAAGGACGATAAGGACTATGATGAGGATACATTTTCTACGCCAGTTGTAGCCCTCAGATACTCAAAGTCTCTCGACACTTTGGTATCGGTCCATGAGGAGTTGGAGTCCGATGACAGATGCTCCTATCAAGAACCAGCGACTGAACTTGTCTCTGCTACTGAACCCGCCGCTTCCCAAGTCAGAACCGAATCACATTCTTCGCTCTACTTGTCAACCGAAGAAAAGGATATCGTCGGCGCTCTGCTCCTGAAGGTGATGGCAAAGTTCCTCTGTAAGTCCAGGGTGTTAGTCACCACAGAGCAACTCCAGATCATCCTGAAACAACAGTTAAACCTTCTGGATGAACACTACCTGCCACCTGAAGTCATCACAAAGATAACCCAGGAGATGGACAAAATATCCAAGGCCATGGCGAAGGACCTTCACAAGATGTTTGGCTCTGCAGAAAAGCTGCTGGAGGCAGCGACCACAGCAAAAGATGCATCATTTAAGGATGCTGTGTGGATGGCTTTGCAAGTCAATTTAGAAGCCATCCCTCGACCAGACAATTTGAAATCTGCAGACACCAGGTTCTTCTCAGCGGTGGGAAGACACATCAGCAAAACCTTTCGCCGTTTGAAGAAGAGTCGGGCAGGTTCTAATACCGTAGGGATTATATTACTAATCCTTTTTTGTATATCTGTACTTCCTTTATGAGAAAATTACAGTACAGATAAGATAAGGCTTTCCACAAATTCATCTAGTGTGGATCAGTAAGACCTTCTCCAACTTCTCCACCCTGATTCCTCTCTCTCTCTCTCTATCTATCATCTATCTATCTGTCTATCTATCTATCTATCTATCTATCTATCTATCTATCTATCTATCTATCTATCTATCTATCTATCTATCTATCTATCTATCTATCTATCTATCTATCTATCTATCTATCTATCTATCACCTCCATTCTTCACCTTTCTATTCTTCACCTCCTCTTTCTTTAAGGGCAGCACGGTGGGCTCAGTGATTTGCACTGCAGCCCCACAAAAACTCGTCCACCCCTCTGGTGGCTGTTTTCTGTGGTGAGTTCTGTGTTCTCCCCGTGTTCGCGTGAGTTTTCCCCGGGATGCTCCGGTTTCCTCTCACATCACAAAAACACAAACTAATTGGACTCTCTAAATTGCCCCCCAAAAACAAAAACAAAACAAAAAAATCAAACCCCCTCCCTGGGCTGCGACCTTATCGTGGTGGAGGGGTTTGCGTGTCCCAATGATCCCAGGAGCTATGTTGTCGGGGGCTTTATGCCCCTGGTAGGGTCTCCCATGACAAACAGGTCCTGGGTGAGGGACCAGACAAACAGCAGCCCAGAAGACCCCAATGACCAATAATAATGTTGGAACCACGAGTCCCTTGCCCGGACGCGGCTCACCGGGGTCCCCCCCTGGAGCCAGGCCCGGGGGTGGGGCTGGAGGGCCAGCGTCTGGTGGCCGGGCTACTTCCCACGGGGCCCGGCCGGGCACAGCCCCAAAAAGAGACGTGGGACCCCCCTCCAGCAGGCTCACCACCCGCAGGAGGGGCCATAGGGGTCCGGTGCTATGTGTGTTGGCCACATTGAAAATGTGCTTGAATTCACCCAAAATGCTGTGAAATTATAAACAACAACCTGTAAGACAAGATAAAACACAACAACTTGAAGACAAATCTGAATATAAACACACTAAAATAAAGTAAAATAAAAGATACAACACAATAAAAAATAACGCTCCACTTGGATTAAATTCCAAAGAATGTTCAGCAGCGACTTCAAAGTTTCTGAGAGAATGAACACACTGCTGCTGCCTACATGTTCACATTTTTCCCATCACTTTTCTAATCAATAAATAATACAAATACCTTTATTTGTTTAGCAACGCTACATGCATCACATATAAAAAGTGCAATTTAAGAAAGACCTTACAATACATATACAAAAGTACATAATAAAAGTAATAAAATAGCAGGTCTAATACTGGTAAGTTACATAAAATTGCAAAAGATATTTAAAGACAGGCCTAGAAAAGGAAAATTTAGTGTTTAGTGACAGTGGGGAACATTTAAGAGAACAGATTTAGAGAATCTCAGGGATCTATAACTTAGTCAACATATCAGATAAATAGTCAGGAACTAGTAGATTAAAAGATTTAAAAACTAAATTGAATTATGAAATGAGCAGAAAGCCAATAAAAAGCCTTTAAAAGCGAAGTCTTTGCATTTGGTTTTGGTGCAAAGATGCAAAATTTCTCAAGATTTCTTGGGCGTTTTAGGATAAATGAAGTCTGCAAGAAATAGTACAAGCATGAAAAGGTTAAAAACTATATTTTTAGTGATGTTTCTCAACTGAGATCTAAGTTGAAGCTGACTTTCTTTATCTCCAGTGATGGTCAGACCTCTAATTGTAGTCTTTAGACACGTTTCTGTAGCAACTCAGGCTACGCTAAAGACAAGTGATGGCGAGATGAAGCTTCATGAAGCACTGAGGCTTTCCATCCAACTGGTTCACTCATGGTTCGAAGCTTCATGATGCTTCATTTGCTACTGGACAAATAAAAGTAGAATGACACACTAGCTTTGCTATGTGAAGCTGTGAATTGTGCTTAAATGATAATGCCAATAAACAAGTAATATACTTAATATAGTGTCTGCTTTTCCTGATAGCAGGACAGAGGGGGAATGGAAACAAATTGGAGAGAGATTTGAGATTTGTAGCTTGATTGCTTGATTGATGTCAGGTTCTGGCTTTCTGTAAAGTGCTTAGCTACTTTTAATTGTAATAAGGGCTATATAAATGAAATTTATTGTGCTTTTGCTACTTGTTTTTTGTGACTGCATGTGGTACCAGTGACAACCTGTAAAACAAAAGTAGGGACAACATTTGATTTGTTTTTCTTCAAAAACATCCATTATTCCACTGTGTGTGTGTGTGTGTGTGTGTGTGTGTGTGTGTGTGTGTGTGTGTGTGTGTGTGTGTGTGTGTGTGTGTGTGCACGTGTTTGTGTATGTAGTATTGTGAGGAGACTTCATACATGTAATTGGAGACTGGGCCACTTGCACACTGACAGGGACTTGAGCCATGGGGGTGTGATTTCCATAGGGTGTTTTCATGTTGCTTACAGCAACATAACAAGTAGGTACCATTGAGGAGTGGTGTTTCAAATGAGGTGAGCTGTGGCTCCAGTCAAGACTTTCTTAAGAGCTTCATGTCACACACCTCCAGAGCGTCTCACACTAGTCCTTGCATAAACATATAAGAAAAGTTGTTTTTGATTTCAAGTGAATTATTTACAATACACATCAGTAACCCACAGAGCCAGATGTTGATGTTGAGGACTGTGGTCTTAATTAAAGCTGTGGGCAACACTGCAAAAGTTTTGCAGGACTGGAAAAGAATTATCTGTCAAAGACTTCTTTCATAAACTGGACTAGAACACGGAGCTTGATCAGCTAGAGCCCACAGTCTCATTCGGCTAACTTGTATACAGGATCTTGTGCCAAATTTCTGTCTGACCTGATATGGAGGACTTTAAAAACACATGCTTCTGTCATGCCACTCCACCTGTCAACTTTCAGGTGCCACTAGCTGCATTCAGGTAGCAACTTGTATACAAAATTAAGGTACGTGTCCACAGGATCCACCAATGTCTCGCATCCCATTCATTGTGTATGTGAAACACATCGCATTGCATGGTGGTTGCGTTGCGGCACGTTTCAAGCTGCGTTGCGGTACGTCGCCCCTGATTTGCATAAAGTAGTTTAATTTCTATTTCATGCAAATAGCGAATGATATTTAGATGCGGTGCATTGCCATATGAGAAAAAATGGCCCTTTGGACACGTAGCTTTACACTGTTCAATTTGTGAGACTTAGTCAAATTTTTAATTTGCAAACATTACTTTAATGATGTGTTGACACAATGATATGGGTAATTAATTCAACCTTGTAACTCATTTCATTTCTAAAGTCTTCGTTCACGATCTTAACATGTTCAGAAAAATTTAACAAAGCACTGATACACAGAGACATTTAAGGATAGCTCTTATGACCAGAGACATCTTTGTTTGTGGTCTCATTTTGTTATGATCCCTGCTCCGGCCCCTGCCCTTCTTTCCCCTTCTCCCTCTTTCTCTTTCTCCCTCCTATATCCTGTATCTGTCTATCATCTCTGTCTCCCTGTCTCTCTCTCACTCACTCTCCTGCTCTCATTGCCTGCACTGCTGATCACTGGGATGAAAGTTAGCTGCGACAATCAGCTCACCCAACTCACCTGCTCACAATCACACCTCCTCCTATATAAGCACAGTTCAATCACTCACTCCCCCATGCCCCCTTATCTATCTATCTATCTATCTATCTATCTATCTATCTATCTATCTATCTATCTATCTATCTATCTATCTATCTATCTATCTATCTATCTATCTATCTATCTATCTATCTATCTATGTATATAGATAGATAGATAGATAGATAGATAGATAGATAGATAGATAGATAGATAGATAGATAGATAGATAGATACTGGCGTATTCATAGTAGGTGAAAAGCAAAAACTTACCAGGATCAGGATCGCTGGTCTGCATGGCATTCTCCTCTTACATCATACTGCTTGAATGTGTTTATATTTTAGGCCGATTTTAAAATAAAACTCTGGTATGAGTGGGTGTCCTCCATTGTCGTTTCTCCATACTGCCAAAAAGACCCAGAATATACCTATAGTTTTGCGAAATCTTGCAAAACTTTCTCGGGATTCTTCCTGATTTTTTTTTTTCTTCCCCCCATGTCCCTTCCGGGGCTCTGTAGGAAAGAAAGTCTGAAGATATATAATTCAACTCTGAATATATGGAGTGAAAGTTTGAATATTTGGAATGAAAGTCTGAATATATATATATAATGAAACTCTGAATATATGGAATGAACTCAAACAGAACTCAGGAAGAGCTTGAAGTGATGCTTTTATGTACCGCCTTTAACAGGGACTTTTGCATATCATTAAAATAGCAGTGGACTGACGTCTAGATGTCTCTGCACAGTTACACTTTTAAGATCATTTTTAGTGATTTATATAATTTCAAAATGGTACAATATTGTAACAAATCATTAATAAGCCTGTACTTCTGGTAATGAGATTAAAAATAGTATATGAACATTAAACATTGTTAAATTCCTAATTTAACACATAAACATGTGTATAGACAAATAGATTCATGATAAGAATACTGTGTAACTGATTATAGAGAGTTCATTGACATCAGTGTTCTATAATTTTTCTAATATTATTAATAAAACTATTGAGCAATGAATTAAATAATTATTTGTTTTGAAATAGTGAGATAAATTCTTTTGATGTGTTCATCAAAATTTCAACCCCTACTTCCTGCAGGGTAAAAAGCCAGTCAGGGTGTTTCTGTTTTCCATTTGGTACTTTGTAGTTCTGCTACTGGAGGGGTCTGAGCCAGTCGCTGGGCCAAAATGTGGCTCAATGAATATTTGAGTGTCCTCCTCGGAAAGTGTGTACTTGATAATCCTCTGGAAGTCTTCCTCCTCATAGTCTCCTCCTGAGAGAACAAACATCACACCATCCTGACAGACAGGGAAGATGTTTTTCTTTTAGGTTGCACATGCGGCGTATTGGTGTCTTTGCTCTGGTGATCCCAGTGGACCCTGTCCTTAGTCTGACGATTGTAGAGGTCTTAAATTCCAGAGCTACAGAAGGGGGATTAAAATCTGCTCTCTCTTTGCTTTATTGTCAGTTATGGCTGGTTGATCCTACGTTTGTAGATCATGTGCACAAATACTATGTGTGCTATTTATATTAGTACAGAATGTGTCCTCCTTCCACACACAAACAGTCTTTATCCCTGATACCCTGTTTTGTGAAGATGGAAGTACTAATGAACAATGTGGTTAATTAACTGACAATATCAGCAGTTTTCTTCAAGAGCAACAGGTCAAGGTCACGTCCTCTGATAGTTTATATCATTAGACAACATATGGAGAAAGAAATGCAGAGAGCAGAGGAGTTTTTTTTTTGCAAGTGAATGATCTATATCTCTATTATATATATACACACACACACACACACACACACACACACACACACACACACATATGCATTTATTGTACGCCCATGCAACTGCAATTTACTTGTTTTTTCATTTTGTTTCAGTAATTATGTATGCACAATCGGTCCAGAAATACGAGAACAGATGCTTCTGTTTTGCATTCATTTCAAATTTAATACAAACTTTTTAATTACAATTGACAATGTCAGCTAAATACTATAATTTCAGTTCCATGCTGAATTTGTAAAACAGGTCCATAAACCGTACAACAGTACTTAATGAACAACGTTCTGATGGCACGGTCATAGTTTTAACCAGTGAACAATAGCTGCAGGTTGATTTAGTTGAACTCTGATGAGCAGATCAAATCATCAGCATTCAGTCTCATCTGCATGCTGCTTTAGTGAAAGGACTATTCTTTAGTTCTGACACAGCATCGTACATTAAAGGGATAGTTCGGGATTTTTGATATGAATCTCTATGGCATCCCTATCATTAGTAAAGTACACTCTCACTGTCTTACCCCCGACAGTGTCCCGTGAGCCGAGTTCTGGTCCGGTTCTGGTCGCGGCGAAAGTAGTCCGGCAGGTTTCCAGGGTCACTTAAATAAAACGTATTTCTTCTAAAAACAGCATGTGTTCAAAAGAGTGATTTATTTGCATAAAAAAACCCATTTCCACGAAAAAGTCACACCACGTAATCACTTGGCACTACTTCCTGTCCCGTCGTATCAATGCGCGCTGCCCTCCAGCTGACTGCTGCGTACATGTGTTGATATCAACACATCAGATCCATAGATCAGTCAGATAGATTTGCAGTAAGTGTTTGTGTATCTTTATTGTTGTCTGTAAACAATTTTAAATCGCCCTTGTGTGTGATAAGATGCAACATAAGTAAACTTGCTTGCTTTTGTGTATATTTGAAAAGGTCACGGGTCTGTCTTGAAAACCAAATCTTGATCTCAGTGAGACATGCTGATTTAATAAAGCTGCTTGAGCGTCATCTTGTAATCCATTATATTAATACCATTAACTTCAGCATTTGGAATGTAATTTCCTACATAAATAAAATATCACAATAACATGTTTAAAGTAATTGTTCTTATATTTGATTTAAAATGTAAAGAGAAAAAGTGAGTCTTGATAGTTTGAACAGATAGTATGACAGGAGAAAGCAAGGCTGTCAGTGTCTACAGATGAGAGAGAGGTGTTGCTAATTGGTTACTAATTACTCAGTAAATTGTCTAATTAAGCTGGCAGTTAATTTGGCTTTGCTTGCACAGCAGTCTTTGGTAAATTATATCATGTTTCAAGGTAAGAAGAAAGATGTGGGAGTCGAAGTCGAATATGGACATGGACCGACACGTCGGTAAAATGACTTGTGATATTGTGAGTTCAGTTTTACTTGTGTGTGTCTCTGTGTTGTTGTTGCCACTTAGGTATTCTTGCCGGATCACACACACACACTTATAGCATGAGTGTGTGCCTCTTGTTTGGTGGGACTTGTTCTGACATGGGAATGTGTCTAAAGTGTTGTGCTATTTATATGTAATAACATGATATCATGTGAGGAGAGGGTTTTCTGTCAGTCATATTGAAGTGGATGATGGACCTGAATATCTTCAGGTGCTCCACTCACGTTCCTAAAAGCTTTTTCGAAAGTAGTACAATGCTGAAAGTGAGAAATGCAATACAAAATTTCATTATACTAAATCAATCTAGAATGCATCTCTATTATGCAGTTTTTGGTTAAATCACTTTTGGTTTTCAAGGCAACAATAACAAGAAGATCCAAATTGTCTAGGTTTAACACAAATAAAGTTACTGCAAAATTGATGCCAGAATCAAAGATTGGTAAATAAACTTTTCAGTCATAATGGGACTAAACTTGAGATAAAAGCTGCAAATTGTATTAACAAAAGTACTATTGTTATGTTATTAAATATTTAAAGCGCTGCACACAAAAGTATTGAATAATAAAACTCTGTCCAATGCAATGACCAATAGAAGAGACATTAAGCATTTTTCAACCGTATGACATTGGCAGTCTTTACGATGCAAAGTTAGGTCACCAGTCCCTGTTCCTGTACCATATCAGTGGTAACAATCTCTGTGCTCAGCAGGACATGTACTATCATTCAGGTCTTTAAAGAGCTATCTGTCTCTCCATATACCTCCTAATCACTTGCATGCTGGGGTCACTGGCTTGTGACCCTTTCCATTTACTGCTGGTCTACTCTTTCTCCTCTGCTCTTACAGCCAGTTAGATCTGGGGACGCCCTCGACACGGCAGCTGCTGGAAAACTGGACAGGGTATCTGCTTTGACATTGTTTTTGCCTGGGCCATACTTTATGTCTTAGTTGAAAGAGGCAAACTGAGCAACCCAGTGCAGTTCTACAGCACCAAAGCAAACTCTGTCCTGTGGATCCATCTTGACTAGCCAGTAACCACTGGGCAGGTCAAAGGTAGAAAATCACTCTGCTCTAGGGATGTGTCTTCAATCCTTTGCAAGGGAAGGGCATCATTCTGGGTTACAGCATTCAACTGTCTGTAATCCGTGCAAAATCTCTACAAAAATTATCATCTGGCAATGCTTTCCTAGGGGCACAGTAGTCGCTAAGTTTTATGCAACTTGTTATAAATAACACCAGGTTCTTTAAAGTCAGAGCAAATGCTGTAGCACCACAGAAGCAAGCACTACAAAGGAGCATTAACAGTAATTATTTCAGAAGTTTAATACTAAAGGAAACACGGATCAAAATAAAATGAGCTAAAATGCAGAGTGAAGCTAAAATAAATCCATAGTAAAAACAAGGCTGTGTGGTGAGTGGAACCACAGCAGCTGGACCACTGATATCAGAGTCACATTCAATTTAGACAAAGTATTAACTCTGGCCACCATCGCAACAATGCTGTAATTATTCAGCCAGTGACCTCTTCAGTCTCCTGTGGTTGTGTTCCTTCTCCTCCTTGCTGGCAATGCTTCCTGAATCCCCTCACAAGACTCCTGTCCATTAAGCAGCCCTTTGTTTGTTGTCAGCTGCTCACAGGTCCAAGGCACCGCTAATTAGTCACCCAGCAGTAGGGAATCAACACACTATGTTACAAAATAAAAATAAAAGTACAGAAAAAACACTCAGCAATAAAACTAAAGATATAAAACATGCAATTATTAAAAACCCCTGCAACTGGGATATAAAATGCTATATGGTTACTGGATGAAAAAAGTACAGTGCATTAAAATTATAACAGAACAGTGCCTATAAGAATTAATCCAAAACAGGCAATGAGCTTTCTTCACACATGGGACATTTTCATGATGTCATCCTGCATCGTCAGTCTACCGTCAGGCTCAGTGTTGGAAAATCAAGCTCAGGTGACAGCAGCTCCATCTGCACTTTAATGTTTCCTGTATCCATCCATCCATCCAAAATTTTGACAATCAGAAAAAAAAATCATGAACATGTCATTAGATGCAATAGTTCTGGAAGCATCCATGGGACCACACTTACACTTGGACTGCTTCTCTACTGTAACACTTCATCATCAACCTCTCTTTAATAACAGGTTGCAAACCACTGGGTTTTAAGATTGCTGTAATTAAAACGCTACTCAAAGAGCATACTCTTGGTGTTTTAGCCAATTACAAACCCATGTTCAACCTCCTTTTTATTTCAAAAATTCTTGAGAAAGTTGTTGCAAGTCAATTGTGTGTCCATATGATCGAATCTTAATTGTTAACTGAGTGGTTTGGTGATTGTTGCTCAATTATTGTCTGCTACCAGTTGTTTGGCCAAAAGCATTGTGGGGCCTTTGCTGGTGATAGGCCACCTTGACAGACACAGCATCCATTAATGACGGTAGACATACAAGCTTGCCACAATATACCACAAAAAGCTTGGTTTTAATGCATATGCATGCACTCAATAAATGACACATTGCACTAATACATCTCATATAAAACAGATTTGTTTATATACTAACCTTTAATCCATCCATTCATTTTCTTCCACTTATCCGGGGCCAGGTTGTGGAGGCAGTGGGCAAAGCAGGTTGTTCCAGATGTCCCTCCCCCCAGTGACGTTTTCCAGCTCATCCTGGTGGATCCCGATGTATTCCCAGGCTAGATGAGGCAAATAATCCCACCAGCGGGTTCTGGGTCTGCCCCGGGGTCTCCCCCCAGGCAGACGTGTTTGAAAAACCTCCAAAGGAAGTCTCCCCGGAGCCATCCAAATCAGATGTCCAAACCATCCCAACTGGCTCCTTTAGAGGTGAAGGAGCAGTGGCTCTACTCCCTCTGGATGTCTGAGCTTCTCCCCCTATCTCTAAGGCTGAGCCCAGCCACCCTACAGAGGAAGCTCATTTCAGCTGCTTGTATCCGCGATCTTGTCCTTTCGGTCACTACCCAGAGCTCATGGCCATAGGTGAGGGTTGGGACGTAGATGGATGGTAACTTGAGAGCTTCGCCTTACAGCTCAGCTCCGTCTTCACCACGACAGTTCAATACAATGCCCGCATTACTGCTGACGCCGCACCAATCCGCCTGTCCGTCTATCTATCTATCTATCTATCTATCTATATCTATCTATCTATCTATCTATCTATCTATCTATCTATCTATCTATCTATCTATCTATCTATCTATCTATCTATCTATCTATCTATCTACTTCTTTTAAAAAATAACATTAAAAAATAAGTTTAAACAGCAAATGGTTTAATCATCAAACCTTGTGCTGGTATCAGTCAGCTGTAGCATGAAGTTGGAATGTAAAGTAATGCTCACAGCCCTCATAGCTGTCACAAACCTTTTGTTTGACCAAGGACATGCTGTTGTTTACTGCAGTCCATCAAATACAATCTTCCTCATAAACACATGCATGCACTTCATATTACACAATGGCATATTTTGCATTGAAAACAGATTAAGCTCCACATGACTAAAAGAAACTTTACAAGCAGAGACAGAAAGAAGACAATAATGTATTCATACAGGAACTGACTTCCTGACTTCCTATGCCAGGAAGGACCTTGGTCTAGTCCATCACGAAATTATTTTCTAGGTCTAAAGTAAATCTACACTGTTAATCATTTTACATTCATTCAAATTGGAAACACAAGTTTCCTGTTACCTAACATAAGTCAATTGAATTTAGGTGAAAGAATTATTTCATCTCATGTCATGTCATGAGTTTTGAAATGCAAAAGTAGCTGAATTACAAGAACTGAGACAAGCAATTAAACCAACTTTCGTCTTCGTAAGCACAACCAGTATTAAACAAATCTAAATTCATTTAGTCATCCAACCTTTATTTAAATCTCAAGAAATCATTGAAGGCAAGTACTTATTTACAATGATGTCAGAAGTACAGTCAACAGGATAAAAAGGTGTCAAGAAAGTTAAGACAACAAATTAATACAACAAAGCGAGAAGCGCAGTTATAAACAGTCAAGCAGTATCTCAGATAACGGATGTAAACTGGTCAACAGATATGGCTGCAATAAGCTTGAGTGTTTTCTGCAATACATTCCAACTATGTGCAGCTGAAAAGCTAAAAGCATTTTTACCAACTTCAGTGTAGGCTTCAACTGATAGCCAACTGCTTGACCGAAGTCCAGTTCTGTCCCTTTAATGCCAATAGAATGTTCTAGTTGCTGGAGTGAAAGTTTGTGGTCGATTGTGTCAAATGCTGCACTAAGGGCCAACAAAATAAGTATAGAGACCAGTCCATTATCTGACGCTATGAGAAGGTCATTAGTAACTTTCACCAGAGCTGTTTCTGTGCTATGATGCACTCTGAAGCCTGACTGAAACTCTTCAAACAAGCTATTCCTTTGTAAATGTTCACATAATTGATTTGCAACTGTTCTTTCCAGAAGTTTAGAGAGAAATGGGAGGTTGGAAATTGGTCTATAGTTGGCTAAAACATCTGGATCTAGAGTGGGCTTTTTAAGTAAAGGTTTGATTCCAGCAACCTTAAAAGCCTGTGGTACATAGCCTGTTACTAGAGAGAGATTAATCAGATCTAACATTGAGGAATTAATTAAAGGTACAGCCTCCTTGAACAGTCTAGTTGGGATAGGATCTAAAAGACATGTGGATGGTTTGGATGTAGAAACTGTTGAAATGAGTTCAGAGACATGTATAGGAGGGCTGCACAGTGGCGTAGTGGTTAGCACTTTCGCCTTGCAGCAAGAAGATCCCTGGTTCACGTCCCGGCTTTCCCGGGATCTTTCCGCATGGAGTTTGCATGTTCTCCCTGTGCATGCGTGGGTTTTCTCCGGGTACTCCGGCTTCCTCCCACAGTCCATCAATATGCTGAGGTTAAGTGATTATTCTAAATTGCCTGAAGGTGTGAATCCGAGTGTAACTGTTTGTCTGTATATGTAGCCCTGGGACAGACTGGCGATCTCTCCAGGGTGTCCCCTGCCTTCACCCCAAGTCAGCTGGGATAGACTCCAGCCCCCACTGACCGTAATGAGGATTAAGCGGTATATAGATAATGAATTGATGGACTCTCTTGATGTTCTGCCTGGTCAGAGTGGTGATGTTAAAATTGCCTTCAGGGAATTATGCCATCGGGGAAATGACAGACAATAGGTTTTAATTGTGAATGGGATTTTTAAACTACAACAGAAGAGTTTCAGGAGAGTTCTAACTTTCAAACAATGCATGGTGAGAAGGTTTGCTGAAAAGTTCTAAAATGATCAGAAAAAGGTACATATTTTAGGATGAAATTAGCAAAATAGGTGAATGAAAAAAGTTAATGAGTGAAACAAGGAACCAGTTTTCTGGATTCCATTCGAAGAGGTAAGTTCTTAGCCGAGAGCCAAGGCAAAGAAAAGATGAGGGATACCCAAGCGCGTGTACACGAACTCTCACACCTGTGAATGAATGCTTGGACGGATGGGACAGCAAGCATTCATTCATTCTCTTGTTCCTGGGACATGAACAGAGGAGGCTGGTTACTGATGGAGCGCTGGAACAGGGATTGGCCAGAAGAAGAATTAACCAAGGAACTCCCTGACGGGCTAGAGCATTGCTAGCCTGGCGTGGGAGACTGAGGGGGGTGATCAGTTCTGGTCTCACTGTCTGTTGGTTTCATGTTGGCCAAACAGTACTGTCACAATGAATACAGAGACCCAAGCACAGACGGAGAGAACACAACACACAGAGTAAAAATGTAACAATTTATTCAATGATCTTACAGTAGTAAATCAACACAGGAACCCTAGTAAGGAGAACAATGGAGACAACTACAGGAATGGTAGGGAAATGCACTATCAGGATTACTCACCCACAGAGAAACTATCGAAGCCCAGGAAGGACATAAGACTAGAAATGTGAACTAGGAATTACAATACAGACTTAACCATGAGATTCTATGGAGAATACCTCATTCTGTAAAGCGACAGCAAACACACACTGCTTTTGTCATTGACTCAACAAGAAAAGCACTAAGCAAAAGGCTATAAACAAGAGTCCACAAGAATGGTACCCAATATTAAGGCACATAATGAAACTAATAACTTAGATGACATTTTACAAGGGAGAGTGGTCAGGGGAATGCGAGTGGAAGAAGTGAATGGTGTGAATCTGGGAACATGTGTCTTCAGGATGCTGCATGCATGGAGAATGGAAGACAAAGAACCAGAATTCAGGCAGATGAGGAATGCTGTCAGCTCGGGGCAGGAATCCAGCAGGGAGTGGCAAAGAGAATTAGGCAAGAGAACCAGGGGTAATAACAAGAGCAAGGTAGCAGAACAGAAAACTGAGCTGGCTAACAATGGATAGAACAAGCATCCGGCATTGAATGATGCACAGAACCCTTCTTTTATGACAGGTGGAGATCACAAGCAGGTGAGCCACTCCCCGTCACAGGTGTCCACATTCAGTTGATTATCCAATGGTGTCTTCTCACAGGCAAGCATGCACACACACTCTCACACACACACACACACACACACACACACACACACACACACACACACACACACACACACACACACACACACACACACACACACA
Source organism: Amphiprion clarkii (assembly GCA_027123335.1). Taxonomy (NCBI): domain Eukaryota; kingdom Metazoa; phylum Chordata; class Actinopteri; family Pomacentridae; genus Amphiprion; species Amphiprion clarkii. The sequence continues at coordinate 2,756,065 of CM049588.1, forward strand.
CAGTCAAAAAGGGAAGGGGATAAAGAGGAAGAACTGCCAGCTAAGAAGAGCTGGTGGTGGAGGGCATGACAAGAAAAGCATCAAATCCTCAGATATCAGATGCTGAAACCATCTCATGCCAACATTTGTGCTTTTAAATTGCTAACCTTGATCCCTAAGCCATAAGTAGGATTTAGGATGCACAGCCAAGACTGACAGCTTTGCACTCTTTTCACTTACTGACTCAAATGCAGTCAATAAATGTGGACCTCCATTCATTCACAAAAGCAAAAATGTTGCCTCTGAACATAACCCAGCCATTTAGACATAATTCCAGAAAATATTTTATATTGTATATATGGTATGTTCACCATTCACCTCCACACCCAACCAGCTGCCACTGAGTTTGTAAACATGGTGCTTCATCGCTGTGGTGAACAGCCAGCAGTTAGGGTTCCGCCAAGTTGTAGCTGGTAGGGGAATTTTCTAATTAATGCACAGACAGACGGACACGGTCTTTCAAGAAATGGACGATGGTCTATTTGACCACTCAAAATGTTGAAAACCGGCACAAGTAGAGCATGGTCATGAAGTCAAATTTACTTTGTAATGCCAGTTACACACTAATAAAACCAAAGTTTGTTAGCTAACGTTAACCAGAGTAAAGCTGGCTGCAGGCAGGGTCAGAGCGGTAACTTCCTTTTTTCAAAAGCTTAAAGTCAAGAGTGCTTATCAGCAGAGCATAAACACATTCTGACTTTATTGTTAGGTGATGCTTTACTGCTTCATAAAACACAGTTCAAATGTTCTGTCATTCATGTGTGAAAGAATTGATCAGGAGAAACCAAATCGACCAGAAAACTTCAGACAAGTTCAAACACATCTTAGTCATTGCTGTCACTGTCAAACAGTCCTCACATTTGTCAGAGTGTAACATTAAGTAGACAACAAAGAAGAGAAATCATCCAAACAATAACAACAACAGGACCTGGTGTGTTCACACAGGCTGTGCTGTCACACTTCAGCAGCTCATACTTATTTAACTGCCAAATTAGACTCTGTAATTCATTGTGCCTGTGGACAGAGAGAGGGGAACAGAAAGGCTAAACATGGTCAGCTCATTATCGCTCTAGTTACATGTTTACCGTTTCTAAATACACCTAATTGGAAGATCAAAGTGTCAGCAACTACCTCTCCCCATGGCTGAGAGGGCAGCCAACCACAAAGCTGCTCACCGGTTCACTAATTTGATCAAATGCACCCTCGTCTCGTCACGTCAGAGCGCTCATTGTGAATTCACTTGGGTGTGACTTAGTAATGGAGAGATGCTTCGCTACATGTTTAGGTTTTGATACTTATTTTTTCTTCTGCTGCCTGATGAGATATTGTTTGGTAGCCTGGGTGTTGACTTTTCTCAAGTGAGTAAAGAAGAGAAAAGAAAAAGAAAAAGTAGTATTCCTGGACAGAACAGCAGATTTTAAAAGCAGTGTCTCATGAATTCATGAGGAATCATTTAATTTAGAATTCCAAAAAAATCAATAAATTAATAGCACAGCGTGTTATCATTTTAATTTTGACAGCAGCTGCAGTTAATCATTATCCATTTTTTTTCTGCAATTAAATCAACTCCCAAATCAACACGACCCAAAACATGTCCCCAGCGATTTAAGTATTTTTAATGATCTGGTCCTTGTTTTTCTATGCTTGCCTTTTCAACTGCTTCATACCTTTTAGATTTGTAGGGTATCCACTAGATTTTGTGTATCGTCTTCTAGGAGTTTGACTACACACTTATTTGTACAATGTGTTGCATTGTACATTCTTTAACTTTCAACATTTGGATACTTCATAACAATTTGAGTCACTTCCTCTGACACTGATTTCTGGGTAGCTGTTCCAGGTAAGATTCTTCTTTATTCTGGAGACCCATAGTCAGGGAAAAAAATAATAAATTCACTAGGGCAGTTACCCCATGACGTCTTCACTGAAATTGTAGCGCAGTGTGTTGCAAGTGATTGGCTTGTCTCCTGCTTATTCACGTGTCTTTACAGCTGGTCCATGAGTTCTTTAGGTTTACATTATTAAGGCTATTGACGAGAAACTGCAATGAGCTGAACCTATTGTTACCTTGTTTGCTTCCATCTGTGAACACATAAAAGAAAGATTCAAAATCAGGTGTGGTCAGTAAACTTGGTGGTTTGGGAATTTTTTTTGACCTTCTGTTTTAAATAAAGTTCATAGGTACCTGTTAGAACTAAATCCCATTTTCTCCATGTTCCTACAGATACTTATGAATCTACAAAGATATGTTCTGAGGCTGTGCTCATGTCTGTAAATGGGGAGATGATTTAGACTGATTCAGCACAACATTATTACTGACTACTGACAGGTGAGTGACATTGCTATTTTTGTTGGTTGCTTGCTGGTTTGTGGCATTCTTGTGGATGTATTCTGACATGCACCAACTACCTAAGCAAGGTGGTGCACCCTGCCACATCACAAAAACAGCTCAGGAAAGCTGGAGGAACCCAACAGGGAGTCCTAAGGCATTAACCTGGCCTCCATACTCCCCACAGCCCAATCCAACCCAGCATTCGAGAATGAACTGTGGTAAGCCTGATCCACTCAGATGACTCAAATGATTCACTGCCAGCATATCAATACCAAACACCACAGAGTTGAAACAGATTATTGTAGATTTCTTGGTTTAAGACTTGTTATGTGGTTAGGGTTTGTTCTTGTGGGTTGTACTTCTGGAGGAACCTGCAGGATAATAGAAGGCAATGAATTGTAGATCCTTTTTTAGGACAGGGTCCTTTCTACTACTACTACTACTAAGGCTACTCGTATCTTCCCAAGAGTGTTTCCAAATCAAGATAGCCCTGTTATACAGCAAGATGAAGTATGAGGAGTTGGGGAAAGGGGAAGGTTGTTTGAGCAACCTCAGGGGAGGATGCTTGAGAAGAAAGCGTTCCTCAGTGCCATTTAGTCTCTGTTGCACATATCTAAGCTTTACTATAGGGGTGTCCTCATTGAATTCTTTTGCTGGTTTGACATGAAAACTTGCGTTACTATTGCCTTTCTCGGGTAGTTGTTCAGCAATGATATCAGTAGGGGTTTGATAGAGGTCAAGGTAGTAAAGGGGTCAGAAAAGTTGATGCTCCTCTATTCAGATGAATTTCCCATTGATTCATACTGATTTAACCCTTTTATGCACCACATGGGTCAAGAGATACCAATTTTCCATTGAATATGGGTCACTTTCGACCCATGTTGTGCATCAAAGGGTTAAAACCTCTGAGGAATCTTCATTCAGGTCCTTTACCTTAAGTCTTGAGGCTTGTTCCTGCAAGCAGGGCATAGCCATTATGAGGAGCAAAGGGCTTGAAGAAAAGATCAGCGAGAAGGCCAAGAAAGTAATGAAGGTGTGTCATTAAAGAAAATAGTTTTACAATATTGGGACAGCCACTGTAACCAGGTTAAGCTTAGAGAATGGGGCTTATGTGCATCAGTGCTGTGATTGTCTGTCACACCATCAAAATTCTAGAGAAACGAGGAGTCTTTAACACAAACAGTTTGCACTGATAAAGATAAGTTACTATGTTTTTCTTATTTTACCTCATGATTAGACGCATTATGGAAAAGGCATTCGCACTTGCCCATGCCATGCCACTGCACTGCTACAGTGGGGAAAGCCTGGCAGCCTAACTGACAAGCAGGAGAGAGAATAGTAGTCACAGCAAATTGAGCTGTATAGTAGCACTGGTGACCTGCCAGTAAATAGACTATGGCTCAACCTCTCTGAAAAGTGCCCAGACTGACATATTTTTAATGTTGGAGTCCATTGGAACTGGTCAACAGTACACCATACGCATCATCTGTTTACAAAAATGTGTATATATATATATATATATATATATATATATATATATATATATATATATATATATATATATATATATATATATATATATATATATATATATATATATATATATATATATATAAGAATATGGAAAACAGGGATTTCCCAGTAAATTTCCAGAGAAAATCTTAGTGTCAGGAAAAAACACATGAATAACAAGGTGACAGGAGGAGTGAAGCCTGGATGCTGAGGACAAATAATGGCTGCATCTGATGTGCAATATCCTTCTTCATTCATCACTTGCTACTAATATTAGACCACACACACACACACACACACACACACACACACACACACACACACACACACACACACACACACACGCATGCATGTGCTGTTATCCGTCTTGTTCTGATGCTCATGTATTTACACTCCAGCAGGGATACTCTTTCACCATTTCAAATAACAGCAGAGAAACTGCAGTGTGTATGTGCACATGTGTCATTTATTCCAGTTTGTCCCTCCCACACACAGCCATGTTTGGCTTAGAATTTGTAAACTACAAATAAGGACAATTGAAATTACTGGATCATGCTTTATTGGACAGAAGAACACGTGTAAATGCGTAATGGGGGATTTGATTAATTATATAATGTACATTAGAACAAAACATACTGATAATGTATTTTCACAAGGATCATATTTTCTGGAAAAACAAATCCATCAAATTCAAGAACAACTGATGAACACTGGAATTTTGTACTTCAAATCAAGTTTACAATTTACCAGATATTAAAGCCATGTCACAGGCATTTGCATGCATATCTTTACAGAGACCCATTCTCTGCTCATATGTCTTTGATTGATGGTGAATACTGACCTGAAATAAAAGTTAGCATAAAGAGTTGACAGATATGTACTAGCTGTCAAAGAGGCTTGATCCAGACAAACCTTGGTTGGTTTGTACATTGGATGCAATGGACTGAAGATGCTTCAGCCAGTTGCTCAGAGAGGGGATTAACACCAACTATCACTGTCACTTTTGCTATCTGTGCCATTGAAGGATCCGTAACAGACGTACACTTGAATACATTTAATCAGAGGAAGGCAGTTTGTATTGGAAATCATTGATTCACTCAATGTAAACAGTTACGCTAGTTAAGGTACTGTTAAAGGCCACATCCAGCCAGTGTTCTGGTAAGATAGATAAAAGGTGGAAGATTGTTTAGCCATTGAGCCATGTATGCGTGTGCACGTGTGGATGTCTATGTTCCAGCACAAACTTCGTTAAAAACTGGACAAGAACAGAAAACTGTTTCTTTATTGCTTCTTTATTGCCTGTGAGGCTGGGGGCGCACAGTGATTTGTTCTAACACAAGGTATTCAGATATAAATGACATGCAGGCTAGGAAGCTGGGTTCTCCTCTGGCTCTCCCTCTGAGCCTCAGTGCGCTATTGCATAAGCAAGGGAGAAGCTGATTAGACGATGCACCCCAGCTGTGCCAGTCAACTGCTTCCTGAACCAATCTGCACAACCAACACCATCACCACAGTATTAAACCCCTGAAGTCTGTATTTTTTGTTTTTCAGACTGTCATCGCTACACTGCAGTTTCTAGGTGAAAATGTTTAGCCATGGTGCGTATTTTACACGATATGTGTTTAAAAATATCTTTCTCACCAGACAGGGTCCTTTATTTATTTATTTATCAATTGAAACTTGGACCCCAACTAAAAGATCTAATAGTCGAACAAATACAACTGACTTAAATATTACTACTCACATCTAATCACATATTTTGAACGATCTGCTCAAATACTGCCTGGCAACCCATGCAATTTTGTATTTAACAAATACATTCATCTCCCTGTAGGCATTATTTGTGTCCATGTACAAACGTTTGTGTCTGTGAGTGACTAACTGCAACCCGCATTGAGCTTGTTGAGCGGAAAGTTGTCTTTTGAAAAACTTCATGATGGCAGCTTGGATTAAAGCGTGTTTGTGTGCAAATTGTGCAACGAAGAGTTTTCTTATCACCACAGCACTTCAAGCTGACGGCATCACCTCAATGTAAAACATGTTGCTGCGAGCACCAGAGCTAACGTTAGCTACGACAGTCCTGGTACAGGCAAACAATGGAGCCAGCCCACAATAGACCACTTTTCAAGACACTGAAAATGTTTGAGTTTACAAAAAGTCTTAAAATGTTGAAGATAGGGCTGCAACTAACGATGAATCGATGAATCTTCTCAGCACGATACGTCATCAAAAGCAGAAGTGAGCGCGCAATGCAACAGAAATCATCGTCCGAGCGGAGTGCGGAACACGGACGAACATCCGCCCTGCATCGTACATATATTATACATGCACTATACGCACGGATGTCCGCTGTGTCGTGCATGTATAATATATGCATATACTACATATGCACGATACAGCGCGGATGTCTGTCCGTGTTCTGTGCGCCGCTAGGACAGTGATTTCTGTTGCATTGCGCGCTCACTTCCGCTTTTGATGACGCATCGTGCTCAGATGATTAATCGATTCACTGTTAATTGCAGCCCTAGTTGAACATAATCGCTATAATTGCACTTTGAGTTTGCAGTAATCTGTGAATGTAGTAGACAGACGAAAAATGCACAGATAAATATAAAAGAAACAAACATTTCTGTTGATGGATTAGGTTTATTTTGTCATTTCTTACTTTAGAATAGCTTTACTTTTTAACCAACAACTGATACAAGAAAATGTGTTTTTTACCTTAACATGTTTCAACCACATCTGCAGTCTTCCTTAGAGTGTCATCTGACTTGAGATGACAGTTCTGTATTTTAAATTCATGTATAGGGTCAAATATTGCTATTTGACAAAAATGTGATTTATTATATATATATATAGTTATATATCTTCATGAGTGACCTCAGTTGACATGTTAATACATACACTTCCCCTCATGCTTAGACTTAAATTTGTTTTAATATGGTACAGTTTTGTTTTTATGTTGTGAAGGCCTAATTGGATTAGACTCATAGATTCAATGTAATTATATTGAACAGAAAACTCATTTAGAGGCACTTAAAGACATAATTCTTCTGGAGGCCATATTGTCTCAACTGTGAGGATTCAGTCAATTTCACTGCTGTGTGAGAACAAGTGTGGCTCTCCAAGCATATATACATTGTGTGTTTGTGTGTGTGTGTGTGTGTGTGGTCAGGCAGAGAAGCACACATCATCATTTAATGATGGCTTAGCAAATAGCAAATGTACACTTGGCAAAGATGAATGATGCTCCTGACTTTTAGAAACTGCTGCATGACGCCTTTCTCTCTCTCTCTCTCTCTGTCTCTCTCTCTCTCTCTCTCTCTCTCTGTCTCTCTCTCTCTCTCTGTCTCTCTCTCTCTCTCTCTCTCTCTCTCTCTCTCTCTCTCTCTCTCTCTCTCTCTCTCTCTTCCCTCATCTTTGTGAAATCTACAGTTAGTCAGCTGGAGCATCTGGGGTCCGTTGGTGTGGGCGAAGCAGAAAGCAGAGCTATAGGGGCCAAGCCTTTGATTTTCCTGTCATGGCTGCTTATAATGATTAATGCCTGGACTTTGGGGCCACTCTGTGTGATTATGGGGCGCACAAGGTCCTGTTGCTCTTGTGCTGCTAACTGTGATGTCTGCAAATACGAATACATAGACATACCCACTGCTACTGTAAGAATAAAAATGCTCAGCTTAAAATGGCGCCTGTGTCTCCATGTCTACGAATGTGGCTCTCTTATCACAACTCAATTTGCTGTTAAATGTATATGTCACTGAATTATAACAGGATAAAAGCTAGCATTTTAACTAGCTCTGGGCAACAATTAAAATTTCTAATCATCATAAATTACATGATTTTCTGCGATTGATCGCATTGTTATGCGTAAAAATAAATAATGAATTTAAAAGTAGTGTATTTCTTGTAAATCTCAACCTAAACATGAATGTAATCAAATCAAATCAAACCAAAGCTAATTGCCACTGCAAGGGTATTAACGTTTTATCTGGTTTGTTAAAGAAAAACAAGTTACCCTCATAGTCCAGAGCCACGATCACAACATTACAACAGGAACCTTCCCAGCAACAGCAAGTTAACATTTATAAATCTGTATTCTTATTTTTTCTCTGAACAGGTACCAGCAGAAATATTTTTCTTTTATCAGGGAGCAGCAGAAACAGTAGGTGTTCCTACGGGAAAGGTGCAGGAAGTTGACGGATCCAGTGGACACGTACCTTAGCGTGAGGTGAAGTGGTCAGGCATAAAAAAGTCCACAGCTGGGACTGACTGCAGGAGACTTTTTAGTCTGTGAAGTCCATGTTTGGACTTCTTTCTTTTGGCCCTTTTATGCTTTAGTATATAGGACAGTGGAGAGTGACAGGAAACGTGGGGAGAAGAACAAATGACCGTGGGACGGACTCCAAACCATATAATAACGTTCCTCAGACCGACATCTTCCATAAGACTAATCAGAATGCAGTCTGTAGCTAACTACTTTGCTGCAGCATTTGTTAGCTTGTCTTGTTTTAGTTTATCTCTGTTTCTCCCATATGCTGTATCCAACCAATGTGCTGAAGCGATGTAATGATGCCCATCCCAAGTACTGATCAACATCCAGCCCTCCTGTGACCCATGGTTTGTCTGTATGTGTATTCAGAGCAAGAGAGCAATGGAATTTCATAATAATAATAAAAAAAACCTCTGTGTTAACGCTCAACAAAATAGTTGTCGGTGTTAATGCATTAATGCGTTAACGCAGCCCTAATAACACATTCATGAAGAGAAGCTCACACTACAGAACACCAAAACAATTGCAGCCCTTTTACAGAAATGGAAATTGGGGCTGGTTTTAAAAACAGTATTTGAACCTGAGTAAACGTTTTATCCTAATCCACATTTCTGAAACAATCTGTAAACATTCATCAACAGCACTGAGACCGGTTACCTGATACGTTTCAATCCAGTCACAACATTCTATGGCAGAACTGTGCTCTCTCATTGTCACTCACAAAAACTCAGCAAGCAGCTTGCCCATCCTTTCAGCCTGCCTGCGATAGCGATCAGCAGCAGTCGGCCCTGACTCTCGGCCTGTGAATACCTTACTATTTGATCTGGCATTACCAGCCTTTACAGGCTTTAATATGTAGGATTATCTGTTCTTCACTTCTATGTAACGCTCTTGACCTCCTCTGATCACTGTGACTCAGGAAGATGGAAGAAGAAAAGAGACAGACAGAGGGGGGTGAGTAGAGAATGAGGTGGGGAATAGAGGAAGGAAATCAAGGACAAAGAAAAAAATGAAAACGAGGTCGAGAATCAGAGTCGAAAGGCAGGAGGATAGAGAGAAGTAGGTAATTAAGAATAAGATGAGGAAAGAAAGAGCTGGATCGACAGGTGGAGGATGGGTACTGGGAACTCAGAATGGTGGGGAACCAGATACTACTTAAGGTGGCAAGAAAAGATAGGAGTTACTGCACTCATATAATAAGTCTCCAGTATTTTCTTCCACTTTGCAAATTATACTTTTTAACACTGTGTTTAACAATGCAATGTGTAAGCATGCTAATATTTTCTAATTTACACTACTAAAGTACTAAATAAAGGCTGAGAAGAACATGATTAGTTTTGTAGGCATTTATCATATACCAATGTAGTAGCTGAATGAAATTCATGACCTGATGGTGGTGCCTTTTTACTTTGTTAATTAGTGTTTTAGCAGTAATCCATAGAATTAGTCACTTACTTTCAAATTTTTGTTTAGTGTAGCAAAAAAGCAAATAATGACTCTGCTCCAATTAACCAGGAACTATGGTATTTTTTTTTTTAAATTCCTGCAGATTTTTCCTGATTTATCATTTTTTTGCACATGCATTGTATAGTAAAGACAGGATGTGTGTGTATGGAGTGCATGCATAGAGCATGGGTGCAACATGTGTGAGCATTAACTGTCATGAATCAGGATGTCACATGATATTGTGTTATTAACAGTAGGACTTGTTTTCTATGCTATATTAAGCACAATCTGTGATGAGTACTGTATCTCAAACTGTGTCAAAACGGCAACTCCTCAACTTGTATTTCATTTGGGATTTTTTTTTTAAATTTCATTTGGGGAAGGAGTCACAGGAAGCCATCTTTGGTCCACCTTAAGCTCCATGGAGTAATGACAGATGCACACTTGCCAGTGGTCATAATGCACACATTGGGCTTTTGATAGTGCAGTGTCAAGTGGCTTCAGGAGTCCTGAGAGTTTTTGCTTGTGTGTGCACTCAGTTCACGTGCACACACACAGTCTAGAAACTTTTTGGTCAACCCTTGTATGTGCACTGTTGGGAAAGACGAAGCACTAATACAGTTGAAAGTGGTAGCTAGATCTTAAACACTGAGATTAACTCAGTTCAGTGCAAGAGTATAAAAAGGTAAAACTTCCGTTTAAAGGTTGATCACTGTACACTCTATGCTGAAGGAATGCTGTATGCCTACCACAGGCAGTTATTGACTGATCATAACCCGTGGCACCAGCTTGTTAAGTGTCTGTGAGGGGGTTTGTGTGCATTTGCATGCAGTTATGTGTGAGTGGCAGTGCAGTCCACTACACTGGATTAGTATTCCTTCCATGTACTGATGTCTGAAAAGGCTCAGTGTACTGCTGGGGATTAGGGAGCTGGTTGATGCTGATAAAAACATGCACACAACAGACTTGTGCATGGCTACCTGAACCTTGATGACTGTGAAGTTTATATGTTGCAGATGAAGATGATACTGGTTACAGAGCCTCTTGCTTTTTCTTGCTTTTCCCATGATACAGTTTTGATATGGTGAAACCCCATTTTTATCGTCTTCTGTTGTTACAAACTTGGAGATGTAAAATGAAAGCTGTTAAAATGTAAAGACATTTATTTCTGCCATTTGTGAAGCCCCTCCACAACAAGATCTTCTGTCTTTACAAGCTTGATTTAATATAAGTACTTCTGCCTGGGCACCCAGGTAGCTCAACTGGTTGAGTGGCCGACCCATGAACAGGGGCTATAGTCCCCAACACAGCGGTCTGGATTTGATTCCAGCTCACAGCGCTTTATGCATGTCTTCCCCCATTCTTCTCCCTACTTTCCTGTCTGCCTTTCAACTATATATATCTAATAAAGCCAAAAAATAACTTTAAAAAGTGGTTCTGGTGACTATAACTATGTCTTAGCCATGAGTAGAGCACACCAAATGTTCTGCTGTTGGCTGCAGAAGTGAAATCAACAATCATCCTGCACTTCCACTGTCAGAGGGACTGAAAAAAATAGTGGATACTTCAATTTTTTGATAGCAATGTCATTGTAACATTTGGGGGGGAAAAGTGTTAGTACGTTGTGCAGTTGCTATTAGTTTTTATCAAGTGCCCAGAGGTCAGTGCTCTGTGGAAATATCAATGTTGAGGGACCCTGAGAGAAGGTGGAAACTGCAAGAACATTTTGAAACCAACAGACAAGGACTGGATAGGTTGTGGTGTTTTCATCTTGCCTTTCATGCACAGCGAAACCTAAACTCACTCTTGTCAGTCATTTACATTCCTCTTCCTGCTCTTGGTGCTCATTTATACTGTGTTTTGTTAAAGCTGAATTCCAAATCATCTGAGAAACTCACGCTATATAAAAACTCCCAAAATGGCTGTGCTGTGAATACAGCAATATTTCCATGTGAAATGATTGCTAAGAAAGTCAGAAATGGTCGAAAGTCCCAGTCTCACTCTGTCTTTCCAGTATCAGCTGCAGTGCAGTCAGCTGTTTAGTTCTGTTATGCCAATCACAGAAGCTGACAGTTCTTCCTGAAGGGGGTGTAGACAGCAGCAGCTCTGCAGGATTTAAGACTATAGGCACTGCAACAGAATGTTCAGAACAGGACCGGAACCAGGGGTTGCACAGACTGATTCTTGCAGTATTTTGCACTGAAGATTTGAAAAATACATTGTGGGAGCATGTGAGCCGTTCATTAATTTATTTTAATGGCACACGGTATGGGATGTTAGTCTAAGACCAGTGTAAAGTGTCTTTGCTGTGGACCTTCACCTAAAGTTTCGACACAAGGTGTGTTTTTTTTTTCTGTAAGTGTCATGTTTCTCAGCAAATACACATTAAAAATATCTGTTGACAATCATACTGGCATCATCAACATAAATCTTTTGCTGTAGTTTCATTGTCCATGATCTCTGGCTGCAGTCCTGAGGCTGCTAATCGCGCTCATGCGGGGCAGCTGCTGGAACAGCTCACCTGCAGCACATCTCTGCAGATAGTCGCTGCTATGAAGACGAGCTGCAGACTGCACTCATGGGACATCCTGATGTTAAAGGCAGAGGTGTTTTGGAACTCTGCAGTTACTGAGTCAGCATATAATCGGTGACTTTTACGCACTACGCACCTCAGCACTCGGCAACCCTGCTCTGTAGTTCTAAGTGGTTTGACACTTAATGGCTGAGTTGCTGTGGTTCCTCAACATTTTCACTTTGCAATAATACCACTTACAGCTGGTCTTGGAATATCTACAAGGGTAGAAATTTCACAAACTGACTTGTTGCAACGGTGGCATGCAGTACCACACTGAAATTCAGTGAGCTCTTTAGAACAACCCATTCTTTCACAAATGTTTAGGCGTTGGATTTTATACACATGTGGCAATGGGACTAAATAAAACACCTGATTTCAATGACTGAGAGGTGTGTCCCAATACTTTTGTTCTTATAATGTATATGTATGTTTTTGAGTGTGTATATATTGTAATGGACTAAGGAGCATGTTAGTTTTCTGTTATGTTGAATGCTATAATATTAGTCATTTGAGTTGTTAATTTCACAATAGTGCATAAGAGTTACAGAATGCCAGTGAATGTTTCATAAAATATTAAGCTGCAACCCTGTTAATCGTTGGAGTCACTTGCAACGAATAAGCTCATATGTGATTTGCCCAAATGCAGCAGGACGGTTGTTGTTCTTGTAGGTAGGATTGTGGGTGGGGACAGAATTGCAGCCAGGTCTCTGTTATCACCATGACACAGCTGTCTATCCAGTTGTAAATGTTCTGGAGTTTCATCTCGTCCATTTTGTTAACCAGGGAGCGGAAGTTGCTGAGAAAGACGCTTGGAACCGCTGGTTTATGTGGAGTTAGCCTAGATCTGATTCCAGCTCGTTTGCCTCGTTTCTAGTGTCTTTCGCAGCGCCGCTGTCGCCTACTTCCTGTCCGTTCTCACCGGTGTATCCTCTCCAGAAATGAGTCAAACTCTTCTGGGGGGGTCCAGCCGGTCCAGTGTTGTCTTAGGCTTCAAAGTTCAGTTCGGGTGTAAGTCCTTCTCAATGTGTAGCTACTAACTAAAGAGGAGGACCAGGCTGCTGCATCTACACGCACCGCCATGGTAACCAAAAAAAAAAGAATAATAGTCATCAAGAAGATTATCCAAGTTTTTTATTTATTCCATGTGTAAATCTAAGATTATTGTAATTCATTATATTTCAGGTTGAGCCAAAAAGCTACTTCACATCTTCAGTTGGTACAAAATGCAGCTGCTCTGTCTTTGACAAATACTTGCACACATCACATGAAACCTATTTTATCCTCTCTTCACTTGTGACCGGTCAGATTTAGAATTAAGTTTAAGATTCTACTGATCAGGGACAAAGCATTTCTTGGTCCATCTCTTGCCTATCCCCAGAATGGGCTATTCCTGAATCCTAGCTTCATACTAAAGGCGGTCACTTTCTCCCCCATGTCCAAAGCTTGTTGAATTAGTGACATCTTTTAAATCGCTCCTCAAAATATATCAAAAAGTTTCAAGAAAATCTTTATTTATTTATTTTCATCCCAGCTCACTGTTTTACTGTCATTATGCCTCACTTGTTTTATTACTAGTATTTGCTGTTGTTGTTGAGGGTTTTCATTTTCTGTAGTGTCTGAGTGTCTGAATATATTTGCCTCATGTTTTAATTGTGGTTCAGTCATGTAAAGGACTTTGTAAATTACTTGTTGAAAACTGCTGGTTTTTTTGTTGTTATTATTATTATTATTATTATTATTATTATTATTGTTGTATATTTAAATTTCATCTCTGAGCCTAGATTTTTTCTGCTTCTTCTGAAGATAGACGTGCAGCTGTGTATGAGAGAACCAATTGATTCTCCTCTTAGCTGTCTGCTGTTAATGAGCGTCAGCAATATAATGCCTGTGATATCTTCCATTTGCTTGAGCTGCAAGAGTGCGACTTTGTCAGACTGGAGACATGAAAGAGCTGTGGTTTTCAGATCAGCCTGAGAGTCTGTTCCCTTTTCCCCACCACTTTCTCGTACTCTCTAAATGGAAGCAGGACAAAGAGCTGGGTGCGGCGTTTCCTTGTAAATTATCAACCTTTGGATGTGTCTCATTTGAACAAAAAAAAGCATGAGAGGTGCTATGAACTAAGGCTGACTACTGTGTGTGTGTGTGTGTGTGTGTGTGTGTGTGTGTGTGTGTGTGTGTGTGTGTGTGTGTGTGTGTGTGTGTGTGTGTGTAGGTGTGTGTGTGTGTGTGTGTGTCTGTGTGTGTGTGTGTGTGTGTCTGTGTGTGTGTGTGTGTGTGTGTGTGTGTAGGTGTGTGTGTGTGTGTGTGTGTGTGTCTGTGTGTGTGTGTGTGTGTGTGTGTGTCTGTGTGTCTGTGTGTGTGTGTGTGTGTGTCTGTGTGTGTCTGTGTGTGTGTCTGTGTGCAACATGAACAGCTTGCTATGGCTCATACCTCCAGGTGAACAGAGGGCTGACAACATGGAGCAGGTCTGTCACATTCAGCACAGCTCTCAAATCTAATTCCCTTACAAGCCCCTGGCTCTGTCTAAGCCCTTAGACAAAACATCGTTAATGTTACGTTTTAGTTTATCCTAGTTAAATTAAGCATGACACCTTTCACCTGTTGCTGCCATTCTTTCCTTCAGAAGGAAATTGCAATGCTGACGTTTCCGTTCATTCAAAGAAATACTGTCCCTTCAATCAAACAGCAGGGAAACAGTTCATTTGTTATTCAGAATTGTGAACACCAAACAAATCTGTATTAGAAACAATGTCTTTGGGAGTATTTTCTGAAAGCAAATATTTTAAATCCCCAGAGGAATACTTCGTTTTTTCACAGAGTTAAACAACAGATTAAACTGATTTACTGCACCAGTGGAACATGGGCTAGCCTACTGTAAGATATTTTGTCTGTCAGCACTGCTTGGCCAGGGTGGATAGAAATATAATGTTAATGGTAAAACTAACACCTGCAAACAGTATTTCACCACCTAGCCCTGCACTTACAGTCACTGTCATCATGGTAAATTCATAAGGTCCTTCATTTACTATGTGAAATGCTATGAGATGACATGTTGTGAAATCTACGCTGTATAAATAAAAATGAACTGAATTAAATTGAAGTGTTTTGGTCACCACCCATTTTGAAAAGACAAGTAAAAGTCCCTTTGTAATGTGACCACTCATTATGTCATATCAGTGAGCCAGGAAGCTAACTCTAGCTAACAGACCCTACGAAAACATCTGGGAAAACATAAGAGGAATATAGCCAAAATGTATTATTTATAAGTATTAATGTGTTCTCTGCTTTGGACATGTCATATTATCTGCCATGATAATAGCTAAACTAGACCTCTGCTACTCTTGTGATGCTAGATTTTCCTACTACTTCCAAGCAGTAGCCTATATGCTGGGAATGGCAAGTTTTTCCAAACACTTAGACTGTGAAATCAGGCAGCCCTGCTTGGTTTGTCCACCGAATTATACATTTTAATGAAAGCAAAAACGTTTCCTTACAGGCAAATATTCCACCAAATAATGTGTTTGTCATTACTTTGCAGTTGCATCACCACCATTTTCAATGTCCTCTTCATGATGGGATACAACAACTACACATTTCTACACACTTCATGATTTGATGTTGATTTTACTTGTAAAATTGCTGCTACTGATTTGAACGTTGTACTTGTGTGCCCTTTATTTCAAAACAAGAGGATGAAGTAACCTTAGGCGACATTACTAACCTTAACTAAACCTTTATCACAGAGGAGGCAAATGAAAAAACGTAAACAATGATTAGTCTTCAAAGTCACAATGTTCTGCATTAAGCTTGTCTGTTTTCTGTGAAAAATGTAACAAAAGGCAACGCTCACAGTTTGCCTGCTCACTAGATTCCCTGCTGTGCTCTGAAAATACCAGTGTCCTCTCGCCCTCAAAAATCAACTTACAGTGATTGAGAGGAACTCATTTGTCTCTGGACACTGACACAATTTAGGCATTTTACAGTCGGTTTTCTGTGGTTTGGCAGCAACTCTTGGCTGCTGAGCATGTTTTACACATGGGAGAGTGCCAGCTCTCAATTACGGTAAAAGGGGAAATGACAAGATGAACCATGAAGACACCGTGCTATTCATTTCTGCAGATTACTCTTCAATATCAGCCCACAGATTAGCTGAGAGGAGCCTGCGCAAATAGTCCCAATTGTGGCTGTCTGCACTGCAAAATGTGTGGTCATTACCTCTGAGGCAAGAGAGTGGAGAGATACATGCATGCGTGTGTGTGTGTGTGTGTGTGTGTGTGTGTGTGTGTGTGTGTGTGTGTGTGTGTATTTTAGTAAGCCTTCAAGAACCCAGAGATACTCTGCCCACATGAGAGTCTGTGAGATTGTGTGGACATGAAATGGCCTTAAATTGTCCTCCAGGCCAGCAGCCACTGCAGTCATGGTTTCCAGGTGATGTCCGGTTATCTCCATGGAGACGTGTCATTAAGGGGAGTCGTTAGGTTCTTGTTAGCCAAGGTCTCTCTGTGGAGATAACGAGATTCAGGGTGACATGACAGCCTGGGTGGTCTAATGTAGTGTTTCTCAACTGGCAGGGTTGAGACCCACAGAGGGTTGAGAGAAGCCTTCAGAGGGTCGGAGAAAACAGCTAGCGTGAGCTGTACGCTTTATTCCAAGGTCCACTTTCACTTCTCATTAAAACCTTCCTTCATTTAATTGCAACAATATCCTGCACAACTGCTAAATGTCCAGATATAGGTTCTAACTTGTATGAGAAAAGAAAATAATGCATGTCCATGACAGCATAGTAAAAGAGATTGTACATATTTGAAATTTGTTAGAGTGTAGAGGGAACTTTGGTCAGCCTGGCATCCTAAACATTTTCATTTGTGTTCACAGCTATGTACAATACAGGTATGAGCTGAAACATACATTTATATATGTACATACAACCACTGGCAAAACCGATGGAATCACCAGTCTTGGAGGATGTTCCTTCAGTTGTTTAATGTAGATAAAAAGCAGATCACAGACCTGCCACAAAACTGAAGTCATTTAAAATGGCAACTTTCTGGCTTTAAGAAACACTAAAGGAAATCAAGAAAAAAACATTGTGGTAGTCAATAACAATTGCTTTCGTAGATCAAGCAGAGGGGAAAAAATTATGGAATCACCCTGTAAATTTCCATTTCCAAAACTAACACCTGCATCAGATTAAATCTGCTCATTAATCTGCAGCTAAAAAGGAGCGTCACACCTTGGAGACCATAAAACACATGTTGACATTTTGGACGCTTTTCTTATTCCATCAATTGAAAGAATGTTTGGGATGATGACATCGTTTTTCAAGATGATCATGCATCTTGCCATAGAGCAAAAGCTGTGGAAACTTTCCTTGAAGAAAGACACATAAGGTCAATTTAATGACCTGCAGACAGTCTGGATCTCAATCCAATTGAAAATCTGTGGTGGAATTTGAATAAAATGGTCCATAAGACTCCAACCTGCAAAGCTGATCTGGCAACAGCAATCAGAAAGTTGGAGCCAGATTGATGAAGAGTTTCTGTTTGTGACTCGTTAAGTCCATGCCTCAGAGACTGCAAGCTGTTAGAAAAGCCAGAGGTGGTGCAGCAAAGCAGTAGTGGTGTGTTCTAGTGTTTTTTTTGTTTGTTTGTTTTTCATGATTCCATATTTTTTTCCCTCTGCTTGATGTAAAAGAAGCAATTGTTTTTGACTATCACAATTTTTTTCTTGATTTATTGAACATCCTGGTGATTCCATAATTTATGCCAGGGTGTGTATATATATATATATATACATATATATATCTGTGTGTTGTTGCTATAGGCTGCAGAGTGTGGCACATTCATGAAAGAGGCCAGATACTACAACTAATGCTAACAAGTCCTATTAATGTAGGACTTGTTAGCATTAGGCTTTTTCTGTTGCATCAATTTGATAAAGATGCATTTAAAAACTTTCAAACTGAGTCAGTAACACCTTGGCTGAAGGATGAAGAGACATTTATTGCATTTCAGATTTTCTTAGGTGTCTCTTATTCATCGAGCCAGAGGTTGTTCAATTTTGTCTTACACTTTGCATCTGTAGTGACTAAATTTGGGATTTTTTTTAAATTTCATGTGAAAATTTCAATCTTACTGTATATCTTTGAAAGATAGATTGTAAACTGGGCTTCTGTTATTTAAACTTCCCAAGCAGGGAGGACCAACATAAATTCAATGAGGTTGAGGTTCTTCTCCACTTTTGCTGACATCCTAAAAAATCTGAGACAGTTGCTGTTTGCAGTCACATCTTCTCTGTCCAAATGTCTGTGGATATTTTGTGAATTTTTAGGCAACACTTCATAACCTGTCATAATATGTAGGTACATGATGAATTTATCTTGCAAGTCACAGAAAACATCTTTCAGAAGCATTCAACACTTTATAGTTCCGAGGCAAAGGCTGACTAAAGAAATCATAGTTTAAACAATGATACAATTACTATGAGTAGAAAAATAGATTCTAATTCCAGGAACCACATTGTTCTGATAATATATGAAAGAACAGATGACATGCTCTTGTAAATACAATGCAGAATAAGTCTTCAGGAAAGCCGTGTCTCCAGAGGAAATCTTGGAAAGCAGCAATTGGCTGCTTTGTTTTCTCTATCATGTTTCCTGTTCTTTTCCGGGGAAAGAGATGACATGAGCCCATCTAGCCACCCCACCTCTGTGCAAACACCCTCATACATCGCAGTCCTTTTTATTTATGTCATTACTTAAAACCAGCCAGTGATATTAAGAAACGGGCCCCATATAACCTCTTTTACAGCAAGGCTTATTGTGTGGCTGAGAGGAGAAAGTGGGAATTAGAGAAGTGGGAGAGGGAGCAGAGGAAGGAAGAGAAAGATCAGGAGAAAACAGGTCCTTTAATCCAGTCGAGGCTCCCAGCAAATACCTGTCTCTGTGATGTTTTTATTGTTTTAATAACGCCAGCAGTGCAGCGGATTTGTCCTGATCTTGTAAAATTCTAAATATTGATTTTTGAGATGGAGTAGGCAAGGGGAAAGCCATTTCTTTCTGAAAGCCCAGATAACAGATCCAGGTTTATAATGCACTGAGCTGTCACGTTGATGGAAGTGTGGATCTGTGTTGATAGTGAATTTTCTACGTAGCCTCTGAGGACAAGGAAACTATCAAGCTTTCTCTAGACTGTGTTTAATGTCATATTCTAGCTGTTTATCGTTCTTATTTCCTTGCTCTGTGATGGGGCTGTCAAATCATTTGTTATTGTTAGTCATATAAATACAGCACTGGCTGGAGATGAAAACCAACATTATGGGAATAAATTGCTTGACTCTTAGGAAAAACTCACTTGCTTCCTTTCCAAGTATAAAATGAGAAGATCACTAGAAGTCTACTGATGCTAACTATGAAGCAAGAGATAACAATCAGTCAACTTAAGACTGGAAACGGCTCTCTCCAAGGTTAATGAAATCCACCTAACAGCATTTCAAGGCTTGCTGATTAATAAGCAACAATGTGTTTGATTTGACAACTCCAGAACTTTATGACTTCACAAAGTTACTGTGCATGGATAAGACATGGTCCAGCACAAAATGGAAACTGTGTAAATTCAACTTTTTGCTTTCCACTTTGGTTTTTTTGATGTTGAGAATCATCAATAAAAAGGGGTGTGCTAATAGTGGAGTAAACTGTAAACAAAAGAGTGATATACTATTATATTTTTGCTCAATATTTATGATTTGATTTGATTTCTTCCAACCTCTGACAAATATTTCTGGGTCTTTAACTGCTAACCCCTTCACTGAGGAGATGTTACCACCCTGGTATGCCCAGGCAGTCTACAGCAAATTCCAGAGGATGGATGGATGGATGGATGGATGGATGGATGGGATTGTTTAATCACCCCGATATGCTTATAACACAGTACCCATACAGTCTTCTATCACTGCCAGAGTATGCAGAAGTGTGATAGTAGGTAAGAATTGAACTTCTCCAACTTTCCTTTTTCACTCTTCACTCTCACTTGCCAATAACAATGCTAATTATGTTTTCAAGAAGAGAC
Organism: Amphiprion clarkii; assembly: GCA_027123335.1. NCBI lineage: Eukaryota > Metazoa > Chordata > Actinopteri > Pomacentridae > Amphiprion > Amphiprion clarkii. The sequence continues at coordinate 2,776,305 of CM049588.1, forward strand.
TGAAAATATGCCTCATACATACAATTTGGGTGATTCCCGTTGTCGAGACTATAAAGGTTAAAAAAAAAAGAAAGACAGAAAAAGTATTGTTTTTGGGTAGAGATCATGGTGATGAAACTGACTTTCACACAGAAATTGAATGCAATATTCATACATTCCCTTCTTCATATACAGGCTAAAAGGTGACAGATCCAAAGCATGATCAATACAGTCAAATCTCACCCAGCACTAGATGACATTTTACAAAATGCATACATATGTATACACATCCAAGCCAGGATACAGCAGATTATATGGAGCATAATATTGTACATACTTCATCCCATGTCCTTTTCCATCTGTTCCTCTGATTGCATTAGAAAGTCTTTCTTCTAGCACTGAAGGCTTATTGACATAACCTGCTGTACAGAAGGAACTGTGCAAAGCACAATACGAGGCTGTTGACCCGTTTTGCTTTTTTCTGTGCTGCTTTTCATGGGTTTTCTGTCATGGCCCTGGCCTGTGCTCTCCTTAGATTGATGGGATGTTTAGCCAACTTGACCTGTTTTCTCAGAAGCAATGGCTACTCAGAAGCACCCAAATATTGAAACAGCAGGATGTAATCCTCAAATTGGAATGGGATATATTTAGTTAAATGTTTGCCCAGCCACAAATCGTGCTGGGCTGTGCCAAGTGGCATTGAGACAGATGATACCACTGGGCTGGAACAACGAGACAGAGTGTGGTTGGGCATTTGGATGGGAGGAATGAGGTGGTGGCTGTTGAAAAGAGTCATTCATGGAAGGATGGATGAGTGGGCAGGCCAAGCAGAGCCATGCAGAGATCACTAAAGCTGTTTACAGGCCAGACGTTTTCTGGCTGGGCCCATATGTGCTCTCATGGGGCTCCAAAAAGGCTTCGGGCTGCCTCCCAAAAAGCCCTCAAACTCATCCCAAAGCACCTCCTTCTGTGACAAGGACAAGGTGGTTCAGCCACCTGTGCCACACACACCCAGAGAGATGCCAAAATGCCACTCAGAAGCCACCATTTCTGCAAATGTAAGCCTCTGTAAGTTAATGTAGTATAGCCATGGCCTCTGATTCTCACAGTTTCCAACAACTCCTGTGTTTACCACTAAAGATTACAATATTTGCAGTATTACATTATTTCACATTAATTAATGTATTCCACTCAATTTTCATATTCCATTTAAACACAATCACACCACACTCTATTGGTTACACCACAGCTGGGTTCAATTCCCTTCAGTTCAGTCAATACTAAATATAACCAGACACTATAATCCGTTTGCTGCCAACAGGTTAGAATCAATTACTTACAGGTACAGCATAACCATTACTTTGGTCAAAGATAGATAGGACATCAGAACACCAAGTCCTGATGTAGCTAAAAGACAATTTAACATTTATTATGCTGAAGTCGAGACGGTCATTTATGTTTTTCTTTGAATATGGAAATACTCAGAGGTAGGCATAAGCGATCGCACACACTATAAAGAAGTGAACAGCAAGACACCTGCACTAAAGTCCAAGGTAAACTGCAAAATGTAAAATGAGAAAAGTTTCTACACAAAGTAGCCTGTCAGAAAATGTTGATGGGTATTTGCAGTAACAGTTTGGGCACGACTATAGCCTGAATTTTCTGACCCAGTGTAAATACTTGTACCTACAGCTCAGAAATTTGCTTTATTTAAAATGAAGAAAAATGACGTCCAAACAACCTGTATATAACGAGAATGGTAATAACATATATATATGTATATAAATGTATATATATATATATATACAGTGGGTACGGAAAGTATTCGGACCCCTTTAAATTCTTCACTCTTGCTAAAATCAAAAAAGTTCATTTTATTTCTCATTAATGTACACTCAGCACCCTATCTTGACAGAAAGAAACAGAAATGTTGAAATTTTTGCAAATTTATTTAAAAAGAAAAACTGAAATATCACACGGTCGTAAGTATTCAGACCCTTTGCTCAGTATTGAGTAGAAGCACCCTTTTGAGCTAGTACAGCCATGAGTCTTCTTGGGAATGATGCAACAAGTTTTTCACACCTGGATTTGGGGATCCTCTGCCATTCTTCCTTGCAGATCCTCTCCAGTTCTGTCAGGTTGGATGGTGAACGTTGGTGGACAGACATTTTCAGATCTCTCCAGAGATGCTCAATTGGGTTTAGGTCAGGGCTCTGGCTGGGCCAGTCAAGAATGGTCACAGAGTTGTTCCGAAGCCACACCTTTGTTATTTTAGCTGTGTGCTTAGGGTCATTGTCTTGTTGGAAGGTGAACCTTCGGCCCAGTCTGAGGTCCAGAGCACTCTGAAAGAGGTTTTCTTCCAGGATATCTCTGTACTTGACCGCATTCATCTTTCCTTCAATTGCAACCAGTCGTCCTGTCCCTGCAGCTGAAAAACACCCCCATAGCATGATGCTGCCACCACCATGTTTCACTGTTGGGATGGTATTGGGCAGGTGATGAGCAGTGCCTGGTTTTCTCCACACATACCGCTTAGAATTAACGCCAAAAAGTTCAATCTTGGTCTCATCAGACGAGAGAATCTTATTTCTCATAGTCTGGGAGTCCTTCATGTGTTTTTTGGCAAACTCTATGCGGGCTTTCATATGTCTTGCGCTGAGGAGAGGCTTCCGTCTGGCCACTCTGCCATAAAGGCCCGACTGGTGGAGGGCTGCAGTGATAGTTGACTTTGTGGAACTTTCTCCCATCTCCCTGCTGCATCTCTGGAGCTCAGCCACGGTGATCTTTGGGTTCTTCTTTACCTCTCTCACCAAGGCTCTTCTCTTACGATGGCTCAGTTTGGCTGGACGGCCAGGTCTAGGAAGAGTTCTGGTCGTCCCAAACTTCTTCCATTTAAGGATTATGGAGGCCACTGTGCTCTTAGGAACCTTGAGTGCTGCAGAAATTCTTTTGTAGCCTTGGCCAGATCTGTGCCTTGCCACAATTCTGTCTCTGAACTCCTTGGGCAGTTCCTTCGACCTCGTGATTCTCATTTGCTCTGACATGCACTGTGAGCTGTAAGGTCTTATATAGACAGGTGTGTGCCTTTCCTAATCAAGTCCAATCAGTTTAATTAAACACAGCTGGACTCCAATGAAGAAGTAGAACCATCTCAAGGAGGATCAGAAGAAATGGACCACAGGTGAGTTAAATATGAGTGTCACAGTAAAGGGTCTGAATACTTATGACCGTGTGATATTTCAGTTTTTCTTTTTTAATAAATTTGCAAAAATTTCTACATTTCTGTTTTTTTCTGTCAAGATCGGGTGCTGAGTGTACATTAATGAGAAATAAAATGAACTTTTTTGATTTTAGCAAATGGCTGCAATGAAACAAAGAGTGAAAAATTTAAAGGGGTCTGAATACTTTCCGTACCCACTTTAGCTCCTGCTGTCAGTCAGTCCTCTGGAAGTTGTTTCTGGTACCTGACCTGGCCATCTCTGCCAGTTTGTTCTGAACCCCTCCGATGAGGATCTGGACACCCGTGTATTCTGCCTGACCCGGCAGAATATACAGGGGTACACTGCTGGTTTGAGGACCTGGCTCACTCCTGGGCCAAAACTCCAGTCTCTGCCACCACACCATACAATCTGCAGCACATTCCTGCCTGCCTCCATCCCTCCCTGTTTGGATTTAGGATTTGTAAATTAAGCCGTTTTGTCAGTTTGTTAATTAATTCAGTCTTAGTTTGATCTTTTTGTTAGTTTAGCCTAGTTTTTAGTTTGTAATTTAATCTTGAGCTTTCTGAGCAGGATTTGATTAGTTATGTACTCAGTTCATTTTGTACCTTTCGTTATTACTGTTAATAAAGCCTGTTAATTTTGATTGACCTCCGTCTGCTTTCCGTGTGCTTTCATTTTGGGTTCACCACCTGCGCCGTGACATTAAGCATGTTTTGGTTTATTTTTTTTTTTATTGTTTGCGTCACTTGTTAAATGTTTGCACTATTTTTGTAGCTGTAACATCACATACATGACAAACACTGGAGAGCTTTACTGATGCAATCATGAATACTTACTTGGTGAGCACTTTCAAACAATACATGTAGTGTCATTATGTAATAGAACTGTAGTTGTGTATAAACAAATAATTGTTGTTTTATTTATTTTTAATTTTACCAATGTCCAGTATATCATGGCTTTCCCCCAAATCCAACTCGTCACATTGTCCGATACAACTTGTATTCAGAAGTCTTTCCTGAATTCAATTAGTTGTGAGCCTCAGGAGAGCTGTTTGATTCTGATGAATTCCCAGCAGCCATCCCAGACGTTGCTCTCCCCCAGTTGGAGAGCCTCACCCTCTGAACGCTTAACCAAGCCGAGAGCGGCTGGCCAGCATGCATTAATCAGATCCGACTTGCATATCTGAGCAGCTTAATTGCATGGAGGGAAATGTCAGAAAGCAAATGAGTCTAACATGTCAATGTGTTAATTCTGCTATCGATTTCATTGATGCGCCATTCACACTTTCAGCTCATTAAAGCTGACCTGTCAGAACACACACACACACACACACACACACACACACACACACACACACACACACACACACACACACACACACACACACACACACACACACGCACACACAATTGTGTTTGTGTGACTTCAGAGGACATTATATTGACCTACATTTATTTTCTGCACACCGATTCTAACCCTAAACATGACTTCTTACATAACTCTAGCCTGTACCGTAATCTTAAACTAAATCCAAATGTCACCCTAAGATGAGTCCCCATAATGTGGTTGTGTCCACAGATTTAGGTCCCAACAACAAGAGTAATAACTGGCCATTACAGGCAGGTAGAGAAGGCATCTGTCTAAATTTTACACCATCTTATGAATCTGTATTTGATGAACTTCAAATCAACAGCTGGATATTTACTATGCTCATATATGTGGATTCTTAGATGGTATTCATAAAAAAATGTATATATTTTTAATTGAATATGAAAGACCAGTGAAATGTTAACCAGAATCTCACATGAAAAATTGAATAAAATATGACAAAGCTTACTGTAGACATACAGCCACCACAGACCTAAAACACTGCAGTCAGACCCTACCTGGAAGGTCCCATCACTTCATGATTAGTTCATTAAAATGACGACTCATTTTAGTCAGTCTTCATCCTTTGGACCAAAGAACCTTTCGGCACAAAGGAACCAGTGTCCTCCTCAGTAGGGCACTGGTCCCTTCAAGACATTTAGCTAAGAGTCCAAAGAAGAATACTGCATTATATTGAGAGTGTAACACCATTAGTTAACACCATTAATTAGCAGCAACCAGTGGATATTACTTGTAAGCTGTAAGAAGCTACTGTGTCACCACACTTTTAGTATCATGTGCTATATTTCTCACGTGAACCCAAGAATTCCCTTAAGTTCTGAGCAAAAGTTCCTCTCTTAGCCACTTCATCAATGAACTCTAAAAGCTGGTCACAAATAAATAAAGCACATTTCACATTCTTTTGTCCATCAGGACCTTATTTTGTCTGGATTTACTGCTGAAGTGAAGGAGTTTAGTCTCATGATCATGTCTGCGAGTGACAGAAGAGGAAGCATATGACAGAAAGATGAGGTGATGTAAGGTGAGTAGTAATGAGGGCACTGTACTGGAGTGCACCGCAGTAAACGGGAAACTGAGACAGAGCGCAAAGCTCTTGATTTAGCAGTTGATCTGAGGTCCAAACTCAGAATTTATTACAGAAATGATGCATAGGAGAGGAATATCTGGATTGACCTGCGTAATCTGCTGCCACTGTGACCTGATGCCAGGTAAGTGGAAGAAAAATGCACCGATTAGCATGTAAAGCTCACATTGTGTTCTATTTTCTTGTATGCTTTTTTGCATGCTCTCAAAATCGCACTGAATAACAACTCAATACTGATTGGTTTGTGTGTAAAAGGGGACTGAGTAACACAACTGCAGCTCTTCTAGTAAAATTTGCTCTACATTTATATTGCAGACATGACTTTAAATTTCTAATTTTGTCGACTGTAGACTACTGCTTGTATTTACATTGACTAGCTGTATGCAGCATGCCAGCACCTGGACTAGAAACGCACAAATACAAGTTTCATATCTTCATTTTAGCGCTCAGATGGGATTATTTGAAATTCTGCGTTTTCTTAAATTGCCAAAATGTTGAAACTCTTTCAGAGCAAACAACAAATGACCCTAAATAAACATATTTATTTTGAAGACACTTAGACATGCAGTGTTTTCCCTCACTGATTAGAAACATCATGTCTTTGATAAAGCCTGTCAAACCTGTTCGTTCTTCTCCCCATCAATGTGCTGCTGCTGCACAGACACTTAAGACGCTAGCTACCTGTACGCTGATGTGTTGCTGTGTAATACATGTGTGGAACAGAACAGAGGAAGAGAAGTGGGGTTAAAGAGAAATGGAGAAAAGGGCTGGTTGTCATAGCAACTCTGTTTTTCAAGGAGAGTCAACCATTCATTTCCACGCTGAAGACTGCAAGGAACACTTAACTCTGTTCTTCGCCTAAGGATACTACTTTAAAAGTCTCTCTCTCCTCCGCCTGTCCTGTCTCTATACCTCGCTCGCCCTCACTGAAGTGTCAATCTGAAGTGAAACATTGCAGCTTTCGGCTGCCACTCCAGTCTGCCAGCTCTTTTGTTCTCTTTCTGTTTCTCTCTCTCCTCCTCAGTTCCCACCTCCCCTGCTCACTTTCTCTTCATCATTCCATCTCTTGCTTTTATTCTTTCTCTCATCACTCTCCCTCTTGCCATCTTTTTCACTTCCAATCTTCAATGTAAAAGGACTGAAACCAGTGATAACGAAGCAGCAGAGTGTCAACTATCACTTTTACCTAACCATATTCATTAATTACTAGATTTTAGATGTAAATTATTGCTTGTTTTAGTCAGAACTACCATCGCTTGCTTCTTCTATTAAAATCACATCTTCCCTCTGTTTAAATTTCATTCGATCCATATTTGTCAGAGGAGAAAGCAGCCAGAAAGTTCTGGAGTGTGACCTGTTGGTTGGCCAGTGCATTTTTTTGCCTGTGTGGGTTTTCACTCTGTTCTCCAGCTTCCTCCCACAGGGGAGACTAATGACTCTAAACTGGCTGTTGGTATACATGTAAACATACACTATCTGTCAAAAGTTTTAAAACACCCCAATTTTTCCATTCTTTTATTGAAATTCAAGTAGTTCAAGTTCAATGAATAGTTTGAAATGGTCCAAAGGTAAGTAGTGAACTGCCAGAGGTTAATAAAAAGGGAAGGTTATCCAAAACTGAAAAATAAAGTACATTTGAAAATTATACAAAAAGGCCTTTTTCAGGGAACAAGAAATAGGTTTAACAACTTAAAGATGTTCTGCAGCAATGGAGGTTGATCAAACCTTGAAAGTTTGTGCTACCAAATCCTACAGGTGTCCCAACTTTTCCTGATTACTTCCAACCCCCTCTGTCTGCATAAAAGTAATGTTGGAACACACTGTGGCACCAAACCCTCAAGAGCATTATTTGAACAGTATTGTACTGCAGAAAGTTGTGGATTGCTATAGAAACAGCAAGAAAAGGGCAATTAACAATTGAAGAGAGACAGACCATCATAATAGTTAAAAATGTAGGTCTTTCCTACAGAGAAATTACAAAGAAAGTCAAGTTATCAGTTAGTAGTTTTCTTCACCATCAAAAGGCTCTCAGAAGCTGGGGGAAACTCTGACAGGAAGAGATCTGAAAGACCCAAAGCCACAACAGAACCAGAAGACAAGTTTCTGAGAGTCAACAGCTTGGTGATAGGAGCTCACAGGACAACAGTCTCAGTTTCAACTGTGAGGAGAAGACTTGGAGTTGCAGGTGTGACATGTGGAGTTGCAGCAGAAAGTCATTGTTAAGACGTCAGAATAAGAAAAAGCGGCTTCCTGGGGCATGAGGTATTACGGACTGATGAATCAAAATTTGAAATTTTTGGTTCATCGTGCAAGATTTTTGTATGCCGTCGAGTAGGAGAAAGGATGGTTCCTCAGTGTGGGACATCAACTGTGAAACATGGAGAAGAAAGTGTGATGGTCTTGCTGGATCCAGGGTTGGTGACCTGTACAGAGTGAGAGGAACCCTGAACCTAAACAGCTACCACAGCATTCTGCAGCTCCATGCAGAACCTTCTGGTATGTCCTAGTAGGTCAGGGGTTCATCCTACAGCAAGATAATGATCCAAAACACAAGACCTAGCTATGCCAGAACTACCTTAGGAAAAAAGAACCAGATGGTGAGCTTGAAAATATGGAGTGTCCAGCACAGTCCCCAGACTTCAACCCATGGAGCTGGTTTGGATGAACTGGACAGAAGAGTGAAAGCAAAGCAACCTACAAGAACCACACATTTATGGGAACTTCTGCTGCAGAGTTTGGAAGAACTTTCTGAAGAATATTTGATTTCCATTGTTTAAAGAAGTGTATTCAGCTGTTATATCTGCCAAAAGTGGCTACTTTGATGAGTCAAATGTTTAGAATACGTTTTGGTTTGATAAGAACATGGTGGCCCACACGGATGCAGCAGCCTCTCCTCTCCTTAGAAGTTGAGTCGAGTTGGTTTCTAATTTAAACTTCATTTGTTTATTTGTTCTATGCTTTCATTTCAGAGTACAATGAGACACTAACATACATAATTCCAATAAAAAATGGAAAAAATTGGCGTTTTCTAAAACTTTTATGATTATTATTATTATTATTATTATTATTATTATTATTATTATTATTATTATTATTATTATTATCAGTTTATTTAAAAAGGGACCATGTACAATATTAAACATAAATGTTTCCATTTGACGTATTGCACCAGAGTTAGCTTTAAGCTAATTTCCATCTGCAGTCCCTTGGCAGGTCACAATAAAAACATCACAACATTAAAATGTTACAAAAAAAGTACATGACACAGTGAAACAAAACATTATACACACACACTCTTAAAAGCACACACGTACACAAACACATACACAAATGCCAATTAAAAGGACATTGCTAGACTAAAAAACATACACAGCCTGGTAATGTACATGATATGCATGCTTTTCTGTCACGTTGTGTGCAATGGACTGGCAATCTCTTCAAGGTATCTTGAAGTCAGTGTTCGTTTGGGTGGGCTCTGGCCTTCTGTGGCCCATTACAGGATGAAGCATGTGTAGCTAATGGTTGGATGGATGGGAAAACGTTACTGATGCGACTGAAGGATGGGCTGAGCCTCTCGTCAGGGTCAGTGACAGAACCATTTGATTCCTCACTGAGATGGAGATTCATAATGATGGAACTACACTTCATCAGCTGCACAGGTGTGCACTGACATATGACAACACAAACAACACCTGCTTCTGCTATGTGTGCTACAACTGCTGCTTTTTCTGCTACTTTAGCTGTTATTTTACCTGGAGACAAAGCCCACGCAGTGCTGGTAAATAGAGCAATGTCAGTGCATGAGCCTTCTGTAAAGTTGGAATGCATGAAATTGGCCTGACTTTCCCAGTTGGAACTCAGACCTCCAGACCTTCTTCATCATACTTTTGCATTACAATGTTAGAAATGCCACTTTCTGTGTGGCAAATGCATGGTTTTTGTGTGTATATTATTATTTAGGTGTGGCTGTACTTATCTAATGCCATTGCACAACTCAACACAGAGGTCAGAAATGAAAAGGACAATAATCACAAAATGCAGAACCAACATAATTCAAAGTAGCTGACCAATGGAAACTGTGATTTATTTTTGGATCTTTTTTTTTTTTTACTTCATCTGATCTGCGATTGCACTCTGTGTTAAAAACAAATGTCTGCACGTACACTTTCTTTCTGCATAAACCAAACAAAAGCAGATTATTAGCACTGCACAGAAGCATTGCATCTGTGCCATAATTCACATGTCACATTCACATCAAAACCAGCTGTGTTTACAATAAGAATCAAATATACGTTTAAGGTCAGCTATCCCCACAAAAATGAAAACATAATGAGGTACACACAGATGAATACACCCACATGGCTCAGTAGATATGGAAAGGCAAGCTGTCTCTAACAGGCAGTCACACACTCTTATAATTGGATTTCATTGTGCTTTTTGGAAACTCCTTGGTAAATTTCTGATATATTATCCCTATTGTTATCTTCTGACAAAATCTCAGCTGCTCCGAGTTCTATTTGTCTCCCTATCATTGTTATTCCTAGGTTCTTACGCACACATAAAAACAATTTTCTCACATTCGATGTGCCTATTCTCAACTTTATGTGTACTACTTCTAGATTTATGGATGTATTATTGTGACAATCATATTTAATATGTATTTTTGATGACATCTCTCTTCATTAAACTGGACAATATTCGTTATTTGTGTTCACCTGTTTGGTCAAGTTGATTTCAGGTTGAGCACTTACATGCTTCTAAACAAATGCAGTTTTTACTCTCTGGCTTTCTGCCACTCTGCTGGCAGCGCATATAATCACGTTTATTGCAGGAATTGGAGGCAGCTGCAGGAGCGGCTCACCTGTGCCTCATCGCCGCTCTGCATAAAGTCCGGCTCATCCCTCCGCTCTCTCCCAGGTCATTCCCTCTGCACACACAGTTGCTTTTTTGATTGCAACTACTGACTGATCACAGTACTCTGCTGGTCCCAACCTGCCACCTGCCTGCTCCCAGCCACTGCCACCCGTCTCCCACACATGGGCACCCCACAAGCTCTCACAGATCCCACCCTGCTGGCCAACGGCAGCATGCCACAGCAGTATCTGAGCCCACTGGACCCCGCGGCATCCAGTCGCCAGCATTCTGGCAGCACCTCTCGCCATCCCGACCCTGCCCAACGTCAGTCTGTGTCAGCTGCCGTCTCGCTGGACTCCGATTCCCCTGAACCTGCCCGCCACCCTTTAGTTTACTTTCCCATTTTTGAGAATATTCCTGTTTTGTCGTTTTAGGTTAATTATTTGATATTAGTTTTCCAGAGCTTTCCCCCTCTGTTAGTTTAGAGGTTTCCTATGCTTTTTGTAGTGTCACCCGTCTTTTGAATGAGGCTTGGTTACTCCCTGATCAGTTCTTTTCTAAGAAGTAAGTTTCTCATTATGAATTGGGTTTAGTTTTTCTGTCATTTAATATATCTTGGGTTTTTTTCAACCTTATTTGTCTTTGCCTGCTTTTGTGTCTGCACAAGCCTCCACCATTACAGACCATTTCAGAAATGCTTAAAAAAAACTTCTACACTTAAATAATTAGGCTGAGCAAAGAATTTCTGTTAACACATTTTACATACATGTGAGTATACTTGTGCATACACTGTACCATACCTACTGCCATACTTACACAGTAGACTACTTTGTATCCTACTACTACTAATCCTGGGTAAAAGTTGTTAATACCTTTTAGGTTTGAATAAAATGATGCCTGTGTTCACCTGAACTGTACTGTCAAAACTAGAAACATCCTGTCCCAGAGTGAAGCTGGAAAATGAGTCCATGCATTTATCACTTGTAGGCCGGACTATTGTAGATCTTTACTATCATCATGTCCCAATAACTCTCTAAAATATTCCCATTTATTCAAAATGCTGCAACCAGGTGAGATCATGTTAACCATTTTTTCTTCATTGACTTCCAGCATAATCCAGAATAAAATTTCAAATCCTTTCCCTCACATACAATGCCTTCAATCAACAAGCTCCACTGTATCCTGAACACCTGCTTGTACCATACTATCCCAATGGGCCACTTTGATTTCAGAGTGTAGACTTAGTTGTGGTTTCTGGGGGTTCCAAAATTAGAATGGTAGGCAGAGTCATTACTTGTCAGGTTCCCCCTTTAAATTATACTCTTGATTTTACAGGGAGCCAATGAACAGAAGCTAATATGTGATAAATATGATCTCTCTTACTGGTTCCTGTCAGAACTCTGGCAGCAGCATTTTGTTTCATGTGGTTTCCCAGAGAATTATTAGGACATCCTGATAATTGGAAATTACAATATTCTGACCTAGACATTACAGTTGCCTGGACTAGGTTTTCAGCATCACTCCAAGACATGATGTTCCTGATTTAGATAATATTGTGCAGGTAAAAGAAAGTTGTCCTAAATGCCTGCTCTATGTGTGGGCTAAATGACATATCCTGGTAAAATATAACTCCAAGATCCTTTATCGTAGAGCTGGAGGCCAAGTCAATGCCATCTAGAGTAACTAACTGACTAGATGCATTTCTGGGGTGTTTAGGGTCAAATACAATATTTAGGAGAAAATCCTAGTGTGATTCCTTTGATCCCAATGACAAATACCAATATCTGTAATATCTTTAATATGACCATCTGGGTCCATACAATAGAGACAGATGATAGAAGAGGATATATAAGTTGCATCCCTTTTCTATCATCATGGGCAAATAGGAGATCACTGGAAAATAGGCCCATATTATGAACTGGTAGCACTGGCAGCGTTGCAAGAGAAGGCCAACAGTAAACATGGCCAGGTATAGAGCTGCATATCTCTCACAAGAAGAGCAAACTTTGATCCTAAACTCTTCTCAGGAACTTTAGAATATCGTACAGGCTGAATGCAACATAATTGCTGCCAAGCTGGGGAAAACCTGCTGACTGTGTGGATGTTAAATTACTATTCTTATCAATTCCACTGTCCAAATGTGTATAAGATGTAGATTTCTGATTCAAGATTCCGTTAAAGTATCATTATGCATCACATAATTGTATAATCAAATTAAAGATAGCAGGCAGTGTTTTAATACGTGTTGATCTCTTATTCTGAGCATAATCTAATATTTTTTTTCTTAATACTTTTGTCGGTATTCTTTTTCCGCTGTTACATTGCGTTTTCACCCTAGCAGCATTTAAATTGCATATCTACATACAACAGGTTCACGGGAAACGATGGACTGCATGTAAAACTGGAACCAAAAGCCTCAAAACAGAGGTGCACTGAATACAGAAAACAACAATCAGCAGGAGATTCGTATCACTATGTAAAATATTGTTGACTATTTGAGTCCTCTGAGTTTATTATTTACATAACAGTATCTGAACAGATTTGAAAAATATCTCTGCACGTGTTGCATGTTTTATTTTACTAGTGGCTGTTGCACATTTGTTCAGCGTTGGGTAGTGTAGTCAGTGGTGAAATATTTCCCAACACTGCTCATAATCATTTTATTACAGTACTGCAATGTGAAATCAAAATCTACATTTAAAGTTGTCAAATAACTGTAGAGCAGTAAGCAAGCTGTTTGTTTCTGAACTGTGCTGGAAAAGAAGAATAAAATAACTTAGAATGAAATACTGAAGTAGAATATCTGAAAATTGTGCTTCAGTGTAGTACACAGGCAAAGACCTATAGTATGTCGAGCTAATTACTCTTGCACTTCAGTTTCTAAATGATGAATGACATCACAATAACCTCACTCCGCACCAACAGTCTAAATGTAGTTGAAGGGGGTTGATTTCATTGAACTCGCTGGTTGGCCTGTGTGTGTGTGTCTGTGTGTGTGTGTCTGTGTGCTAATGCAATCTAATTACCACACAAACACATATTTGTGCATAGACAAGCATCACTGTGCCTGTGTGAATAAATATGTGCATATTTACATTTGTCTGACTGAACTTGTCTGTCTGATTTGAGCTTTCTTTGGCTGAGTTGCCCCGTGCCTGCATGCATTGCTCAGTCTGGCCCGCGTTATTCATACACCTCACTCTTTCTCCATGCACTTAGCAGTTCAGTCAGCTAGTGCCAGAGTGTCAGTGCACAAGAGCACAGTGAAACCATCCACCAAGTGAGGTTCAACGATTTATAGTCAACATTCCACTCCAGAGAAGGGTGTGCTCATGCCTACAAGTGTGTCGACATCACCCCTCAATCTGCCATAAAAACACACAAATTTAATAATCCTTGGACGATAATCCACCAGCTTTCTGTAGGGCGATTTCCTTTCACACCATCAGCTCTCACTCTGAATTAAATGAAATGTTTGGTCAAGTTATAATACAAAGCCTTGAACAACGACAAAAGCAGACTGAGTTATTGCATCGCTCTTTGATATGAATCGTCATGCAGAAATGGAACGAGGACTTCATCAACAAATCTGAAAGAAAAGAGAGTCTCACCTCCCTAGGCACTCAATGTTGAGACATTCACATTTATGTTTCCCTACAGATACATTTTACATTCATTTTTAGTATATTATAACTTGTTAATTGTGAAATATTGATATACATTATGCACTTTGAACAACTAACACACAAGAGTATGTGTGATACCCAAACCTAGTCATATCATAACATTATTTGTTTTTGTTTGTGTTGTATCTGTATGCTGGCGAGGACAACATTATTTCCAGTTTGACCTCATAGAGGCACTGCTCTGTCACTGTTACACTGCCTAAACACACACACAGTGATACAGCTGTGTGTTTTTTTGCATTAATGTTACTGTAAGTTGATGCACTGCAGCTGGTACCAGGCTTAGTTTAGGGCAACATTTTCTTAGGGCATAGAGATTAAACAGTCAAAGTACACACAATTAGTGTTCCAAAAGACATCTGGACTGATGGGACAATCAACCTCAAATCTCAAACCTGAGTAGCCAGTAGATCTGGCTAATGCACACTCTTCAAGAGAATGTAAGCCTTGAGCTTCTGTGGCCACCGCTGAAGCAAAGGAAAGAGGTGCCCTAATGTCTAAAAACCACAAAGTGGTATAAATGTTTTCAGTTTGTCCAGAATTAGGACTGCTTCAGGTGAAACACTCCACCACTTCATACTTGACCCGAAACTGTAAAATGTGAGGTTTATGCAACAATGTCAAAATAAAAATCACAAAAACCAACGTTGTTTGTTATTGCTAATCCAAATTTTTTTATTTTTTAAATCTATCTGCTAGTTTGTGTCACATGACCAACAATACTGTTTGTGGCCACTTCATCAAAGTCACTTTATGCTACTTTAGCAACTAGCAGTTATATGTGTACCGTAATCACGAATACACAGAATACAGGAATATTTCTTTTGATATTAAAGAAAATGGTTAAAATTTGATTCTTATAATAACATCCAAAGTTATAAGAGACCTGTCAGCGCTGAGTTTTGCATCATGCATCTACAGTCTTCATTGGAAATATGTCTTCAAAACAGCCTTTGACAAAACATTGACAATTCAAGCTCCTCACATCAAAAGCAGATGTAGTTCCCTCAGTGTTTGTGTAGATCTTCAAACTGAATACCTTTAGTGCTTCTCATTTGTCCAGGTTTAACTGACAAACCTTCATCTGATATTGGAGACTGTGTTATACAGTCTATATGTCTTGTTTTGTGTCATAAAGCAATCACAGTAAGACTGAACAAAACAGAATACAATAAAATACTTTCTCATACCTGCAATTTTGCTTCTTTCTAGTATTATTGTATGTTTCAAAATTTGACTAAAATAGCAAAAAAAATAGCAAAAAATTCATTTCAGGAACAGAAAGAAACTACACTGTTGGAAATACACACACAAACACACACACACACACTGATGTCATCACAACTGCCCTCAGGCTCATATCCAGCAACGGGCCAAACAGAGGAATCCACAAAATCCATCTTGCCATCTTGACTGTCATTTCCTGGAATGAAGTGTTGAGTTTTTCTTTTTCCTTTTCCAAGGAGAGAGGAGGCACAGAGACAAAGCTATTTTCTCTCACTTGGTGCCTGTAAATTTCCTGAGTTATGTTCCTCTCTTTGCCGGAGCTTTCTCAGCTGTAAGACAAAAAGCTAATCAAAGGCCCCTGCCTTCAGGGCAGGTAACCCCGGCATGAACTAAAAGAGAGAGCAATATTATTCCATCACTCAGTGTGCCACATGCTCACTCCACCTTCTCTTTCTCTTCCTTGCTCTGAGAAAACATTAGTTCTCCTTATATGGAAATTGGAGAGAAATTTCATTTTAATGGTCTATTAAGACACAGTTTTTCTCATTTTTTTTTCCAGCTTGCTCACCCATACTATTTGTCAGGTTTTTGGTTGAGAAACACATTTCATTTCTTTTTCAGCCGACCTACTATAATATTCAGTCTTTCTTAAGGTTTGGGTTGTTGACTTATTGGTGTTGATGTTAACTACAAATATTTTTCAGTTTGTTTTTTACAGTTTTTCTCAATTGATAAGACACTAAATTCCATTCACTGCACACATTTCTCAAAAACAGGACTCTGCTGTCTAAATTTTGAACACTATTCATGGTTTGCACTCAGTTTCCAAAACTCTTGCATGTTTTTTGCTCATTTGAACACACTTTTCACTCACAGCACACATTTTTCTAACAGTGAACACTATGAAGCAGAACTGGGACACTGTTCCAACACTGCTGTCACCATAAAGACACAACAGGTCAAAACTGAAAACACTTTTACCAATGAAGTGCACACTGTAAAACCTGCTGGGAAGCAGAATTAGCTGTTCAGAATGCAATCTGTTGTTAAGGTCAGCAGATGGTAAAGATGGTGCATAAAGTAAATGGTTTCAGGTTTATTGTCGTTTACATGGTGTGTAAATGTTGTTTGTCGCTTCAGTGACATGTCTGTACTGGAACAATACAAGCAGTCAGAAATGTTCTGAGAATACTGTAAAAAATCTAATGTATAATTCTGGTTCACAAGTGCTAATTACAGAAACATGATTGACTTTTTCTCTGTTTTGTGTGCGTTTGTTCCAGAGAGTTTGGGGTCATTTCCCAGTCATTTCCTGCATTTGAGCCTCTGTACCTGCTGTAACAGGCAGGAGTCAGCACTAAACACAGACAACAGGATTAATTCAAGTACTAGGAAAGAGTAGCTCAGACTGTCCAGATCACAGCACTAACTGTTCGTTAGGAGAAGGTCCGGCACCAAATGACGAGTCGCGTCAGGTTTTAAAGAGAAGCCAGCATGCCTGATTAGACGACTTCCACCTGCACTCGATCAGCTGATTGGAATCAGCCACACCTGCTGCCAGCCTCTGCCACACACCTATAGAGAGAGAGAGCACTGCCACCTAATCACTGCCTCTGGCTGTGACTGTGACATAAATATATAAATGCATTTGACAAAAACCATGGAAACTGGGGCGCCCAGATAGCTCAACAGGTTAAGCAGGTGCTATAGTCCCCGATCCGGCCTAGGTTTGATTCCAGTTAAGGGCCCTTTGCTGCAGGTCTTCCCCCCATTCTTCTCCCTACTTTCCTGTCTGCCTCTCTACTAACCTATCAAAAAAAAGCCAACAAAAGGAATTAAATGTCAGGAGAACTCGTTGCATATCTAAGAGGCAGGTGTGTAGGAGAGGGAAGAGCACATACAACACATACAATAATGGACTCCTGCACACAGTCTAACCTGCAAGCATAAACTTATTAAAGCAATAGCATTTTATTACATGTATATTTACAATGTAGACCATGTGCAAGAATCTGCTTTTGTACATTTTTGGAAGCGCTAAACGTGAGTTTTTTTCTGAAGACTTGTGAAATTTCTAACCGTGTTGGCTTAAAAAATAAACTGACTTAAACGTTGACAAGTCAGAAATGAAACTTCATCCAATGTGCACTGTATTTACTGCGACTAAATGTGTAAAGTTCCATGAAACTGATATGAAAAAAGAGCTTTCGAGCAGCTCATTTGGTAGAGTGCGTGGATCATATTAGCTGAAGCAGATCTGTTTACGGACAAAAGGAAGATGTTTAGAACATCCATAAGCTTTTGGAAGTCTGATAGCTGTGAGTAGCTATGTGGTACACAGCATGATTGCATACTGAGCAGGATTACTTGATTCTAGGAAAAGGTCTAAGTGGATTTGAAAAAAGGGTTATTGTTAGGATATGAATAGCAGGAGCTTCAGTCACGAAGACTGCTCAGCTGGCTTGCATTTTAATAGCAACAGCGACTAGAGTGAGAACTGCACTTAGATGTATGGGAAAGACTCAAATATATAGGATTGAAAGTTATTGTTGATATTGGACATTTGGTGATTGTAATTGTTGTTCGGAGAGGGGTATTGTAGTAAGGCTGCAGTGCAGAAACCGCTAACTACAAATAGGAATGAACATTATTGTGTTTGGTGTTACAAAAGCCACTGTTCTCTAGAGGTCTGTGATGCTGTAAGGGGACATTTCCTGGCATGTGTAACGGGTGTGTGTGAGCTCCTCTGCAAGTCCACCTTTACACCCATTATTGTTGTCCTGCGTTGTGTTCTTTTCTTTTTCTCGTTGTGTTGTAAATAAACAGACAGGCCTGCAAGATGCTGCTAAACATACGTTTATTTCCTGTCTCTCCAACATGCAGTTAATGTCCACTAATCATGTGTCCATACCGCCGCTCCGTCTTTCCTATGTAAAATGTCCTGTCCTCATGCGTCCATACCGCCGCTCCGTCTTTCCTACGTAAAATGTCCTGTCCTCATGCATCCATACCGCCGCTCCGTCTTTCCTACGTAAAATGTCCTGTCCTCATGCGTCCATACCGCCGCTCCGTCTTTCCTACGTAAAATGTCCTGTCCTCATGCGTCCATACCGCCGCTCCGTCTTTCCTACGTAAAATGTCCTGTCCTCATGCGTCCATACCGCCGCTCCGTCTTTCCTACGTAAAATGTCCTGTCCTCATGCGTCCATACCGCCGCTCCGTCTTTCCTACGTAAAATGTCCTGTCCTCATGCGTCCATACCGCTGCTCTGTCTTTCCCTAACGTGGAGATAATGTCCATTCCCCTCGTGTCTATCTCCAATGTAAAAAGTCCATTCGGCCTGTGTCTGTCTTCAACGTACAGTTTCCACTCGGCCTGTCTCTATCTTCCCGCGTTGTCGCTCCAACGTGATGTATTCACTTCCGGCGCATGTTCATGACATCATCAAAACACGATCTCTTACAGAGACGGTACGAACTTCAATAACAATGAAAAATGAATTACATTTTAAACACAGAATACAAAGCATAAAACAATTGTTTGCATGAATTTTTGGAAGTTGGTGGAATTTCATATATGAAAATACAGCTGTTATTTCAACCTGGTTACACATGGTTTGGGTCCAATTGTCCCTTTGACTCTAAGGGGACAAGTGGACCCAAAGGCTTAGATCAGTAAGTTGTAAGTCAGTAAGGTTGTTCTGTACAATCAGCTTTATCCAGTGATGAATCATAGAATAATGGTGGTCACTTAATGGTTTATTGAGTGTGAAAAATATGTGAATACTATATATGGCCTTTACAGTCAACAGACATAAGCCCAACTGAACACCTATTAGAGATTTTACCTGACAGTTTTGACAGAACGACCATCTACAGTCATCAAAACACCACACGAGAGATTATGTTACGGTGAAATGACCTGAAGAATCAATGCCAAGGCACACTGAAGCTGCTCCGGTGGCACATGGGGGCCCAACATTTTACTGAGATGCTTTACGTTAACTTATCCTTGACTCTGTCATCCAATTGTTCACAAGATACTTTCATCAACCCTACCTTCTCTTGGTAATGCAACTCAGACTGCTTTTCGTTGATCCTATTATCTGGTGCTCTGAATTAAACCTGTAACTAGCTGTAGTGCCACCAAGTGATTGTAGCTAATGACAACAGATTTTATTCATTTCTGCAGTTCTGGTGATCTCACCAGCTAGACTTTATTGATAAAACTTAATCTTAATTAAGGCACGGCTGAGTGAGAGTGGCAGTGGGATGTACAGTCAGATGTTCTAAATGCAAAGCTTTGCTGTTCCGTTGTTATGATAAATTAATCAGTTATTGAATTAATTGAAATAAATAAAACAATGCTTTTCATGAACTTATGCTCTGCTCCTTTACTGGTTACAGTAATCCCTCTGTTCCCTCCCTATATCTCTATCCTTCTCTGTACATCCCCATGTTCCCCACAATTCACAAATTAAAACCCCTCTGGCTGAGGTCCAGTCGTCCCAAATGGGTTGGAAGTGACAAGTAGTCTCCATCACCCCAACCCTCACCCCTCCCCTCTCTCCACACACACACACACACACACACACCACACACACACACACACACACACACACACACACACACACACACACACACACACACACACACACACACACACACACACACACACATCCACTGTACATGAACAGGCACACATTACACACAGTATTGCATGTCGGATCTGACAGTGTGTGTGTGTGTGTGTGTGTGTGTGTGTGTGTGTGTGTGTGTGTGTGTGTGTGTGTGTGTGTGTGTGTGTGTGTGTGTGTGTGTGTGTGTGTCTCCATGTCTGTGTGTATAATACCTGGTGTTAAACTGACTTCCATGCTGGTATACCTCTGTCGGCAGCTTGGCCTCAGTGGACCTCACCCCACCTCAACCCCGCCTGGGGCTAATCCTGGGCTATGCTTGCGTGCACACGCACTCTCTCACACACACATATATGCATGCTTCCTCCTCGTCTTCCTCATTTCTCACCACACCTGCACACACACGTTTGTTGTCACACTCTGTCTGTCAAACCTCACTTGACATTTCCATTCATTTTTACCTCAATCTCCCCTTCCTGCGCGCACACTTTCACACATGCTGTACCGCATGACAAAGTATGTATGTGCACATAAATATACAGTTATATCTACCACACCTACCAACACACATACTTGTACACTGTACTGATGCACGCACACACACACAGACACACAGATGTAATAGATATCCTCAGGGAACTGGCATTGATGACAGCATTAATGCTCACTGTGTGACCAGTCAAGGCTCCTATTCAACACTTACTTGCTCTGGTAGGCTGTAATCCATGTGTATATGTGTCTGTGAAGTCATCCTGGCTGTTGTCGTTTAGTGACATATAGCCCCTATGTTCTACCAAAGCTCTATGACCTATACTCTTAAGTTTCCATAACTTTGAGAAATGCATAATGTTTTGGTGGTAGGCTTATGTTTTAATACTTCCTCTATGTTTTACAAACCAGATTTTTTTTGAAATACAGTTCTTATTCACACACACAGTGTGCCTTTTAGCATTAGCACCACAGTGCGCCGTGTTTGCAACTAACTTTAATATTAATCCACTCACAACATAACTAGACCCAGAGAGCAAGCATTAGCCCACCTGGGGGTAAGACTGGGCACTTTTAGTTTGACCAAGGCATGATGTTAATATTCTGTCTCATGAAGAATTTTCATAGAAAACATAGCCAGCACCCAAAACCTCAAGACTATTTTAATGGACACATTGCCATAAATATCCATTATTACACCAATCCTGACGCCTAGCAATTTGTCATTTACAAAGAAGCCACACCCTAAAACATACTCTGCTTTACCATATATTTCCCTCTAAAAGGATCATCATTTACCAAATGAATGTCTTGCTGTCCTGAAGGAGAACTTGAAAGAAACTAGCAATTGACCATGAACTGATTTGAAAAATGTTTACTGATGTAATAAATCAAGTGAGAAGTAGGTTCTGTTTGCAACCACAACCTAGTTCTAGCTTTTTTGTTTGTTTGTTTGTTTTCTTTTGAGGCGTCCACAGTCTCTAATGGTCTTATTACTAATGGAACCACTTGGGACTTCCACATCTGTTCCAGTTGTTCCTTGAGCTCCTGGTAGTTTTTGATCTTGAGCCCATTTCCACTCCTTGTCTACCACCGCTATGTCTAGTTTGGTTAGCCAGCATGTGCGACTAGGTTGACTCTGGTGCATAATCGGCACAGATGTTAATACACACTATCCCAGCTACTTTGTTGTGCTTCTTGGTGTACGCTGTCCCACATCACATTGTATGTTGCCTCTCTAACTGGATCTCCTGCTGTTGCAGAATTCGATTAATTTCATATTCTCATTTCTAGTTTCATGTCTTGTTCAGTAGTCCGGATCTGATCAGCATGCCCTGGTTCCCCAATGAGGACTGAGGTTGTGGCGTTACCAGAAGACAGGATAGCAGACATGCAGGATAGCTGAAAGGACCGGGGTATCAAGGCAATGGGAACCACATTTAAGGTGCTAAGAGGTTGGCAACAGATCCAGGACAATAAGAAAGATTCTAAGAAAGCATGCAAGATTAAAGGTCTTTTACTTAAATTTAATTTAAAAAGGTAAACTTTCATATATTCTATATTCATTGCATGTGAAGTGAAATATTCCAAGCCTGAGTAACTGCAAATACTGCCGGAATACATACAGAATACATAGCCAAAAATTTGAGGCAGTTTGCTGTAATCAATGGTGAATTTCAGAGGTTTGTACGACATGTTGGAACCAAAGTATACCATTCCATCAGGACCAAACTTACCAAACAGCTCTGTAGCAAGAGACACATGCTAAAGTGACACAGACCTTCAAAGGAGCACAGTGTGTCTCAGTAGCCACAGAAGCTATATTACAGTCAGTGGCCTCATTCCATAGCACACACTGGACTCAAAATAGCTGAGGTGTTGAAATTTGATGTTCTAGAGTAACGCAAAAATCACCATGGTGTTGCTGTTGGTACAGATAATGCACAGATCATGGATGTGGCAGTGAAAGTCTGGATCTAATACACAACTTAGAAGGTAGCACCTTTTGTTTGAACTCGCCCATTTTTCATGCAAATAAAGCATTGGAACATGTGACTGACAGATGGCTAAAGGCTAAAGTTTGGAGAAAGAAATGATCTGTTCATGATCCCAACATACAAGCTCATCTATGAAACATAGTGGAGGTGATGTCATGGCTTGGGCTTGCATGACTTCTTCTGGGATTGGCTCATTAATCTTCATTGATGAGGTAAAACATGATGGCAGCAGCTAAATGAATCCAGAAGTTACAGAAACAATTTGTTGTGGAAGGTTTTAGACTGACCAAGTCAAGCTACAGACTTAAACCCTATAGAGCTGCATTTTATCTGCTAAAGAGGAGACTGGTTGCAGGGCTGGAGTCTATCCCAGCTGACTGAGGGTGAAGGCAGGGACACCTGGACAGGTAACAGTCTATCACAGGTTCACCTGGACAGGTAACAGTCTATCACAGGGCTACACATAGAGACAAACAATCACACTCACATTCACACCTAGAGAAAGTTTAAAATCCTCAGTTCACCTCAGCATGTTTGTGGACTGTTCAAGGAAGCTGGAGTATCTGGAGCAAACCCACGCATGTACAGGGAGAACATGGAGACTCCACATAGAAAGACCCCAGGCCCAGGCCGGAAAGCAAAACAGGGATCTTCTAGCTGTGAGGCGATAGTACTAACCAATAAGCTACTGTGCAACCCACTGTAAATACAAAATTGAACAATTTATTGCCAATTTTTAAAATAAAGTTATCATTTTCCTTCACAGTATTAATTTCACAATACTGTATTATGTACTTTTTATCATGTTAATATGATGCTGTAAGTGTTTGGTATTGTTACATTACTTGTGTCTACTGATGATACCAACCAGCTACTTACAACAGTTTTCATCTTACTATGAAAATTTGTCATCCTATGACACAACTTAAACTTGATTTATTGTCTCCTTGTCCTAGCAAATGTACTTTCTGTTAAAATAGCACTGTGCTACCATAAGTCCATGGTATGAGTGTTAAAGTTAACTCAGTATGTGCAGAATTTCAAAAAAAACTTTCTGAAAAGCCTTGGAGTTGAGGAAGGAATTCTGCATGAAAAAAAAAGAAAAACGTGAAAAAAGTCAAATAAATCATGACAAAACAAAATGAAATGCTGGCTCAATGCCATGCCATGTTCCATCTGACTGCCAGTAAAATTCTTCTCTGGACTTCCTGTTCTTTTTTGTTGATTTCCCTCGACTCTCCCAAGCAGTCACGTTGTTCATTCAGAACAAACATAAGCCAGAGTCAGACTTTGGTAAATGACTGAGTGTGAAACAATGAAACAAAATGCTTTGAGCACTTTCTTTCTTGTTGTTTTCCAGCCAATGACTGCAGGTTGTCTCGTCCACTTTGTCCCATTTCACCCCAGAGAGAAGAGATTAGGACCGCTTTTAGACCAAATCTGCTCCATCTGTCTGTGCTATTACAGAAACTTACCAGCATCACTGCCTCAGACCATCACACAGACACGAATTTTTACCCACCAGCACCATCCATTCCACTGCCATCACCACCAATCTGGCTCCACGGGCCCTCGGGGAGATTGTGGTGCAGCTTCAGTTAGCTGGTAGTCGGTAGCAGTATAGTGGTAATTCAGACAACACTCATCAGAGTGTCTAGGCCATATGTGGTGCGCTTGCCTTGGCCAACGCCTGGCCAGGATGTGCCGTCTGCCTGCAGTCCCATCAGGCCCTGCATGGTGTTTGTTCCCGTCATGCCATCTGCACCACCTGTGGAGAGAGGGGTATTACTGCTAAAGAAAAAAAATATTCAGAGAGTAGTTGGTGACTATGGGGCTGTGCAAGTGAACAATCAAGGTTTTGACTGGCCATCAGAGCAGTAGAGGTAAAGATTTTCAGATTTTTCTCTAGAATGGATCAAGCTACAACACGTATTACAGCCTAAACTTCTCATAATGCAAATATATGTCTTATTTGAATAGATGCTCCCTTCGTGACAAGCATGCATATATATTTTTTAAGCACCACACCACTAGTTTGTTCTGCAGGGTTTATGTTAAAAAAAATAACAGAAAAATATGAGCAGACAGGATAAGATTTTTTAAATCTCTTTTTATGGCATAAAAATGTAATGTAATAGTATTTGACTATCTGGAATGAAATTACAGCTATCAGCAATGACTAGTCAAAAACCAGATAGAAATATCTGTAATTCAGTTTGGACTAGTCAAAATAATAGTTGCAGGTACCTCAAATGCCATTATGACTAGTGTCAGTCGTAAATGATGCTGCTCATGCAAGGATTTCCATTGGATATTCGTCTAGCAAAAAATTCTAACATTAGCAGATGGAATGACGGCTGCTATAGCGGATAACTTTGTTACAAAAGCTTAAAAGTGAAATGTTTGTCGAGAATAAGAGCTTTGCTTATTAAAAATGTTTCCTAGAACTTTGGCCTGATGCTGCTCTGATAAGGTGCTAAAATGTCTTGTCATATGTGGTTACTGTTGGAGTGTCATCACTTGTTTGAAAGGCCAGTCACCTCTGCCTTCCACTTGCCTTAGCTTCTAAAATCATTGTGGATATTCTCTCTATTTCAAGATGTCTGTAATTACATTTTTCTCTGGCAGAATTTGATTTTAGGGTGGCTCCACTCAAAGTCCAGTACTATAAGACTCTACAAGCAGTAAGAAGAGGAAGGATGAGAAATAGTGAGTGTCAGAGAGATGATCCAGGATGAAACAGGAAGCATCCAGGAATACATCAGGAAAACGTCTCCTCAGAATGACCTGCTCAGAGACAGCCGTAGGCAGCAGAAGACCAGGCTAATGAGGAGGAAGAGGGAATATCATGAGGGGCCAAACCCTCTATAGGATGTACCACTGGCAGAGAGAGGAGGTGGCGGACATCAAGAAATCCTACCAGCGGCTCACAAAGGCTGGCCTTAAGGACAGCACAGAGGCTCTGCTCATAGCAGCACATGAACACTCCCTGAGCAGCAGATTCATGAAGGCTACCACAGCAGACAGGACTCCAGGTGCAGACTGTGCAAAGAGGCCCCTGAGACAGTGCAGCACACAGTAACAGGATGTAGGTGTATAAACAAGCACATGCTGGCTAACCAACCTCACATAGCAGGGAAGAGAGCATCCGTGGTAGATGTGGCAGTGTCAGCTGATAACAACATCAGGAGATACGGATGCAAAAAGATCACAAAGTACCTGCGCCTGAAGGAACGACTGGAACAAATGTAGAAGGTGAAGGCCAAGGTGGTACCAGTGATAATAGTTACATTAGGGTCTGTGACCCCAAAGCTGAGAGCAGCTTCAGCAGATTCCAGGTACAACATCTGAGGTCTCTGTCCAGAGGAATGCAGTGCTAGGAACAGCTAAGATGCTGCACAGAACCCTCACACTCCCAAGCATCTGGTAGACGACCCAAGCTTCAGGAACACTCTCACCAAGTCCCACGAAGTTGGGGTGCGATGGGTATGTTATATGTATTATTATACAGTACGTAACCAAATTCAGACTGTGGTAGCTGCTTCCCTTTAAGTCTCCTTGTCTGTGGGTTCCTGGTAACACCAGGCCAGAGTGTAATTTGATAAACTCTAGCAAAAACTGACATTTGTACTTCTGCCTGGTCTAAATTCTGTGGGTGAATTATGTTATTCTGAAAGTGAATAGCACCCTTACAAATATAATTCAGTCACCACTGGGGCTACTGAACCTGAAGAAAGTGCATCTTCAGATTAGATTTAAATGCCATCCTGCTGATGTCAAAGAAACATCAGAGAAAATCCAAATAGGAACTTTGACACCACAAATAGA
Source organism: Amphiprion clarkii (assembly GCA_027123335.1). NCBI lineage: Eukaryota > Metazoa > Chordata > Actinopteri > Pomacentridae > Amphiprion > Amphiprion clarkii. The sequence continues at coordinate 2,802,695 of CM049588.1, forward strand.
AGAGGGATTAAAGTATGTCGCAATAAGGGAATAGAAAAAGCTGATTCAAATATAAATTTAAGTAAATTTTGCCTAGTTCCATGTGCATTTTGTTGTTTCTATTGTATTGTTTCAGAAATACTAATTAGGATAAATAATATACAGCATTCATCAAAGCATATTCAGTGACCAAAACAAAGTCATTCTATGCAAACTGTTTATAATACATAGAATGAAACACCAGAATTAGTTTAAATGTGTATCAGACAGTGAAGTTTGTAAGCGCTGTCCAGCTCTGTGACTTAGCTATTAGCTAAGGGAAATGATTTGGCACATGGATGAGCATAAGGGGCAGAGGGGCTGGCATGGACCAGAGCCATACCGTTTAACTGCTAGCAGCGGGGGGTATTTAACTGGCACCAAACTGGGCAGCAGATCGGGCCCAGGACTGGGCATGAGGACAGGGGGAGGAAAGAAAGCCAGAGGCTGTATGCTTCCACGAAATACTGCAGGGTGCCTTTTTAGGTGCCTGTCAGTTCTGCCAGCGATGCCAAGTTGTGGTGCTCCAGCCCATTGGTTGCAGCTGTTTTTTTTTTTCCGAGGCATGACTGAAAACAGTAAATACCTTTAAGAAAAACAAAAAGATCAACCCTTCAGCTACTGTAAGTAATGCCTTTGTCATCTGCAGAGTAAAAGGTACTTGCTCATGTTTTTTTTCAACATGTATTACATATTTCAGTGTCTGCAGCTATGCACTCTATGCATATTTGAATGCTGTGTAGTGCCTTCATATGCTGCCTAGGTTGGATGTGGCATTAGGAGTGATTTGGACAAAATGATGGCCTGATGGGTCCAGCGACAGATGAAAATCTCTGACTTGGGGTCCTGGGATGAAGGAAGCAAGAGAGCAATACACACACTAATAATAATTAAATGGATAACGCAACAGTAAAACTCACACTACTGTTGTAAACGGTGGCAAATTTATTCAAATTCATCAAACACAAACAAGTGGATCCATTCTAAAACTGCATTTGTGTGTAGTTGTTAAAGGGCTGACTAATGTTTCCCCATTCCTCCACTGTAAATAGAGACGTCTGTAAGTAGTGTAACTGTTGTCAGCAATGCAAATTACTTTTGACAAATTTCTGGCTAACTGAACTTAAAATGTCTAATTTTAATGTCAGACCACATCAGAACTTCAAAACACAAGTACTTATAACTTGAGAGAATGTGACTTGAGGGAATGAATGAAAAGCTGAGATTTGACTCAACGCACTGAATTAAGTTTAATAGGAAAAATACTGGCATGTAAGCAGACTTCCCAGAATGCATTGTTAGAGTTCAAACTCTCTGGAGACTCTTGTGTGTTTGTGTCATTAATTGTTAAATTAGTTTTGGTGGAGGCTGTAACTCTTCAAACTTAGAGAATGTAAAAGAAAACTGATTTGTAAGGTTTATTGAACCTGAGTTTATTGAACTTAAGTATTTATTGAACTAAAGTCAATTAATTTTATGTTAATTTAAATCATGTATTTTGTACCTATGTTCTCATATTAGTCCTTTTCCATTGCAAACCTTCTGACTGAGGACTAAACCTCAGCGAGCCTTGACATTTCAATGCTAAATGTTTTTCCAGCACTTCAAATTCAGTCTCAACTCTGCTATATTGGAAGCTTGCTCTCCAAAAGGCCTCTCTATCACTGTCGATAAGACAGTAGTGATACCTGCCCAGACACCCAAGATATTCCTGTTGATACAAAACAGCCAATTATGAAGCAGCAAATACACAACGGAGTCATGAGTTGATCCTGTGCAGTGCCGGGCTCTTATGCTTTTTAAATTTACAAATTCAACACTAGTGAATTTTGCACACATAGTTCCAACTGAAGGTTAGTAAAATCAGCTGGTATCTGTTTTTACAGGAAGTTGGTCGCTTTCCATTCCAAGTATGTCGGTTCACCTGGCATTAGAATGTGTTTCTGAATGAGTCTCAAAAAGAGCTAAAGAAATCTAAAGAGGAGAGTGAAGACATCAATAAAGAAGAATGTAAAAGTATGGTGATGTCAGTGGGTCACAGGCTGGATGCAGTTATTGAAACCAAATATGAAGTTTGATTCACTTTAATCTGTTCCAATACTTTTGCTCACCTATAAACATGGTGTTCTGTTACAAATAATGCTATCTTCTAAGTTGTGTATCAGATCTAGATGTAAACACCTGGAAATAAATGTTTATGTTTTTTTCATCCTGCCATGCTTTTCTTCCATTGATCATTTTCAGTATACATGAATATCTGCAGCTGTCTTGAGACGTTGGCTCTAACACTGTGGACTTCCTTACTACTGATTGTTGTAATGTAGGGGGTTTAAGATGATGTTACACCCATTCACATATCCTTCAAATGAAAGTGCCAGCTAATGTAGCCATCTTTCACATTTTTGTTTGGTTTTTGAGGAATTTCTTTTGTTTCATCTTACACAGCACCCAAATTTTTCATTTTTCTACCTTGCATTCTTTTGTTATTTTACCTCCATACTTCTTTTCTCACAAATTCAGGTGAATGACAAATGTGGCTAAAAAGCAGCATTTCATGAAAGTCACATAATGCACTGACACTGACACATTAGGCAGCCAAAACGTTCCCTTTCATCTTCACTTCCTGCCATCTAACACTCCTCCACAAACTCCCACCCACAAGTACCAAGTTTTCTGTAGTATCTGCAGTATACAGGTAGTATAAAACAGAGGTTGCAGTGATTTTAATACTCAGTGCTCAGATGCCACCCAGTGATAGTTGGTGCTTCTCTATGAAATCCTATCTTCATCAGCTACTATAGGGAAACATTAATGGTTCTGTCACCTGCTGCTTTTATTTCAGCAACATGACATTAAACAGTAACAACTGGGCTGCTATAATAATTACACCAAATACTGACCCCTTTTCATTTTGGAGATTTTTTGTTTGTTTGTTTGTTTTACACATGAAGAAAAACTTTATCCAAAGTGATATGTAAAGCTGGAGATTAATGTGTAAAAATGTGTCATTATCCAGGCTCACAAATTTGGTACCAGATCCTTGCCCTACTAAGAGCGGTGCTACAGATAAATCATATTTGACCAAATAAATCGATGATATTGGGAGGAAATGGAGATTACAACAGAAAGAACACTGTACTCTCAGCACCAATTGCTTGTTTAGATGCTTATATGCCACAATCTTTATATATATATATATATATATATCTATATATATATTTATATATATATTTATCATATATATATATATATATATATATAATATTTTTAGAAGCACTGGACATAACATTCTGTAAATAGGAGAACCAGATCACAAAAAAAAGGAAGAAAAAAAATTCACAGAGATGCTGAAACTGGCAAGAACAACATTAGACATTGCAAAAATAAAATAATTTGTGTGTTATGACTTTAGCCTTTTAACCAGCATCATGGAATCCTTGCACTCTTGACACCAAATGAACATGTGAGCTTAATTTGAAGAGGAGTTTAAAACATCCTGTTCACAAGAATGGGACAAATGACTGGACTGTGTTCTCATCACAGTGAGTCTTTCTACATTTCTGTGCCTTTATGTGATCATTCTGAGACAAATGTTCATTTTTAATCTGTTTGTGGTTATTTTCTGTGTATTTGTGTTCTCCTGGTTTGCATCAATCTATCTATGTCTTTATTTGCTGTCATGTTAATACAGTGGATGTGATTGAAAGTAAGCTTGTGGTTAATTTGTCCATATTTCCATACGTTAAACCTATCTGCATGCATACCATGTTTGGAACAGACCTGTTGAGCTTTCAAAAATGGTCTTGGTGGAAGGTGTAAAAGCAGTTTCCTTTTGCACCTACTTTGTTCAGATTTATATCTCCTATTCGTAAATAAAGGGCCGCTGTTTCATAAAGTGGTTTCTTATGGCCTGTGTTATTGGACTTTATGAGCCTGTGTGTAAACCTCATTTCCCACTGCTGGTGATTGGATACCTGAGCCTTGAAACCTCAAGAGTAGGCTTATTTATATAATTATTCTTTAAGTCTACCTGCTCTCATCATAGTCCACAGCTTGTTAATTCCTGTTCATATTAGAAGAGGCTTAATAATTAATTACACTGTCAGCACCAAACTCCAGCTTCCTGTGTTTTTTTCACTCTTTCTTGAAGTTGCTTGTAGAGATGCTCTTGAGACGCTTGGGTGTTTTCTGATCACACTAATCCTACCTACTGTTAAAACAGACCTTGCAGTGTGAATTTCTCAGGATGATTGTACAATCTAAAATTAGGGATAAAATATATATGATGTATTCTAAAGCTGAAGTTAAAGGGATTCTGTGGTGTGTTTTCTAAACCAGTCTTTACAGCTAAAAATCCCTCTTTATGTAAACTGGGAATGTGTTCATTTCTTTGCTATGGCAGAGAGAATCACTGCAGATATATATGTACAAATGATGCAACAATTAAATAATATTTGAATTGCAAAATTGCAACGAGAATAGACGCAGTCCAAAACAAACTGAGCAGTCATCTAGTCTTAGTGAGGAATGTTTGTAGTGGCAGAATCAGACAGTAGTCCTAGTGGTTTACTCACACTGAAGTCAGTCTTTGTGTGTGTGTGTGTGTGTGTGTGTGTGTGCGTGCGTGCCTGTCTGTCTGCCTGTCTGTCTGCCTGTCTGTCTGTCTGCCTGTCTGTCTGCCTGTCTGCCTGCCTGTCTGTCTGCCTGCCTGTCTGTCTGCCTGTCTGCCTGTCTGTCTGTCTGTCTGTCTGTCTGTCTGTCTGCCTGTCTGCCTGTCTGTCTGCCTGTCTGTCTGCCTGTCTGCCTGTCTGTCTGTCTGTCTGTCTGTCTGTCTGTCTGTCTGCCTGTCTGTCTGCCTGTCTGCCTGTCTGTCTGTCTGTCTGTCTGCCTGTCTGTCTGTTATTCAGCAACTATAGGCTAAGCGGTTATGTCAGTTGTCACTTACTCATCATGTGCTTTTGCTTCTGAACCGTAGTTGGGTAGCCATGAGTAAACACTAGCTCACTTAGCTTAGCGTGGCTCGTTGTTGGTAACAAGTTGTATTAACCCTCGTGTTGTCCTCGGATCAGAAATGACCCGGCCACTATGTTTATTAACAGAGAAAAACCCCTAAATTACCTTTTTTCAACTTGACATTTAATGACATTTCCTAAAGTGACCCCAACATCAGAAAAAGTGAAACATTGTCTCTATGATTGTATCTATTATTTTATTTTATTCTAATTATTGTAGTCAGTTATGCTCCTTGTGGGTGGGAGCAATGATTCAAAAGATGTGAGAAGACTAGTATTGAGTTTTTGTTGTTGAATTCCATTGTACATTATATAGTTTCCCTCCAAAAAATGCATTTAAGGATACTTTCTGCACATTTCTAGTACTATCTCTTGCTAAAAAATAATGTTTATACCTATGCAGTACCTTTAGCAGCAATAATAGTGATGATAAACCTCTACTTAAGCAAAGAAAACAGCTATAACATGAGTAATGTATTAAAAACAAGTCATGTCCCCTGGTTAAATAAAGTCGTTCTGCCCTCTGAAGAGGGAAAACCCAGACATTCATAAAGTGTGTGATGCATGACAGGTTGCTTCTTCATGTAAAATAGATTTGTGGGTTTCGAAAATTCAGTTAAACTGCTTTATTTTAGAGGCTCAGTAGAGGCGGGTCGTTTCTGACTGTTAGAACAAGAGGAGCATAGAGGATCTTAAGACCACATGAGGGTTAAGAGTCTGGACCAACTCTGCGGTGGAGAACGCAGCGCTTCATTAAAACTCTGCAGCACTGTGCACACTTCTTCCAGGATACACTGCTGCTACTTCCATGTTCTCTATGACTGCTGCTGCACCCTATACACCGCCCTGCTTCAGCTTCAACGTTCTTCTCTCTCTGCAAGCCCTTTCTCCTACATCCACACACACACACACACACACACACACACACACACACACACACACACACACACACACACACACAAAGACTGACTTCAGTGTGAGTAAACCACTAGAACTACTGTCTGACTCTGCCACTACAAACATTCCTCACTTATCTTAAATGTAAACAGATTTACTTTGCGACACTGTCTGACTTGTATCTGTGACTCTACTTGGTTCCCAGCCGAGATTTAGTTAGCTGTATGGATACTGATGTATGCTACACACCCAAGTGGAAGAGTTGTTGTGTCAATATTTCCAAGGTTTGTATCACACAAGCAAACACACAATCTTGCCAGTAATAATGACGTGTTCTCAAAATGTGATACAGTCGACCAAAAAATTAAAAATTGAACAGTTAAACCTGTACAACAGCATAAGCTACTGACATTCACCAAGCAAGGCTCTAATAACAACAAAATATTTTGTATATTTTTCTAATCTTGACAGGTGTGTGGTCCCAGAAATAGGTGATGGAATGCTGAAATGAAGCATGAATATGAACAAGTACATGGATATAAAAGCTGCACATGCATTCTATCTGCTGTTTCTGAGGTGGACAACACTGAGTGACTGAATCTTAATAAAAGTCAAATGCTGTCCTTTTATCTGTGTAACTCCACTGATCAATGTGTGTGTGTGTGTGTGTGTGTGTGTGTGAGTGTGTGTGTGTGTGTGTGTGTGTGTGTGTGTGTGTGTGTGTGTGTTTGTGTGGGTCTTTCTCCCCCTCTGTCTCTGTCCTTTTCAAAGAAGAAATAGCCCCTTTTCATGGCTAAAGGTTAGCATTTGATTTTGAAAACCATTAGTGACATATTGATTTGTAAAAGGAAGAAGAAGAAAATAAAAAGAATGACTGAGGGGCCCCAAGAGCAATATATTCCCCCTAAGCCATCCAGGTCAAACAGCAAGAAAGAAAAGCAGCAGTGAAGTTTGGGGATTGGGGGAGGATCACTTTTTGGGTTTCGGCGACATCGCGGTTCAGCAAATTTTAAATGTAGTAAGTTAAATATGTATTTTAAAAAAACACACAAAAAAACCTCCCAACCAGCCTCTGTGGTCAGTCTTGTATCTCCTCCTCTACCAGAAGCCTGGGATACTCAGGTTTCTGTGCAGTATCTTAACTGGTTCTATGACTGTACTTTGCTTGGTATCAGTGGCCTCTAAGCTTTCCTATGGACAGAGACCTCAAATGTTGTTCTTAGGTTGAGCTTTGCATTTTCCTTCCTCTTAATATTACTGTCACTTGGGATTGAAACATTAATCACTGCTGCCTTCTGCAGTTTATCGACCACCACAATGGTTGATTAGCCCCCAACAATTTATCAGTCTAGATTTGGAAGTCCCATGGGAACTTGCCTCGGTCGTTCTCTACTACCTTTGGAGGTGTTTTCTACTTTGATCCTGGTGATTCCAGCCCAGACTTGGTGCAGATATGTCTGTTCACTGAGACAGCTACTTGGTTATGGTGCTCCATGTATGCCGTGTCCACCTGCATCCATGTGCTGTACTATCTCAGATGCATCTTTGCTCAGCCTACACCAAGGGTTCTGTATGTTGTGGTAGACCCCATGGCCTCACTCTATTGATTTTGTGCTCAGCACCTGTTCTTTTGCTGCCATGATTAGTGTCTGAGTGCTGTCTTTCAGACCAACTTTTACCAAACACTAGTATGTTTTCTCAATATCAGCTACTTCTTCTATTTATCAGTGGTGGATGCTATGCAGAGGTTGTCCTTCCATGTATTCACATAACAGGCCATTACAGTTGGCCATTTCCTGCTTGGTTTTGTACAATTTCAGGGTGCTGGGCTTCAAGTGAAACCCTCCCTGCATTGTGAGGAGCTTCCTTGTCTTGATATTAGTGGTCTGTATGTCCTCCTAAGGCGTAACATTATGACCACCTGCCTAATACTGTGTTGGTCCCCTTTATGCTGCTAAGACTCCTCTGGTCCAGTGAGGCATGGACTCAGGACCTCTGGGGATGTCCTGTGGCATTGATTTGTGTGGGTCCTGTAGGTTGCAGGGTGGGATCTACCTAGATCAGGCTTATCCTGGCAAACCCACAGATGTTCAATAAGATTTGGATCTAGGGAGTGTGGAACCCAGGTGAACACCGTAGCTCTGTCATGTTCCCCAGGCCACTCCTGAGAAGTTTTTGTGGTGCGTTGGGGTGTATTGTCCTGCTGAGGGTGGAAACTGGAATCAAGGACTGCTGTTGGCATGTGGGTCAGGGGTTGCTACCTGCATTATTTAGGTGGGTGGTACATGTTTAACATCCACATGAATGTCAGGAGTAAATGTTTCCCTGCAGAACATTGCATTATGTCTGTCCGTCCGTCCGTCCGTCCGTCCGTCCGTCCGTCCGTCCGTCCGTCCGTCCGTCCGTCTATCTATCTATCTATCTATCTATCTATCTATCTATCTATCTATCTATCTATCTATCTATCTATCATTAACTAACTGTGGAAGCAAACTGGAATAAAAAGTAGAGTGGAGGACCGTAGGGAAAAGATGATGGTTATCCTCAGGCTGATGGTTCAACTCCAGCATGAAGGGTGAGCCTCACTGTCAGTTTCCCCAGTGAGAGATAATGAAAGTTTATCTTATATAGTAGACAATTGATGCAGCGTTTACCAGGTTTATTTGAGAAAGTTCAAGCTCTATAGGTTCCATGATGTGAACTTAGTATTTATACTTAAACCCCACATTTTTCACCTCAGTTGGGGAGAACATGCTTTTAGTCCACACCTCACATGGGCAACTAACCCACTGAACTGGACATGTTTTGTCTCTATGCTTTTGATATCTCCTACCCTGTCAAGCAAGTAAGTAGTGGGTACAGAGCCTGTGCTGAATAGTGGTGCAAAGCTTCATCCATGGACAAACTTGTGAGTGCTCTCACACTGAGGTACTCTTTGCCAGCACATCATGCCTGACTGGGACTGTTGACTCTTTAGTATGTCGAGCATATCATTGGAATAGTTACAGACATCAGAATATCATCTAGTAAGATGAACAGGCTCAGTGGTCTGTATCTGAAACCTTCCACTCATCAGAACCTGAAAATAATCACTAACCTGCTTGTTGAAGACTTTTCTGGATTTAGTTTCACTTGTGTTCACTTGTCTCAGTCTTGTTGACTGGCACAGCAGCAATTGAAACGAAGATGTTGTGGTTGCCATGTGTTATTGGCGTGGAGCGGTGAAAGAGGTGTTCTATGAGTCTGAGGTAAGGCCATTGACTGTTCAGATGATGAGAAGAACATGGTGACCTCAAGGCTCATTTGTAAGAAATAATAACTCAGGTGACTTTCCCGAGATAGCTGTATTCCTTCAGGTTTTTGTCAGGGTTTCATCTAATCAGTGTCACTTGTGGTGCTTGTTCTGTCGTTACTGAACATGATGTCAAGTTAATGATTGGCAGATGAGAAGTTACAGTTTCAGATGAGGAAAATGAATCAACAAAAATCTTAATGGATGGTGGTACAATCTATAGAGTCACACATACTACCAAAAACTGCATTTTCTCATATATTTTTCTATGTTAAAAGCAAAGGCAAACAGTTTTGCCTGGCAGTTTCCTCCCTGGACAGACAGCTTTTACTTTCAACGAACAACCAAAATATTATCCTCCTGCTGCTTTTGATACAGCAGTGTCAATAATTCATATATGTGCTTCATTCTTTTCCTCAACATAACTCTCATCTCCAGTTCACACCAGGAGCAGGGCTACTGTGGTTCTGATGTATTCTTAATGCTATTTATGAGTTTTCTGTGACAGCTGTGTCAGTGTGAGGCCAGCAGACCAGGTCAGCTACCAGGTCTCTGAGAAATTCACCAGTTTATTTTTTTCTTTCCTCGCTTTTGTTATTTTTTTTGTTTTGCTTTCATCCTGCTTTGCTTTTCTTACCTTCCTCTCCTTTTACAATCTTTGCTACTTTGTTTATAATGTGTTATATTTGCTGTTTCACTCATTGTTCTTAACTCTCTACAGCAGTCCACATGCTGAATCCCAGCAGCAGAGCAGTGAAAGGATGGAATGGTCCTAGCAGGGAGACGGAGGACATTAAATATTGATGAAGAAGCTATTGCAGCAGTATTTTATCTAAGCAAAACCTGCTTAGTGTTATTTTTGCAGCAGGACAGAGGCTGACAGACACCAGCAGGCTGTTGGACCTGAATACTACAACTAGGTGTAGACTGATAAGCAACACTACCAGGTAAAAGCACACTAAGCTGAATTCTGTGTTGAATGTTAATGATCACCACTAAAATCTTGATTATCCCTCATGATATCTGGTTATGCAGATCATTGTATTTTGTGCAGGTTTGGAGAAATTTGTCTCAAAGTCTCCACCTCAGTAAAGCAGAAGTGAATGCTCACCCTTAACCGGGACTGAGTCATACACTGTATATAAAGGTGGTCGTAGTAAGGTGTATTTGAACTGGCTTATAGTCCACAGTTGGAAATTATGATTGGTGTCATTTTTTTCTACTGGGAACCACAACCTTGGTTGCTAGGTGCTATTCTTTCTACATCCATGAGTACAGAGGGACCACTAGGTTCCACATGATGCAAATTCTGTCATCTCTGCAATTGAATTGAATTGAATTTTATTTATATAGCGCCAATTACAGGTCAAATTGTCTCAAGATCTATCTATCTATCTATCTATCTATCTATCTATCTATCTATCTATCTATCTATCTATCTATCTATCTATCTATCTATCTATCTATCTATCTATCTACTGATTCAAGTGTGCTGCAGAAACAGACAACAGACTGTCATGTGGGTTTAGCAGTGGAGATGACCTGAAAAATGTTTGCAGAAAGGGCACGGGACCCTTGAATCTGGGAAGTATGAAATATCTGTTAAATAATGATGCACAGAAGAGATTAGTATTGTCAGTGAATGTAAATTTTTGTTATGAAGCGTTTGGAATGGAGTCTCAGGTTCCACTTGTCAATGGGGGGTGCAGTGACCCGCAGGTAGGGGGCAGTCATGCTTGCTCAGGATGAAGAGCTTCTTAGTCAGTTGTAGGCTGTGATGTGCCTGCGGATGGCGGAGGAGCTGCCTACCATGGTTGCCCTTATTGCCAGCGCTCCATGCCTCCTTCTGGCCTTCTGGGTTAGTGGAACTAACCAGGGCCACTCCCAGCTGGGTCCAGTGGTCAGCAGCTGGGGGAACAATGACACTGGACAGGAGTCTAGTCTTCTAGTGGTTGAGGGGGTAACAGTGGCCCCCACAGTTACGAAAGGGTCAAGGATTCTTCACATATTTGGCACAGGGTAGATATTCTCTCTTCAAGTTATGCAATTTTCTTGGTGACGCGAAAACAAGTGTCGCACCTGGAATGAGAGGTGAGCCGAGGTATGACTTGTGAAGTCTGGTGGTGGTCACTAGGCAACAACAAGAGCTATGTCCAAGCTAAAGGATCAGATAGTTTATCAGAAGCTGATATAGACAAAAAAGGTGGTGCAAAAATGAGAATGAATAGTGGACTGAACATAAATGCAACTCTAAATGAATAGTTCTGTCGCTCTGTGTCCGTGATATGTGGAAAACAGTCAAGAGGTTTAGCTAAAAGATGTGTAAAGGGCTGTGTTTGCAGCTGTATTGAAAAAAAAAAGTTCACACAGGTTTATCTTTGTTTTGTCATAGACTTGAATAAATGAATGCAAGGCTTTAGACTTGCTTGTGTTTATTCGTGTGTTTTTTTGTAAAAGGAAATCAAATGAATTGCTATCAGAACTTTTATTTCTGCCTTTATTCTTCTTCACATTTAATTCTGGTCCCTAAATCAGGCTCCTGTCAGCACTTAAACATTGGAGGAGTTTCACAGGTCAGTGTTTAGAAGCTGTGTAGAACAGCAATGTCAAAACATATGATGCTCCTTGTTTATTGCCACTACAGATATATACAGTGTAACAAAATGAAAATGTGCTCTGCATACATCTCATTATTCGTTGCTGCTCCCATATGAAACTGCATTTTTGCTACATTATAATTACGGTTCTATGTGTGAGGTCATTTTTACTACATAGTATTAATAGTGATGGATATGTGAAAAAATACAGCAGCTGTAGTATAGTATAAATGTCAGTCGGTGAGAAGAAATAACAATCTATCAACTAAATGTAGCAAAAAAAAAATACTGAAAAGTAGTAATACATTTGAACTGAGCATCTATTGCAGGACATGTGCCACTGTGACTCTCGTCACTCAACGATTGGGTCACCAAGTTTTCCAAGTAAATTGATTCCAATAAATATGTGGCACTTGTAGGTTGCTTTGCTTTCACTCTTCTGTCCAGTTCATCCCAAACCAGCTCCATGGGGTTTAAGACCATGGAGCCCAACCATGGGGTTGAGACTGTGCTGGACACTCCATGTTTTCAAGCTTACCATCTTCATTCTCTCCTCATTTCATTGTTGCATTATTTACTGTACAACTCCAACCTCCAGTGCATATATTAGTTCAGTTGATCTGTACACTGTGGTGAGAGAGTGGGTGTGAGGTTGGGACATAAGGCAGTAAGCTAGAGAAGAGAATGAGTTCACTTCAGTTCTACATGACTGAGGGGTGGGCTGCCAGTGGCAGTGGATCAGAGCAGCATCCAGATCAGAAACAGCAGACACAGCAGACTGTATGGAAATATAGAAACAGCTCCATGTTCAGTCAGCTGTGATGTGCTTTACGAGACGCTACTCCTGTGTCATGAAAAAAAATAAGTGAAAATTCTGCTGAACTGTGAAGACACAGTCACACCAGAAACACCTTATAATGTACAGTGAAAAAAGGTGAAACAAAAATGTTGCTATTTACTGAAACAGTTGTTGAGAGTCCTCTGGCTCAAGTGAATAATCTCAGGAAAAATACCAAGCAATGCATAGAAAGACTCAACTTCGCTCCCTCATACATTTGCCAACTTGTGTAGTTACTAAACAATCAGGTTTTAATTATGCATTTGGTATACACACAGACAGGCACACACTTTGCACAACCTGACAGTTGTGTACACATTTTAATAAAACTGGAACTGTACAGTACTTACAATATTGGTGGTAGTGTGCACAAGACAGCATATACTGGTGATAGTAACATTAAAAACTAATTTTATTGTACCACAAGTTACTGTCATTATAGGAGACTATCATCCAGTAATTACAGCATATTTGGAATGATTTGAAGTTATATATTCTTTGGGATCTTTGGTGCTTCACAGAGGTGACCTTTCAGTCAGACATATTTCATAATTTGTTGACACCTAGCAATAGTACTTCTTCCTGAACATATATATTCACTTCATTATATCATTGAATGCCATCTGATGTAATGCAGTTAGAATTATTCTAGCTTAAGAGTTTCCATCCATCCATCCATTTTCTTCCACTTATCTGGAGCCAGGTCGCGGAGGCAGCAGATAAAGCAGATCATTCCAGACATCCCTCCACCAGCAACGCTTTCCAGCTCTTCCTGGGGGATCCCAAGGTGTTCCCAGGTTAGATGAGATATATAATCCCACCATGGTCTCCTCCAAAAGGCAGGGCCCCATGGAAGCATTCGAATCAGATATCCAAACCACCTCAACTGGCTCCTTTCGACATAACGGAGCAGCGGCTGTACTTCAAGCTTCCTCCAGATGTTCCACCTTCTCACCCTATCTAACTGTGGAATGCTCTTCCTCTGCAGCTGAGATTTGGTCGACTCCCGTTAAGCTTTTATGAGGCAACTGAAACCCTTTTTATTTTGACAGGTCTTTTGTTGACCTGTAACTGCTTTATTTTATTTATTGTTTTGATGCACTTTATTTTAGCTGCTGCTCCCCTCTTAACAGTTTAATACCTTTAGTATTACTGTTTCTGTTTTTATCCTTGTTTTATTTTTGTTGTAAAGCACTTTTTATTTTATATCTGTGAAACGTGCTATATAAATAAATTTTACTTACTTACTTACTTATTTATTATGTCTAAGGCTGAGCCCAGCCACCCTGTGGAGGAAGCTCATTTTGGCCATTTGTACCCACAATCTCATTCTTTCAGTCAATACCCAGAGCTCATGACCATAGGTAAGGGTTGAAACGTAGATGGACTGGTAAACTGTGAGCTATGGCTTGTTGCTCAGCTCCCTCTTCACTGTGATAGTTCAGAACAATGCCTGCATCACTGCCGACACCAAACTACCTGGCCATCTCACGCTCCATTGTCCCATCACTCGTGAACAAGATCCCAAGATATTTGAATTCCTTCTCATGGGGAAGCAACTCCCTCCTAACCAGGAGGGAGCAATCCACTGGTTTCCCTCAGACTTGGAGGTGCTGATCCGCATCCCAGCCACTTCACACTCGGCTACCAACTGTTCCATTGTGTGCTGAAGGTCATGGCCAGATGAAGCCAACAGTACCATGTCATCTGCAAAAAGCAGAGACAGAATTCTGAAGTCCCCAAACTGGTCACCTTCCTCACCCTATCTGTGCCTTGAGATCCCGTCCACGAAAACCATAGACAGGATCACAGACGAGGGGTAGTGCTGGCAGAATCCAACATCCACAGGAAACTGACTTTGTGGGTCACTGAGAATGTGAACACAGCGCTCACTTTGGCTGTACAGGGACCAAGTGGCTTGTATCAGTGAGCCCAGTAGCCCATACTCCTGCAGTATCCCCCACAGAACCCCTCAGGAGACACGGTCATAAGCCTTTTCCAAATCCACAAAACACATGTAGACTGGCAGGTCAGACTCCCATGACCCCCTAAGCAGCTCCACCAGGGTAAAGAGCTGGTTCACCGTTCCATGACCAGGATGGAATTAGTGTTGTTCCTCCTGAACCTGAGGTTTTGACAATTGGTCGAAGTCTCCCCAGCATTACTGGCTAGATATAGTTGGACTCACGTCCACCTACAGCAAGGGTTCTGGAATGAAAATCCTGGAAAGGGGTTGGACTCCGTCCTTTTCTGGAGTTTTTCTAAAGTACATAAGGTCAAAAGGTCTGCTGATACTATTCTCGTGCGAATTCATTGTTTTAAAGTAATTAATTAAATTCCTTAACTAACTTTGGTTTTGGTGACAATTAAATGTGATTGAAAAACTTCTGACAACAAGCACACTTCTTTGTTCTTTATTCGTTCCTTGTGGCATTGATTTTTTCAAGATATGCATGTTATTTTCAGCCTCCATGTGTCATTACATGTGATATGATAATGCTTTTCTTTTCAGTTAAGAGACAAATGTCACTGACAGTTGGATTTAAGAAGTCAGGGAGACGACTTGCTTTCCTGGGTTTGCTGTTTCTAAGGCAACTGGCTCATGATAACTACTGAAGATCTGTGCATCACTCCTTCCATCTCTGTGTTTTTCCAACTTATGATTTAAAAAAAAGCTTTCTTCATCTCTCCCACTGTTTCATATTTAACAGGGGCATTGTGTCCGATTCTTTGTCATAGTTACTGCATTTACTTGCATTCAAGTCAAATGATGTATCCCAGTAACAACAACTGCATGAGCACATGCATCTTCCAACTTGAGAGATCTCATTACTTCACCATATAAACAGAAACAAGGAGTGTCTAATGGAATTTCACCCCTGTGGAAGTGCATGGGAATCACCTAATCGGGAGAGACTCATAATGAAAGACTAATAAAGGATGATTACTGTGACGATGCATCACTGAAATGTACTTGCACATATATACTTAAGGAATTCTGCAATGAAAATGCAGCATAATGTTACTTTAGACAGAGCTGAAGTTGACATCTCATTCACTGTCTTTGTGGCTATCAGGTGATTAATGTCATCCAGTCACAATCATTTATGGCCATTACAATTTGACAATGAGAACTATCAGAATGGAAAGAATTTGCCGTTGTATTTCATTCCAATGGAAGTGTGATTAGTTTAGTGGATTAGCATGAGATGAGGTTTTCTGCACTGAATTCAACTTTGGTGAACTTTGAAACATATATTTGTACCACTTACTAATGAAGAGCCATCATGACAGTGGTGAACTTTCAGGAGACAAAGAAACAGAGTCCAACAAAAGAAGTATGAACAGTTGTGAGACAGAAGTCCATGGGCAACTTTCAACTTTTGAAAAACCTGAATAAATCAAATCGAAAGTAAATTTTTCCTCTTAAGTCATAAGTGTTCAGTATCTAATGCTTGTGCAAGGTTCCTTTCAAGGAACATTTTTTCAAGAGCTCCTTCAATGAGCGAGACTGCTGAGCGCACATTTAACTCATTTCAGATCCATTCCAACTGCCATCACAGGTTAATCTGTGGTTGCTATGGGTACTGATGGTTACTATTAGTAGAAACTCAAGCCATGGACATTTTGTACTGTCTGTATCTGTGTTTTTGTGATGTGTTATGGAACCATATCGGAAAATGCAGAACACAAAGATCAACAGTTTAAATGTTTTACATTTAAAATACAGACATATGACAAAGTAAAAGAAAAAATAAATCAATTGGATAAGAGATGCAAAGGTTCAAAACAAGATCACTGACGTGTCTGAAGAATCTGTGGTCATGATCTGTTGTGATTTTCATAGTTACAATATTTCAAGCCAGTTTTTGAGATTATATGTCACCCCAAATCACTGGCAGGACATGCATTTTACACCTACACACATGGACAAAATCATTGGTACCCCTCGGTTAATGAAAGAAAAACCCACAATGGTCACAGAAATAATTTAAATCTGACAAAAGTAATAATAAATAAAAATTCTATGAAAATTAATCAATGAAAATCAGACATTGCTTTTGAACCGTGGTTCAACAGAATTATTTTAAAAAATAAACTCATGAAACAGGCCTGGACAAAAATGATGGAACCCTTAACTTAATATTTTGTTGCACAACCTTTTGAGGCAATCACTGCAATCAAACCATTTGTGTAACTGTCAGTGAGACTTCTGCACCTCTCAGCAGGTATTCTGGTCCACTCCTCATCAGCAGACTGCTCCAGTTGTCTCAGGTTTGAAGGTTCCTTCTCCAGACGCCATGTTTCAGCTCCTTCCACAGATGTTCAATAGGATTTAGATCAGGGCTCATAGAGGCCACTTCAGAATAGTCCAATGTTTTCCTCTTAGACATTCTTGGCTTTTTTAAAGTCGTTGAACTACTTATGCTTTTTTTATGTGCCATACAGTGAGAAAACCAAACAAAATCCAAATTTTATCAATTTTAAATTATAAAGACGTATATGTCTATTCATTGATTCAGCTGTCAAACAAAATTTATTTGAATTGAAAATAATTACTGATTGTGTCAAATATTGCTATTTGACAAAAAATGTGATTAATTGTGATTAATTAATTACAAAGCCTGTAATTAATTAGATTAATTTTTTTTATTGCATCCCACCACTAAATATTACATTAATCATAAATCCAGTCTAGACATTGCTAATGCGGTAAATAACTATTCTTGCTGGAAATGGCTGATTTTTAATGGAATGTCTACAAAGGGGTACAGAGGCCCATTTCCAGCAACATCACTCCTGTCTTCCAATGGTACATTGTGTTCATTTTATTCACCAAAATTTGTGATTATTTGGACACAAAATCCATCCTCCTGTCCTTCCTCACAAAGAGTTCAATCACTTGGTTGTGCAGGCAATATGTGCGTTTCAGTTCCAACAATAAGTCCTTTTCTATTGCCATGGAGGCTAGTGCTGAAAGTCGGATTTGTCCAGTTGTATATAAGTTGTATATAAGGGCTGAGAATATCCGCTCAACAGAAGCAGCAGATACTGGGATTGTCACTGCCAAACATGCCAGTGTGTACAGCTGCCCCATGCTCTCACAGAGTTTTTTCTACTGAAGGAAATCAAGGAGATCAGCGGGCCCTTTCACTTCAAAATCAGTCATGGCATACAGTCAGTTCTGTTTTCAGCTGGGACAGATCGAATAGTGTTCCATGACTCTGCGTTAAGCTGGAGAAGGCTGTATGTGGGATTTTCTTTCAGGTGCATTTCAAACTGCTGCAGGTTGAGCAGGGAGCGAAACATTCATTTTTTGTGGTCTTGAAATGTATTTCATACCTGGCAAAGCGTGTTGTCCAGAACACTGCTGTGGAATTGTTGGTAATATGTGCAAAGGTCCCTTTGTGACCAATCAGAGGTGATGCTGATGTAATTGTACGCCTCCTAGATGGCCCCAAGTTCACCAACTCAAAATCTGATTGGATTGTGATAGAGTTTAGGTCTCGCTGGCCCTGACGTCCCACCACTGCCCCGAATCCACACAACAATTAAGTCATCAGCAGCCCTCAATTACTATGTAGCATCCATCATTTCTAACTGTCTTCTACCATTTCACTGTTCTTAACGCAGCTGTTCTACCTACGGGAAAGCTGGAGAACAAATGGTCTTTCTCAGAAATGTAATGTTTCATTAAAATTTATTTAATCATTTTCTTCTAACTAAACTTAATACATAATGCATGAAGAAGCTGTTTTATTATTTAAGTCATCCATCTATTTTTGCCCGTACCCCATACAGTTTTGTGGCTCTGTGTCATGATCGAATCAGAAGGCTGCGACTGACCACTATAGAAACTCAATTTTCACTGTATATAAAATATATATATATTGTTATCAAAAGAGCTATC
This sequence comes from Amphiprion clarkii, assembly GCA_027123335.1. Classification (NCBI taxonomy): domain Eukaryota; kingdom Metazoa; phylum Chordata; class Actinopteri; family Pomacentridae; genus Amphiprion; species Amphiprion clarkii. The sequence continues at coordinate 2,821,260 of CM049588.1, forward strand.
TTTAATTAATATGCTACACTAAGAACACCAAGTTAGAATTCCCAGCTCTTCCAGCTCTGTGAAATGAATGTTCAAAAAAGGCTTTTTAAGAGAACGTTACCATGACACTCCATAAGCAGCACTCTCCACCAATGATAAATGACAGAAAATGTCATTTTGGTTATCAGTAAATCATATAGGTAATTTTGAGCAAAATTTTGGGAGAATTTTCAGGGTTTTTTTTCCCTGAAATGTCACTGAACTAAATATCTTGTGATTTGAAATGTTTTTTTGTAAATTGTGCTGAAAATTTGGACTTTTGCTATTTCATAGGACAAATTATTCATTCATTTTCAGATGTCCCATTAACTAATTAGTAATAACAAAAATTATCCAAGTTTTATCTATTTTGAAAACATCTACACAATTAGAGAAACACTGCATGGTACTGTATATCTCCGGTAGAATATCTCTTTAAACATGGATGCATCACCAAACATGCTCTTTTATAGCAAATTAATAAAGCCTAATTTAAGTTTTCTATAAACACAGCCAGCGAGCTGAATGTAACTGCTGCACTCAGATAACCTGGTTTTCACAGAGCGAAACAGGGAAACTGTTTACACTGTCACACTATATCACAAAGCAACGACAAATACTGAAGCGGCACAGATCAATGAGGAGGGTCGATAAAGAAAGCTGAATATGTGCACTTTATATGCAGAGGGAGACTCATAGAGGAGACAGCTGTGTGTTTTGTATGCTGGTGGTAGTGTGGGTGTGTGTAGTGGGGGAGGTGTCAGGGTAACACACCCTGGCTGGATTCATATTCAAAGCAGTCCAAAATATTCATAGGCACCACTGCTTGCCCATATTTTATGCTTCATGCTCGTCCTCCCTGAACATCTTTTAGCCATGCATTGACTAAAGCAGCCCACATCATTTATTGATGCACTACAGCCTTGCGGTCTCTACAACTACTTGGTCTACGCTTTAGCATATTGCTTTATTCCGCTGTGTGTGTGCGCATGTGTATCTGCAGCCTGACGGCTACAACCTCTGCTGCATTTATATACGACCACATGTAAGCGCATAAATATGTGTGTGTGGCTGCTGTGAAATACACTGGGGAAGACAGTAATGTCACCCTTGGTTGAATATTAGTATAATATGCCGACAGAAAATGCTACACTCTTGTCTGTATAGCATAGACCTGCAGGCACAGGCTCTATGTTACAGCTGGGGGTAAATCCACTTCCACTGTGTTTCAGTGTCAGGTGAGGTGGCAACACCATCCACTTCACTGAGGACAAAACAACATATTTGCTATAATTCCTGAGAGTCTTGCAGGTTTACACTGACAGATGGGGATGATGCATCTTTGATAAGTTTAGACCACTATTTCTTTCTCTTGCTACTTTCTGACTCATTTTCCTAACCTTCTGCTGTCATCTCCAAGCACTACTCAGGAGATAAAGCTTCACAAATATAGAGTTTCATTCTTCAACTTCTTCTTTGTTTTTAATCAGTTTAAAGAGGAAGACACACTGCATTTGTTGAGGACTGTTTTCTGTTTTCCTTTCATCCATGGATACAATAAGATTTTCCACATCTACCATGATTAGGTCTTACTCTTTACAGAAACTGTTTTCCAATTCACAGCAGAACAGCAGTAATCACAGAACTTCCAGATCATAACCATAACCCCCACAGTTACTAGCCATGATGAGTGCATCACTTCATCCACCTTTCTTCTTACCCTGATGCCCCCATCACTCTGGAACAGGATAAATCTGGACTCAGACCACATGACGAGTACATCTGCTACTTGAAGATGATGGTGCACCACTATCCTTCCAAGTATTAATAATGTGTTGCACAGTTCTTAACCTGATTTTAGTAATTTAAGAAATCTCCTTAGATGTTTCTTTGCTTGATTCAGACCAATAATTTGACCCTTCTGAGTCAGATTAACATCCTTTCCATGACCACAGGATATGTCTTCCAACATGGTTGCTGCTCCTCACTGCATCAGCTGGGGTTAAATAAGTTGATGCCAGATGAAACGTATTCATCACTTCAGTAATTATCCAATGGAAAGCTCTTACCTATTTGCTTAGTTAAATCCAGGTGGCAGTTTGTTATTATTTTTTTTTGCCAGGCCGTGTACTTTCCACATACAAAAGAAAAGAGGCCCCAAAGCTTTCCAATTAAATATATATATATATATATATATATATATATATATATATATATATATATATATATATATATATATATATATATATATATATATATATATATATATATATAAAGTTTTGGCTCTTGACACTTGATTGATTTCTAATTATTAAAAATATGTTTGTGCCTGTTTTTCATGGCTCTTGACAGAGATCAGCTGTCAGTCAAACGGCATGTCCATTACACTGACATTAACTTTCTTGGATTGCGCACAGATATGCTCTCACTGGCACTTTGACCACCTGCTTTAGTTTATTTCCCGGCTTATGCTCTGAATAACTTGTTGGTTCAAACGTGATTGACTGCATGTTCATTTAGTTTCTTTCATGTGAGAAAATAAACAGGAAAGAAAATGGACATGAACTAGAATTATTGTGATTATTTTTCTGTTTTTTTTTGCTTTTGGTTTTGTTAGACATTGTAACACTAACTGTTAAAAATGCTTTCTCCTTTTCACTTTCTTTAAAATCTGCTCCATGGAGTGTAATGACGGTCTATGAATGGGTATGTGCTGGAATAGTCTGCTGAAAAAAGACAACACACCAGTGAGTGTGTGTGTGTGTGTGTGTGTGTGTGTGTGTGTGTGTGTGTGTTGAGCAGAATTATTCAACAGAGGGGCTACTGGCTTTACGTGCAGTGGTTGCTGAAGGAGGAGGAGTTGGACATTCACACACACGCATCAAAATCAAATCACACTGTCAAAACAACTCAACAGTGATGAAAACCCCAAGATTGATTCTTTATGTGTGTGTGTGTGTGTGTGTGTGTGTGTGTGTGTGTGTGTGTGTGTGTGTGTGTGTGTGTGTGTGTATGTGTGTGTGTGTGTGTGGACTGGTGCCTGCAAGTGAGTATTTCTCAATGCTTTTACACAGCGTACATTGTATCTGTGTGTCACTGGCCTAGCCTAGCCCCGCCCCCTTCTGGCCATCCACTGCCCTGGTGCCTCCAGCCTGTGAGGCTCTCTGCAGCTGCTAATCAGCAGATTAGCTGCAGCTGTGTGAGCCTCACACCTGCAGCTCATCCATCAGCTGCTATAAAGACTGGCTTCACACGGCAGTGGACGTGGGACCATACTCCCTTACTGCCTTGTCTCCAGCTCATGAGACGACGCTGCAGCGCTGAGCCACCGGAGCAGCATGTTTCCTTCCCAGCCGTCCTCAGGAACGAGGACGTGGATTCCCTGCCCTCCTCAGAGTGAGGAGGTGGACCCTTGCTGTCCTCTTCAAGGGAGGATGTGGACCTGGACGGCCAGCGTCAGTCCCCAGACTGTCGCTCCCCTGGAGCCTGATTTTCCCTTCCCTCACCTGAAGTGAGTTTTGGCCTGAGTGGCATTGTTGTTTATTTAATAAAACCAGTTTAATCTTGACCTGCTTGCCGACTGCTGTGTGTAGCTCTCATTTGGGTTCAAATCCCCCCCAAACCATAACACTGTGTGGAGGTGTATTTCGTCAAATTAATATTTGACCGTCACTGACCCATCAAATCACATATAAGGGAGGTTTTCCTTTATCAAAGGGGCACATCACTGATTTCAGACACAATCATTTTCAGAAATGGTTAATTTTACCAACATCATAGTCGTAGTCCGTTCTTTACTGAGGCTTTCTGATAAAAAGTTTGGAGAAAAGATAATTTTGTGATTAGAACTACAGGAACAAAACAGAAGTTACCTTTGATATAGTAAAAAAGACACAAGACTGAGCAACATTTCAAGAAAAACATTTAAAAGAAGTTGTTTTACTATTTCCATGGAGTATGCCACAGAATAAAGCTGATATAGTAGCCTATGTCCATTGTGTTAGAATGGCATCATCACATACAGCTTATGTTTGGAATTCCATATATTGTATTTACTGGAGTACTGTCTTTCTCAGCATAAAGTCAAAGTAGCAGAAAGAGGAGATTCACCACCTTTATAAGAACAGAATTCTGCTGCAATACTGTTTTCTGCCATGCAACGAAGTAACTGGACGCAGTTAAACTAAATATTAATCACCAAACCAATTCAACTGCAATGAACTGCCAAATGTGCTCTAAATACCGTTTGGTTAAATCAGTATGTTAGTCTGTGCTGTATGTGTCAGCAGTGTGTGTTTCTGTAAGCGTTGGAGTAAAAGGCTATTCTAGCTGGTTGTTCCTGATGTGAACAACAGGCGACATGGCGTGAAACAATGAGCACAACGTCCACGTTGTTGAGCCTGACTGTAGGAGCAGGCACACAGAAACAGGTGTTCTGACCTGGACAGGTGTGTGTGTGTGTGTGTGTGTGTGTGTGTGTGTGTGTGTGTGTGTGTGTGTGTGTGTGTGTGTGTGTGTGTGTGTGTGTGTGTGTGTGTGTGTGTGTGTGTGTGTGTGTGTGTGTGTGTGTGTGTGTGTGTTCAGGCATATCTAACTCAATCAAAAGCTCCAGTAGCTCTTCAGACTGAACCTGTGTTGTTGAAATAATTGATTTACTGGAGTGACTGAATTCTTTCACTAACATATAAGTAGTGGAAATGTGTGTTTATGTGAGCATTAGACATTATCCACCATGGTTCGCTCATTCATCCATCACCCGCAAAATCACACCCACCACTGGGATTTGACAGGATTTAGGGGAAATGATGCATTCTACCTCCATGCTTTACATTTATGTCTTCATTCTCCATTGTCCTACAGTTCTTTAATTTCATTTAGCAAAGACTTTTATCAAAAGCGGATGAACTTATCCTCAGCAGCAGAGGAGACTCTTGGTCTTCCTTTCCTGGGGAGGTCCTCATGTGAGCCAGTTTCAGCGTAGCGCTTGATGGGTTTTGTGACTGCACTTGAGGATACATTTAAAGTTTTTGCAGTTTGCCGGACTGACTGATCTTCAGTTCAAGTAATGATGGACTATTGTCTCTCTTTACTTAGCTGATTGATTCTTACCATAATATGGATTCTAACAGTTGTCAATAAGGCTGTCAACTGTGTACCAACCTGACTTCTGCACAACACAGCTGATGGTCCCAACTCCATTAAGAAGGCAAGAAATTCCACAAATGAACCTTGACAAGGAACACCTGTGAAGTGAAAGCTACTCATGAAGTATGCAAAGCAGGAATCAAAGCAAATGGTGGCTGTTTTGAAGAATCTAAAATATAAAACATGTTTTGACTTATTTCATACTTATTTGTTTACTACATAATTACTCCGCCAAGGAACGCGGCAGAGTTGTGTGATGACTGGTGGACATTTGACTTTCTGTGAATCTGTGAATCCGTCTGTGCACAATATTGCTCGAAAATGAAATAGTGGATTTGGATGAAATTCTCAGGGAATGTCAGAAGTGACACAAGGACCACCTCATTAGATTTTGGCAGTGATGTGGCTTATAGTCCGTTATATTTGTTAAGGATTTCCCATTGTGAGATAGCTGCACAGCGTCACTGTAACCATGACTACAAGTGAACCCTACATCAGCTGCCTGCTGACGATCACATGATTGTGATCCTACTACAAATTGACCGCTGCAGAGTTGTCAAGGCTTATCTGTCGGAAATGATACAAGGAACAATTGATTAAATTGTAGGAGTGTTTCTGAGTCCCATCAATTCCCCCACCGTCCACTACATATTTAGGTCACATGATTCGGTATCCGTGTGTGTGTGTGTGTGTGTGCGTGTGCGTGTGCGTGTGCGTGTGCGTGTGTGTGTAAAGACTAATAAATGTAAAAATACAAAAATGGAAATTCACATACTCAGTCTGACATTTATTCACCAACCATCCACTTGTTTGACTGGAGAATCGATATCTCCTCAGCTTCCCCAGACCTCTTAGCCTCCCGTCTCTTCTCTTTTACCTCACAGAACAAAATGCCTGAAGGATGCCTTGGCACTCAGTCCAGTGATATTTTTGTCTTATTCCACAGGTAGAAAAACAATGGCTGGAGAGCAGGCAAATACATTTCATGAGTCAATGAATATGCACAATTACTACTGTCAACAGACCACACTCACAGGATGAACTCAAGTGGACAGACAGTAACCTTTTACTCTGAGCTTTTGGTCAGCAGTGAAGTGTATGTAGGCATCGTTGCTTTCTAGCAAATCAGTAAAACTAAATGCTCAACAAACGGTGAGCTTGTTTAACTGGCTTTTGTTTGTATTCTTTTCACAATGGCTTTTGAAACTTTACTATGCACCCAAACAGCACTGTTGGAAAAAAGGGGATTTGTTCATGACTTGGTATTCAAGAATCGTGTACATATGGAATAGACAATACACTTAAATTTGAAACATTTAATGTGTATTTTATTTCTTTCTTCATTTGCGTGTAATATTAGACTGTACTTTGCACTATTGGTATCTTGGCTCTTGTTTTTGTTACGGCGGGTACAGAGGCTCAGAAGCAGGAAAATGAGACAGCAGACGAGTGACTGATTTTAACAAGATTTATTGTACAAAGACTCAGAGGAAAATAAACTACAACAGGAAGCAGAATTCATAAACCGGAAACAGAAACCACATGAATACGCTGAAGACGTAACAGAACTAGACTTCCCCTAGGGGAAAGACGGACTAAGTGCAGATACAACAAAATAAACTGCTAACCCACGACTGGTACCACCAAGGCAGGATAACAACTAAACACTAACCTGAAATAACTGACATCCTAGACTACTAGAAATTCCCAAACGCTAATCCCAGAATCCCACATAACTTTAGCAGAAAACTACAACTGACAATCAATAAAGAAACTCTATTATCTGGTGTAGCAAGAGCGAGAACTTAGCTGACAGGCTCTCTAGATTTAATGGTTCTGGAAACCATCAACGACCAGTCCCAGGTGTTTCGAAAGCCAACCGGTGGAATCTGTGGCATCCAGGTAGGTAGACGGCGACGGTGGTTACCCGGCTAACCCAAGCGCAGACAGACTACAGGTAGACAGGTGGAGTATCAAAAAAGGATTTGTGTTTATAATAAAACAAAAGTCTATCCACGGGTAAATTACAGAACAAAAACAAGATGGGGACCTCACAGAATTTGAAACTAAGGTCAAAGGGAAAACTAAACCAAACCCAACACAAAAGCAATATCCACAACACCTCACAAAACCTCTCCAGTGAGCTCAAAAGATAAACTTGCAAAAAAAAGGTAGAGACAAGCTAAACCAGGGTCACGAAACAGAGCACTCACAATACAAGGGAAACTGAAGCTAAAATGGTGGGCAGGCTCAGAGAATCCGGGAGCTGGCAGTAGACAAGGCAGGTTCACGGCAGGATGGTGACAGAGACAGGACCAGATGGAATTTAAGAGGGGTGAAGAGAGTCCAGATAGGGTTATAGCAATCAGGAAACAAAACTGATGGGAATACGGGGTGAGATTTGGGTCCATGAGTGGCTATTGCAGCCTATGGTCTGGCGAGGAGTGAATGAAAGAGCCGGGCTTATATTGCAGGAGGTGATTACTGACAGGTGTGCTACTCACTGCAGCTGTCTCCACTTGCTGCAATCAGCAGACTACAGGTAACTTGGGAGATGCAGGGAGCAGAAGGGAGAAGAAGAGAGACACAGAGAGACAAGGGAAAGAGAGGAGATAAGAGAGACAACTGCAGACACAGGTCAAGTGAATAACATTGATAATCTTGTTAAAATGCAATGTTCTACTGGGAAATATCGAGTCCTGACATTCAAGTGGATGTTTGACATGTTCCACCCACCTAAACATTGCAGGTCAATGTTGCATTATATGTGTTACATTAGCTTCTTCAATCAGGAGGGGAGCATCATGTCCAGACCCACACATGGTGGGTGAGAGGGAGACATTTTTTGTATTTTCTAAATATCATAGAGATTGATAAAGTTACTACTTGGGCTTTTCCTGCTTTAATGTCACTTTGTCTAGGCGGGTGATGTCATCAACTTAATAAAGGCAACTACATAATCATCTGACATACTGAGTATCTGTTACTTTTTTTCTGATACCTTTGTGTGCTTGCTTCTGATGATGGTTTTAAGTAAAACTGTAAAGCTTGAATGAGTTTTTTTTTTTAACTCTACACTGACACATTCCAAATATCAATACAAATGCCTTGAAATACAATAAAGATCAATTTTTAATAATGTTTGCTGCCAAACTACAAAATTGTCTGAGTAATTTAAAATGACTTCTCCAGCAAATGGTCTTAATCTGATTATGTGCAAAAATAAGGTATTGTCTTTTGTTAAGTTTTAAACTTGGTAGTAAAATACAAACAAATGCTTTGCCACCCCTACAGAAACTAGATTTGATCAAGCAAAAACGTCCTTTTATCTCATAATTAAAGTGATTTTATTAAATCTAAGAGTGTTTGGCTCCATTGCTAAGGGATCCTGTGTCGAGGGATTTTATGAGGCAAACAGGTGAAGGCAGTAATACTCAAATATTAAATCACTGAAGGAGAAAAAGAAAACAAGGAGCGAGCACATTTATTCACAGGATATGATTCAATTTGCATGCTGATTTCAAAACTGATTATTCCCTCGGCACAAACTACTAAAGAAGCAGCAAACTAAAAAAATAAAAAAATAAAAATTCTCAGGTTTGACAGTTCGACACATTCCATTAAAGAAGTTCAATTACTGGTCTCAGCAGCACATGACCATGAAACACACACACACACACACTCACATAAAGAGACTCGGAGTGAGCATGTGGGCTGGTTTAGTTCTATAGTGGGTGGAACATGGCTGCAGTGGAAATAGAAATGGCAGATGGGAATCCAGTTGAAGCCATGATGTCCACAGCCTGGGCCCCAGCATGAGCTCCTCCATACTTAATGGCACACTTCTTCATGTCTAGAAAACACTCATGGGTGTGAAGTATATATCGTCAAGGCAGAGCGAGGATTTTGTTGTCATTCTTCTGAACAGAAACATTGTCTGAGAAAAAATTAAACACAGAAGAAGAAAAGAGAGATCAGTCAGCATCTTGGCATCTTTCCAGGTTCCTTCATATTGATACAATATAACATGCAATGAAAGGTTCAGTCTATTAGAACAGATGCCTCTCTGACATCATTGTCCCAATCAGCAACATACTAAATACATTTAGACTGAATGACTGATGTTTCCTCTCCCTTACATAATCAGGAAGACAGCTAGAGCAGGGATACACTAATGGGGAGGGAATGAATAAAAAAAAGAAGAAGCTTTTAGTTCATACATCAGAGTATAACATGCCAGTGTAATGATACCTGGTACATGAAAGCCTAAGCTATGGTGATTTATATTTGTAATAGAGTAATCGACTATACTATGTAGAATGAAAGGGATGGATCTAATTATGATAATCAGATCTACACAGATTTTTAGCTTCTTTAATCAAATTGTTCTAGTTTTGTGAAAACTCCACTGTTATCAGCCACATTTCCAGTAGCAGGTGGAACCAGTCTGGAAGAAACTCTGATTAATGCACTCTACACCTGTTGACCTGTTCAACAGTAAACCGGTAGTTAGAGACTAAAGTGAACGAGCAGTAAAGACTTATTTTCTGTAGTGACTGAATGATGCATTAAAAAATCACAGTAATGTGCTGCACATGAAGAAGTTTGATCATTATATAGATATTTTGAGCTGATCCAGGCATTTTAATGTATCAGTATTAGCCAACATCAGCTAAAGTCTGATTCTTTCCACAGAGGATGACATTATGTGGGCTGTTTTTCCACTCAAATACGCTTTACCTTTGAAAAAAATTGTCTTGCCATTCTTAGTAAAAAAAAAAAAAAAAAACACTTACATATAGTGGGGTCAAAAGAAAATGAAATTTAATGAGAATTCAAACCAAAGCCTTTCCTCTTCTGTTTTACTGGCATAAATACAGGCACACAGAAAACAAAATGATCTCTCAGGATCTATCTTGAATCTCACAGAATGTAAAAATTCTTTGAAACAGTTTATGCTAGAGCCTGCAACATACAGTCTAACTGAGTTCAATCAGGCACCAATAAATAGTACTTAAGTGCAGAGAGATGAAATGAGACTATGTGGAACAAGGGGTTACAAATTGGACATTTTAGAAGACAGGAGAAAATAATGCAACATTAAGTACCCTGAAGTTTTGAGGGGAAAAAGGCAGTCATGACCTCTCAGGACTTAATGTCCCGTTGACCTCACTTGTCATTTTGTACTTGTCACTATCGATTAGGAGTGGTCTCCTGACAACACAGCTGAGAGGTGAAGTGAAGCGGACCAACATGCTCCCTGTGTAATGTACTTAACTCAGCCACATTTTCAGAAGCCCATTAGCAGAGCAGTCCAAGTAGTATGTAGTCAGTGTGACAATTAGAATGTGCAGCAGTTTGGCAGCGCTGTTCTCATCAGTGCCCTCTTACTTGTCGTGGATGATCATTTGTTTGTTTAGTGCTAATACTTTCCAGCACAAAGAATGATTGAATTGCTACGTTTATGTAACTTTAGCAGCGGGACAACAATATACTTACTTTGAACACACTGTCAAAACAAGAAAAAAAACAGAGAATTATTTCCATCCAAAAAGTGTGAATCTTTAAAGGCTACTGGTTGATTATTGTGAAACTGGAAGCCCATTCTGCTTTCCGTCCGTTCACTACTAGATCTTTTTACTTTTGGCACTGCATTCTTGGGTTTTAACTTCGTAGTGATTGTGCCAACTGATTATTTTTTGCCTTTCTACATTCCTTATGTATCTGCCATCACTATTATCTCTTATGAGTTGTCAATAAACCCAGCGCTTTTTAAAATCTATTCTTTCTGGTAGAGCCCCAGGTCATGGCGACAGGCAACTGTGTTATGCTGTTCCAACACCACAAATGCTCCGGCATTTGGTATCAAAACCATCGGCACAGATGAGAGGGGAACGGTAAATGTCTCTATATCAGGAAGTAGATCAATACACATGTCCACTACATGATCAAAACCATGTGCAAGTTATTTGTCAAGATCTGCACTCGCACTCAGAATAGTCCATGTTCAATAGCTGATTCATGATGATATATATCTTGCTGGAGTGCAATGGCCATTGGATTTCAACTTTCAAGCTTGTTTGAAGAGCACACTTCATACACAGGTAAAGCAAAAGTGGTCCAAACTAAAAGAAAAAAACCTGAATCAAAACAAGTATATAAAAGTAAAAAAACAAAAAACGAGATTTGTTCCAGAGTCCATAGATAAAAACAAATTCTCTCTTTACAAATCTCTGGATGGGAAGTTGGTCAGAGGCCATCAGGCGAGTGAAGTTTTAAGACAGCTTTTAACAACCGTAAATGTGGGGGCAAGTCTGAGGTCATCTGGTGGGTTATTTCTGAGGCTTAGGGCACAACAAAGAGAAGCAACTTGACCAGATTTTGATTTAATCCTTGGAACAACAAAGAGGCCAGTGCCAGATAACTTGAGAGATCCAGCTGGCTAAAAATACATTCTTTAAGGGATAATTCAGGATTACAGCTCCTTCAGTCCCATTTCTGTAGCTTCCAGCTATTATTCACATGCTACATTCATACATAGGTCTTTCTGTTTTATTTTTTGACCCAAAAAATTGGCAATTTTTCTGTTCACCAATAAGCACTGTCCGATGCAAAAAACAAAATATTAAATATTACAAAATGGTTTTTGATGCAAGAGACTTTGGGAACCCTTGCTGTAAAACAATTCATTTAAGATGTCAGCTTGAAACTGAAACTTGCGAATGTAATAATGCGTAGTCCCAACTAAATTACTGTTTAAAGCAGTAAATATCGCTGCACATTGTGCTGGCTGTGGACACCAGAATGTGGAGTTGGAGTCATTTTGCAGTTTACAGACTTTTTCTCTCTTCTTTAAATTAAGTCCACCATCTAACTTCTCATGTTCCTTGACAAATCAAACTGCTTTATTAGATGTTTATGTAGAGTTGCAAAATCGCACCAATTAGCTTTGTGAATACAATTGTTTTTCATTGTCAATATGATGGCAAAAAATACAAAGTGAATTATCCCACAGAACGTCGTGAGTTATGGCAATTATCAAGGAACTAGCATGTTTTTGTGTCCGAGTTAGACCTCTGTATTTTGAATGAGCTGCATCAACAGTGACTGTGGCAGTAGTTGGACTTTCAGCTGCAGTTTCAATCCCTTTGCCTCCCGCTCTGTCCAGAATGAATTAAAAGCTCTTCTCCTATCAGCAGCCTCCCCATACTACTTCATCACATTACATTCAACCATGGTGAGTAGTGAGTGTGTGTGTGTGTGTGTGTGTGTGTGTGTGTGTGTGTGTGTGTGCAGCACTTGATCATATTAGATGTAACCTGCCCAAGCCGCCAGGCTCTGCCTTCATTGATCACAGTCAGACGTTGTCGACACTCATTTAGTTTGCTGATATCTAACTAACGTCCTTTACCAGCCAAACAACATGCAAGTAGACAGAGACGGAGAGAGCAGAGAGGAAAGGGAAAAAAGGCACAAAGAGAGGACATTGGCAGTGTGTGTGTTTGTGTGTGTGCACATGCCTGAAAGAGAGGTCGTTTCCTTCTTGGCTTAGCTTAAATAATGTGAATCAAATACAGGAGAGATGAATAGTGTGTCATTATAGAAGTTTCTCCACATATTTCACCTAAGCACTTAGCAGAAGAGACACCGTACACAGCTTTTCCTCCCTCGCTCTCTCCCCCATAGCCTCTATCTCTGTTTTGTGTCTTTTCCTTTTCCCCTTAGCTTGGTCCTCTTTGGCAGAAGGCTGGAGGTCAAAAAAGGGTGGACACTTTCTTCATTTTGACCATCTTTTGTGTTGCCAATGCTAACGTTGTACTCACCAGAGTAATGACCGAGAGCTGACAACGCTGCGGCAAAATGAAAAGTCAGACAAGGAGAAACACAAGCAGACAGACAATCATAGGATCATAGGTTGGAAACAAACAGTTTATCCTGACTAAATAAACAACATTATCTGAAGAGAAACCAAAAGTAAATACTCCCACAATGCCTATGTGTTTGGAAACACTTGAAATACAATAGATTTGTAAACTGGGATGGATGGCTGAACCTTTTGTGAGTGTTTGTAAGAATATCATGCAGATAGACAAAGTGATGACTATATGCTGGTTCAAAAATAAAATCTACACTACCCTTCAAAAGTTTGGGGTCACTTACAGATGTCCCTGTTTTTGAAAGAAAAAACATTTTTTTTCAATGAAGATAACATTAAATGCATCAGAAATACAGTCTAGACATTGTTAATGTGGTAAATGATTATTCTAGTTGGAAACAGCCAAAAACATGCTGAGGTCAATTGGTGATTCTAAATTATCAGTAGCTGTGAATATGAGTGTGCTTGTTTGTCTCTATATGTAGCCCTTTGATAGACTGGTGACCTGTC